>OZ024862.1:33853690-33878690 GCA_964017155.1 Oasisia sp. SBJ-2009 | reverse complement strand
TAGCAGTGCTACACAGACACACTAGCAGTGCTACACAGACACACTAGCAGTGCTACACAGACACACTAGCAGTGCTACACAGACACGCTAGCAGTGCTACACAGACACGCTAGCAGTGCTACACAGACACGCTAGCAGTGCTACACAGACACGCTAGCAGTGGTACAGACACGCTAGCAGTGCTACACAGACACGCTAGCAGTGCTACACAGACACACTAGCAGTGCTACACAGACACGCTAGCAGTGCTACACAGACACACTAGCAGTGCCACTCAATGTATTTATTCTTTTTTAGCACAACTAATTGCCGCACTCAGAATGTTCACCTTGTTGGATGACATCATTAGGAAATTTTTATTTCTCATTTTAGTTGATTAATGCCTCCATATTTAGTCCTTTGGGCTGAAGTCCTACCTAGTGTGACAACTTTGTATTTGCTAACTTGTGTATTCGCCGACCCTTTGGGCTCTTGTTCCAGCTGTCAAATAAAAACTAATATGAAAATTACCATTAAAGAAATAAAAAATAGATACATTACTAATCAGTTTAATATTAATTAATAAATAAATGTTAGTAGTTATGTTAATATAATAAAATACAGTGATAACAATGGGCGATAAATGCAGATTAGATATTAAAGGTATTAAAAAACATATATGAATTTTCTTATTATAAATAACGTTCAAGATAGCTTTTAGATTCCACTGTGTTCCCCTGTGAAACTTTCTGTGTCTTCTCGAGACCTTCGTAAGTGTTGGACTGATGGTTACTTGGTCGTCATGTGACTCTGTCATTGGTCGTCACACTGACGAAAGCGCTAAGAAGCCACTAAAAGCTCCACAGGAGAACACAGTGGATTCAGAAAGGTATCTTGAACTATATTTACAATATGAATTTCACCGAGTCCGGTATCAACATTAAAGCTGATATTAAACGTTTTGTTGCAGGCCTTCTCCACCCTGGCCCACGAGGCGATGTTCCACGCTCGCACCATGGGCATCAAGGCCATCTTCACTGACCACTCCCTCTTTGGATTCGCAGACGCTAGTTCAATAATCACAAATAAAGTTCTCAAGTTCTCATTGGCTGGAATCAATCATGTGATCTGCGTATCACATACCAGGTAATTGTAAACATTCAGGGTCAGTGCTCTGCATTGAACTTTATCATTATATTCAAGTCTTCCCCAAAACTCCATTGCATGGGTGGGATTGCATTTTGTAGGCATGCTGCCAGGAAAGGTTTTAGATTTAGAATATTTTATATTTCAAGACGTTCCATTTCTGTGTGTCACTGTTAATGTTGGCATTTAGTGGCTGCCAACCAGGTGAGTCTGTGCCGTCCCATTCCTGGTAGTGGTGCTAAGCAACAAACGCCAGCACAGGATTACATAGTAACATTACAGCTCTTTCAGTAAGCATTGTACAATATGTGACGTAGATGGGGCTTTACCTAAAATATTCATAGTTGTTAGTTATTTTTTTGCATGACATAATGCAACTGTTGTTATCTGTTGCTGTTGTTATCTGTTGCTGTTGTTGTCTCTTGCTATTGTTGTCTGATGCTGTTGTTGTCTCTTGCCGTTGTTATATCTTGCTGTCATTGTCTCTTGCTGTCGTTGTCTCATGTCTCTTGCTGTTGTTATCTCTTGTTGTTGTTGTCTCCTGTTGTTGTTGTCTCTTGGTGTTGTTGTCTCCTGTTGTTGTTATCTCTTGTTGTTGTTGTCTCCTGTTGTTGTTGTCTCTTGGTGTTGTTGTCTCCTGTTATTGTCTCTTGCTGTTGTTATTGTCTTGTTATTGTTATCTCCCACAATTGTTATCTCTTGCTGTTCTTTTACTGGTGTCTGTGTGTACTATTTGTAGCAAGGAGAACACAGTGCTGCGAGGGTCCATCAAGCCACAGATGGTGTCTGTTATTCCCAACGCTGTTGACGCGACCGTCTTTACACCTGATCCCAGTCAGAAGAATCCAAGCCGGCGCAAGAAAAGTGAGGGAAAACAAGTTTGTTGGTAGCAATGGGCTCATCTTTAACTCCATGACATGGTTGTAGTGAGCTGGTGTAAGAGAAAAGGCTAATGCCAGTGATATTTTTGTGCAGGAAGCCTTTTAATTTATAGATATTCTGGAAAGGATTACGATTTCATGTAGATAAAATATGTATACATAGTTTTTATTTAGTTTAAGCTAAGCTAAGAGTACTCTTGCTGTTAAGGTCATATACACACATTCATGTACACACACACACACACACACTCACACACACACACACTTGTCATATATATACACACACACACATATATATTATATATATATAATTATATATTAATCTTAACATTAGCACACATTTTTATTTCTTTCTTTCCAGTCACTGTTGTTGTGATCAGCCGCCTGGTGTACAGAAAGGGAACTGACCTACTTGCAAACATCATCCCTGAAATATGTGACAAATATCCACAAGTGAACTTTATCATAGGTGAGTTGTGGGTAGACCGGAAAGAATAAATTAGTAAGTCGTTGTGCACATATGATTGTGCATTCAACAGCATTTGTATAAAAGTGTATGTATCATTTTTTTCTTTTCAATGCACAACCAGACTTTACAAATAGTGGTACACCCCCTACAAGGGGTACACCCACTACAAGGGGTACACCCCTACAAGTGGTCACAAGATATTTCCAAACAAAGTTAATGTTTTGATGCTACCACCAAACAATTTATATTTCTACCAAAGTTCTAATCTGTTTCTGTGTAGCTGTTTTCCATAATGCATTTGATTATACTGTATATATATTTATGCAAGAAGCAACACAGAGACCAGAATAGATATGAATTGGCCAAAAGTATGACGTTTATTATTTACTGTCAAGTGTGTAATCCCCTTTTTGGCACACTGACAAATTAAGAGAAAGAAATGTGGACTCAACAACCCAATGCCACGCCTACGACTGAGTACATACACGTCTCGTGAACATCAGGCTGTTAGTGAGTCCACATTTCCACATATAATGCAGCAGCAACGGTATTGCTAGAACAAATGGAAAAACATGTATAACCGTATATGATTTGAATTAGTGGAATATTTAACATTTATGAGATCATCATTGACTAGGAATACCATGTAGTTGTAGATAAATAAATCATATATTAATTATGCACCGATTAATATGGTATTTGATTTATTGAGTTTATTATGTGTCTCGTTATGTATATATAAATTTATTATAATACATAAATATATATATAATGTATAATATATATATATATATGAATGTATATATGTATGTATAATTGCTTTTGAATGATCAACCCAGGTTGTTGTGAAGTTGTAATGATGTTTTTATTTCAGGCGGTGATGGCCCAAAACGTTTAGTTTTGGAGGAAGTCCGAGAGAAATATCAACTGACAGAGCGAGTCCAAATGCTTGGTGCAATAGAACACCCAAATGTGCGAAAAGTAAGTAAACCGGAAAGTCAATAAATACATTTTACTTTTGAGTAAGACTGACAGAAAGATGTAGATTGGTAGATATAAACATAAACATATTTCTGTTGTTATTATACATGTTATGACCCAATTAATAATATCTTTGATAAAAATCACATTTTATTTCTTACATGTACTTTTTTGTTAAGCAAAATGCCAGATGACCTTTACTGTTGTTTAAGAAAAATGCAGGCAATGTAAGATGAATGACATTGCATAAGTTTACACTTAAGATGGGGCATAAAATTTAATATTTATTTAAATAACGTAGTAATGTATGTACATAGTAAAATCAAGTACATAAATATGTAAACAGTAGTTGTTAGTAAAGAGTGGAGTAGGTATATCAATAAAATAGAATTCTGGACGGTCATTCTAGAAGTAAAAAATAATTAATGGTCAAATATTGAAATAACAACATTGTGAAGGCAGCAACAGGGACTGTGATAGTCGGTCAACAATTGAATTTCTGTGACTGGTTTATACTTGATGGAGGATGGAATAATGATTTAAAGGCACACTGGGTTCTTCCAGTTGGCATTCTGTACCTCCTTCCAGAGGGCAGAATGTCATACTGCAATCAAACCATCGTCCCCTCCATCATAGTCCTCTGCTCCCTACTTTATGATTCTTTAGTAAGGTGTTGTGATGTTGTCATGCAATTGGAGTCACAAGGTTATTTTCTGTAATAGATTCTTGTGAAGGGAGACATCTTCATCAACACATCGCTGACCGAGGCCTTCTGCATTGCCATAGTGGAGGCTGCCTGCTGTGGGTGAGTGACTCACTCAGTCACGTCTCAACGAGGCTGGCTTCACAATGTAGTAGTGCATAGCTGTACAGTATTATACATTATATGACTTACATACAACATTTTTTGATTTGGTAAGAATAAATTATGGTTGTGGACATATTTGTATGGAATGAAAGAAGTCATGGGACAGTACATAACGTTCTTGTGTTCGTGGCACATATCACATCATGTGAGACAAACTTATAGTCGTCAAAGATGCAATATTTTTCATTGCATTACATGCAACATTTCTTTTTTGATGAACTTGTTTGCAAGCAGTGACGAGCTGCTGAAACACATCAAAAGAATTCTGTGCCAGAGGTGGCTTCTCGAAACAGCTGTGTTTCCGATGTGAACTGATTAACTATTTAGTTGTGGTTATCGTTGCCTCGATTATTTAGAAAGCATTTGAGCAGTTCTGTAAATACGACAGCACCTGATGTTGAAGTTTGTGACTGATTACATTTCCATGCAAGCTTTATGTGAGTGTTTAGCGTGACACGAGTGATGAGGGTGCTTGTGTTTAGCGTGACACGAGTGATGAGGGTGCTAGTGTTTAGTGTGACACGAGTGATGAGGGTGCTTGTGTTTAGTGTGACACGAGTGATGAGGGTGCTTGTGTTTAGTGTGACTCGAGTGATGAGGGTGCTTGTGTTTAGTGTGACACGAGTGATGAGGGTGCTTGTGTTTAGTGTGACACGAGTGATGAGGGTGCTTGTGTTTAGCGTGACAAGAGTAATGAGGGTGCTTGTGTTTAGTGTGACACGAGTGATGAGGGTGCTTGTGTTTAGTGTGACACGAGTGATGAGGGTGCTTGTGTTTAGTGTGACAAGAGTGATGAGGGTGCTTGTGTTTAGTGTGACAAGAGTGATGAGGGTGCTTGTGTTTAGTGTGACAAGAGTAATGAGGGTGCTTGTGTTTAGTGTGACAAGAGTAATGAGGGTGCTTGTGTTTAGTGTGACAAGAGTGATGAGGGTGCTTGTGTTTAGTGTGACAAGAGTGATGAGGGTGCTTGTGTTTAGTGTGACAAGAGTGATGAGGGTGCTTGTGTTTAGTGTGACAAGAGTGATGAGGGTGCTTGTGTTTAGTGTGACAAGAGTAATGAGGGTGCTTGTGTTTAGTGTGACACGAGTGATGAGGGTGCTTGTGTTTAGTGTGACACGAGTGATGAGGGTGCTTGTGTTTAGTGTGACATGAGTGATGAGGGTGCTTGTGTTTAGTGTGACACGAGTGATGAGGGTGCTTGTGTTTAGTGTGACACGAGTGATGAGGGTGCTTGTGTTTAGTGTGACACGAGTGATGAGGGTGCTTGTGTTTAGCGTGACAAGAGTAATGAGGGTGCTTGTGTTTAGTGTGACACGAGTGATGAGGGTGCTTGTGTTTAGTGTGACACGAGTGATGAGGGTGCTTGTGTTTAGCGTGACAAGAGTAATGAGGGTGCTTGTGTTTAGTGTGACACGAGTGATGAGGGTGCTTGTGTTTAGTGTGACACGAGTGATGAGGGTGCTTGTGTTTAGCGTGACAAGAGTAATGAGGGTGCTTGTGTTTAGTGTGACACGAGTGATGAGGGTGCTTGTGTTTAGTGTGACGTGAGTGATGAGGGTGCTTGTGTTTGTCAGTCTGCAGGTGGTGAGTACGAAGGTGGGCGGGGTGCCGGAAGTCTTACCCCCAGACCTCATCCAACTGGCTGAGCCCAGCTCCAAGGGTAAGTCATCTTCCCTGTCACAAACAACCCTTGTGCGATGAACTCTTGCTCTGTTAGCATCTTTAATCAGGAGTACAGGAGTGAGATCTAACCCTTCTGTACTGAGTACAGGAGTGAGATCTAACCCTTCTGTACTGAGTACAGGAGTGAGGTCTAACCCTTCTGTACTGAGTACAGGAGTGAGATCTAACTCTAATCGGCTCCTATCCACTTTTTTGGCTCTCTACAATCTCTCTTCCAGCAGTCCATCCATTGCATTTTTCCATGGCCTTGATCTTTCTGCCTCTGATTACATTGATAGACCACCTGTATCCATTCCTATCTATCCACACCATCCAGCTTCTTACTCTTCGGCTTCCAAAACGTTTCCGTCACATCAGGCTCTCTCCTATCTAAACATCTTGCTTTTATACTCCAGTATACTCTTGCAAACATGCTACTTCTGTGTTTGTGTAACAGTGACACTTGGTCATTGCCAGTGGCTCCAGACCAGGTCTAGTTAAAATGGTGATAAAACATGAAACCTTCGTACAATTATCTTTACCTGTGTTTGTGCAGTGTGGAGGTTTAAGTGAAGGGTTGTGACAGACACATTACGGATATTTGTTTCTATCAGTTTCAACATTAAAAAGCATTTGTCATAGCTATTACGAAATGTTAGTGTTAAGGTGATCATCATTGGTTAACAGTAGTTTGTTTGGTTACCATGACAGCCGTACTGGAGGCCTTGGAGAAAGCCATAGAGAAACATCGCACTGGCAACTTTGTGCCGCCTGCTGAAGTCCACGAGCGGGTGAAGAAACTCTACACGTGGCAGAATGTGGCGAGACGCACTGAGGCTGTCTACGATACGATTGCACAGGAGCCCTACATTGACCTCTCCGATCGTCTGCAGAGGTCAGACCACACTATTCAGTTTAAAGGACAAAAAAAGGCAAAGGTTTCGCGTCATACACCTAATAGAGTTTATACAAAGTAACAATTTCCACATATATTCAATTTTTTTAACGTCAGCGGTTTACTCAGAATGTGACTTTAAAGTCTAAAATTCTAACGAAATCCACGATGGTCTAGACGCCGCCATAGGTGAAGGGTTAACTTGGCTTGGCCATTCAGCTTGCAGCATTCTATGTCTCTGCTGAAGCCGGTCAGCTTCCTGCGACGTTGTTTAGGGTCAATAACTTTGAGTCTTCGACAGTTCGTTCAGTTGGCATGACATCTAGCAGCTGCTTATAGACGTGTATCTAAATCTGTGGTTAAATCTATGGTAAACTTGAGTAATTATGCCTTACTGTTCGGCATACGGTTGCAATAATAGTTGAAACAACCAGTAGTATTGAAGCAATGGATTCACATTTGCGGGCGTACTGTTTGGAATCCCTCCAGTCCAAGTACAGTTCACTTTGCTCTGTCCCTTTTGAGGAGAAATGCTTTGAAGTAGACATGTATCATCAGTTGATGGGATGATTTCAGCGATAACAATAATAGACAACTTTATATTTACCGTCATCAGCATGTTACGCGCGTTGCCGAGTTGCAGCCATTTCATGACAACAGCCAAACCCCATGCAGGGAATCTACGTGGAGAGCGCCTCACCGTCATGACGTCATTCTTCGACTAAGATGGAGTAGCTCATAGCATTTGGATGGCTGGGTGTTAAAAATATTTTTCTGGTAAACCGCTGGCCTTAAAAAATTTAGTATATGTGGAAATTGTTACTTTACATTAACTCTATTAGGTGTATGCCACGAAACCGTTGCCTTTTTTTGTCCTTTAACTAAATGCATGTTAGTGGCGGGTGGATACTGTTGTTTTTGTTCATGTTCCAATATTTTCTTTTGATCTGCCATGGATATACATGAAAATTGACAGCAAGTATATATATATATTTCAGAATATAAATCTACTGTATATATATATATATATATATACAGTAGATTTATATTCTGAAATTTACTCTATAATATTATAATTGTTATTACGTCAATAGCAGTCTCTAGTTATGCGCTCTTCTTTTCACATTCATCAAAACATGTGCAGACATTGCTATGAAGAGTAAACATTTTGTGATGTTTTGTTGATATAAATATAAGGTTTCCTTGTGATAAACAGTCCACGTTTAACTTATTTTGTTTATTTATCATTTTCAGATATCCGAAACAGTGTGGAGCTGTAGCTGGACGATTATTCATGCTTATCGCTGTCATCAACTACCTACTCCTGATATTTTTGCAGTGGTGGATTCCAGATAAAGTAAATTTACAGCATTTACTGGATCTTTAACAGAATTCTTCCTATTATGAATACATTTCATGCCAGTTAAGAAAGGTGATTTAATTTTTAATAACTGCACCTATGTGACTTCATGTATAGGACATAGGTGAAAAAAGCGGTTGATTTACCACATTTCATGACCTGATGGCATCAGACTATGACATCATGCCACAATCAAGGGAGTTTCAGTCTTTGGGTATCTTCACTTATGTTGGTGTATTTTCTATGTGAACTATTGGGTAGGGATTCCAGTTGAATAAATGTGTTTGTTAGCCATGAAATATTGGTCTGATAGTACATTTTGGTCACTGAGCAGTATACCATTAAGTTGTCTCAAAGATTAAGAAAAAGTGTCGGTTCTTCCACTAAAGCGGTAGACTCTGACTCACATGAAGCAAATGAAAGCAGAAAAGTGTCCACATCACTGTCAGACTTCACACACGACATCACCTGCAGTTGTGGAAGCCTGGACCAATTCTTTAAGGTTAAGTGATCAGTGTCTTATAAAATACATAAATCATAAATACAAAGTCGTGCTAAAAATAATTTTTTATTTGCATTGCTGTGTATTCCGCCTCTGTATATTTGTGTCTCTGTTTCTAGAGTATCGACATCGCGAGAGACTACAGATGTAACCATGACAACCAAGAGGTCAACCACAGGACATTACATCAACATCAAACTTAATGTCTCATTGCCTGGTGTCCAGTGGCACAATGCAAGGATTTGGGAATGGTTTGGGTCTGTTGGTTTGGAGAATTGAAAGAAATGACCAAACTACAATGTATTTATACTTGTATTTTATTAAATAAATGTTTTATATAACACACCGTCAGTGCTCAGACAGGGACAATCAGTGAAACAGTGGCATTGTCATCAATCTGTCAGTGACAGGGAGCATGTGATGGATGCAAAACACACTGACACATCTGTGCATCACGTATGTGCACACACATATACGTACCCACACACAGACACACAACACACACACCGCACACACACCGCACACACACCGCACACACACCGCACACACACCGCACACACACCGCACACACACACACTACACTACACACTGTGTGAAACAAGATACCTATAATCGAAGGGTACATTTGTGGTTTGATACATCTGTATATAATACAAAATAATATTAGTGAAATAAATTATTTATAAACAGTCCAGCTGTATTATAATTATAAATCCGGTATTGCATTAAACCCCACAGATCAACTGTTGACATTAATATTGACTAGTCGAAATTTTTTTCAGCAGCAGCAAAATAAGTTCATTTAATGATTATCTGTGATTTAAATTATTCATCGAAACAACGGTCGTAGCTTCACACATCATGTGACCTGTAGTTTGAGCATGCCACCGTACCGGGAACAAACGACAGCTTGGACATGGTCAATGAGTGTCCGATAACCCGTCATCCATTGGTATGACTCCTTCATCTTCACTTGCCTGCAAACATTGATTGCAAAATAACGAATAAAAAATCCATTCTCAGGACAAAATTAGCTGTACAGTTCTGTGAATTATTGATACGTAACATTCAACAAAGATTACATAATTTGGAACCGTTGTTCGCAATGTTAATCATGTTGTGTATGATTGTATATTGCTACGCAATGCACCAACAACATATCAATGGACAGTTTACATTATGTATAAAAATCTTAGAAAATATATGTTGTGTTAGGAAGAATTGTCAAAATATCCTCTGCACATAAACGGTTAAATTACAAAGGAATTAAAGAAAAAAAGCGACAAGTATTCTTTGTTGAGTAGGCTAATGTCAAGAACAGTCTGTGCCGGGGATGTGTGACAAGTTACACCACAGATGTCAATTTAAAGACAGTCAGTACTTTAGTTAGTTGTACCTAGAACTTGGAGCTGTCTGTGTAGTTTTTTGCAACGTAGACATGTTATTACCTGTGAAGATACCTCATCACCATGACAACCATCTCCAGGTTGAGGTCGTCGACAAGGCGGGTGAGGTAGGTCGCCAGCCACTGAACGTCAGACTCTGTGGGATCTCAACAAGAAATCAACATTCACCAACATGTCTAATTTCTCACAACAGTTCATGAGGAATATTTTTACAACATAAAACTACTGATGCTCGCACACAAAATATTAAGGACTCATCGTAAAATTATTACTTCCTTTATATGATCAAAGTACTGCACCACAACATTAGGTTTTTCGCATCATGTGTGACTTAAAATTGAGTTGTATTCAGGAATAAGCCAAGCTGTATTACATGTCATAGTTACTGTGAATGTCGTAGGAAATGTTATAAATAATTTTTTTGACCAATTATTTTCAATTTGCGTGATTACGTTCATATTTCAGATCTGACCTTCGACACAACAGACATTGACATGGCTATGTGACACTGTCAGACCTGACATCTGACACAAGTCACTGACACAACTAAGTGACACTGTGAGACCTGACATTTGACACGAGACATTGACACAACTAAGTGACACTGAGAGACCTGACATTTGACACAAGAGACATTGACACAACTAAGTGACACTGAGACCTGACCTTTGACACAAGAGACATCGACACAACTAAGTGACACTCACTGTGACATGACTGCAGCCACTGAGACAAGAGCAGTTTCACAGCGTCAAAGTCGACTGCCCCACACAGACTGACAGCGTCTGAGACAGATGTCTCCTTGTCCTTGTCCACTCCACTGCTGCAGGTCACTTCAGGACCCTGGACAGACACAGTAACTCTTGTGTAACATGTTTAAAGAATGCCACCGTTTACTGTTTATTATAAAATCTCATGTTACAAACTATAAAATTATATGTTACTGAAAATGTTTCAATGTAGCAGAAGCAATCTTAAATGCAACAGTTCAATGTTTATTAAAATCACCACACCATTAAAACGATAATTATATATAATATATATTGAAAATATGTTTAATGAAGCAGAAACAACTCTTGAATGCAATGGTTCAGTGTTTGTAAAAATAGCCGCATTCTCAATCAAATCTGTGATAACTAACCCAGTTATTATTTATATTATTCCTATAGTTACACATCAATATATAACCAAACACACATCAGATGCCTCTCACAAAGAGAAACACAACCACCACTGATCTGGCATGCATCAAAAACATAGGCGAGCTATATTACCTTTTGAGGAGAAACAGCTTCGATTGTTTTCTGTCGAGTGTCATACTGAAGTTTTTTTGGACTGTGTCTCTTTCGCCCCCTGCCGACCCCCCCTCGCCCCGCCCTGGCCCCCCGTCGTGGAGACTTGGCGGGGGACTTCCTGGGTGAAATATAACTTTTAGCCTAAAAGGAAACATGGTGCATTATAAATGTGCAGTCTGAACGGGATAATTAAGCCAACCTCAGTTGGCTTAATTACTTAATTACTTTAACACGTATAAAATATGATGTTATTAATGCTAGATTAAAGTGTAAAGGGACATTTACACCCAGTATACTGACAAAATTAACTGCAGAACAAACCAATAAACGGATTAAGAAAAAACTGCAAATGTAATTTTGATTCACTGGCACTTCCACCAACACTAAACACTCAAAATAAGGCCCAAAATGTCCTGTTAAATGTTTAAATTTACGGAAAACAAATTGTTAAGCTTCCTCCTACAGACCTGTATAAAACATGTTCTTTGGTGTTATTATTTCTTTGGTTTATCATCTGGTGTGGTTAAAAACACAAAATTCTATCTGTCAAGTTTTAAATAATCACACACATTTCGAACTCCCAACAATATTCAATTAAAATGTGTGTGTTTCTTTGTTATCATGTCACCAATGCATAGCAAAAATACATAAAAATTAAAGTACTGTATTGCGAATATTTTAAACCATATAACCGAATACTGTAAAATCTGCCTGTACATTGCCAAACTGTAAACCTTTTCCATTGGTGCGACTGCCAGAAGTGTCCAGAAATGTCCAGAATGCCCATTAGTGGTTGGAATGCTCCTTTAATACATAACATCAACAGCCCAATTGGGATGACGTATGAAAGTTTCAGTGAACTTCCTGTTCGTACTGTTACAAACACTGGCTTTATAAGTTGGCTCGGTGTAGCATAATTTACAAGGTTGCTTTAATACGAAAGATGTATCCAGGACAAACTTTTGTACTAGCATCGTAGAAACTATTCTCTGCTTTGCGTGTAAATGTTTCACAATTTATTCCTGCTGCATTTATGCTTGACTGATCTGAATGTTTCGTGTAAAACTCAGCAAATCCCTATTAGAAAAAGTTGCACATTGTTAGAAATAGTGAATTTAAAAACAAACCTGCTCCAGCCTCAGTGGGTGAACATATGACCTCTCCGTGACCTCTGTCAAGCCAGTCTTTCCGTCGTCCTTGTCTCCTGTGATGGTTACAGCTGTCGATGGTGCGACAGAACGCTTACTGCGCTCTTGGTCATACGCATGTTCTAGTTCCTCCCGTAGGTCACTAGGTAGCGCTGCGAGACAGCCGGGGTCAAGCTGGGGTCAGAGACGGTGTTGGCTTAAATATTCAGAGGATGATCAATAAACACGAAGCAGAAATTGGGAAAACAAAGTACAACATTTGTGACAAACTGTGTTCATATAAAGCTCACATGGACACATACTTGCATTTGCACCATTACATTTGCTGTAATTCACAGAAAATAATAGTTAACTAACAAGATTAGTCTTCCAGGGTCAGACTTGTAAATGTGCCATAAAGACTTGTCATGTTTAAGTATTTTATTACTGAAATGCAGTGTCTCAACTACTTTTAACCTGATTTAGCACTACCAGCATATAAGTACATACGAGTACCAGATTTGTGTGTGTGTGTGTGTGTGTGTGTGTGTGTGTGTGTGTGTGTGTGTGTGTGTGTGTGTGTGTGTGCATGTTTAAAATGTACATGACCAAATATAGAATGTTTTGGTAGTATTTTCCGTTGATATTTTCCACTGATATGAACCTCACCTGAGAATATGATGGCAACGCAACAATTGGTTGTGAGTTCAAACTTAGGTTCGCAGACTCGCTCTCAGTCTTTGATGACCTTTCACCCCCCGTAACCCTGGTGACCTCAACAGGACTGTCTTCCCTGTCATCGTGTTGGTCAGACAGCCAATGAGAACAGCCGGGTTTCTCGCTGTCACGGCCGGGAAGGATATGGCCACCAGAGGGCCTATTTCGTTGTCTGTCTGTCATGGCTTTCTGGAGTTGTCGCTGAATGTCTTCCGGCAGTTCGGCCAACACATCCAAGTCCACCTGGTGGTCAAAACTATCACTATCAGTATGTGGTTCTTTTAGTACTGGGAATTTCTATAAGATATTGCTATTCAAATATTTGATCAAGTAACACTATTCTGTTTTCTGAGTTAATATATAACAGCTGACAACAATGAAGAAAATGTGTCATTTCGTTTAAAAAAAACATGCCGATTTATTTATTATAATTTACCTGAGATGGAGAAGGCAGTAACCAATCATCTGCCACGTCGTTGTTGACTTCCGTAGCGTCCCGTTGCATTCTGGTATGCATGATTTGTGCAGGTGGACTTGACAAATTGGGCAATTTTGGCAGTGGGGGTAAAACGTTTGTTTTTCGTTGCGCCATTAATGATGATGTCGTCTTTATCACAGCTGAAGTTGAGGACTCAGACGTTGTCGTTGGACATATATCTTTTTGTGTGACAGGTGTCACAAAACTCAGCAATGTTCGGTTGCTCTGTTTCCCACCAGATGGCGCTTCCAGGCGGGTCACTTGGATGCCGATCTGTCAACAGAAACAAATATTTGTGACCTGTTCTAACAAAATGAGTCACATGTCAATAAATAAATAAATTGAGTTACCCGAGGGTAGTACAATCATTTGAAAGAATATTTATTAAGCTTTCCAAAAGTGTAAAAATTATGGAGCTAGCATCGGCTTTGTTTTACGAAATTCATGCGTGAAATGTTACGTAACCTTTCTAAAAAGGTTATACAATGTACTAAATAGTAATATAAATGGCAAATATGCATTGCCAGTTGATAGAAAAGACATTAAAGTGTGCTTTGGTGACAAAAAGTTGAAATCATCAAATTTCACTGTGCAATGTTTATACCGTGTTTTCTCGAAATCAAGTCTGCTGACATGTGTCTCATTTCGTTTGAACAGGTCACATTTATGCAGCACATGAATGTTTCAGAGACATTAAATAGGTGTGAACATAATGACACAAGCATTGTCTCTCAATTAAGAAGGAATAACTAGAGAACGCAAAGTAAAATTAGTAGGGAAATTGTACAGGTTAGATATAAAAAATTCTCATAAATTATGGACCATAACCAATATCTCAAAAAGAGTCGGTTACAAATGTTCCTGTCTCAATACGCCAACAGTTTCCTTGTGCACCTGCCTTAAGGTGTGTTTGTTTTAGGTGGTAATCATATAAAATGTTGCTAAATATAAGTGAAAGGGTTAACAAATGGTTTCAACCAAAGCATAGTCGATTGTGGAAATTTAGAAATGTGATATAAAATAACCGATTGCTGTTACCTACCCCTCTCAAGTCAGATGGGGTAATTCGCATCCCCCTGACAAGGGTAATACACTGTTTGGCTATCACCCTCACTTCTTGTGTGGCAACCGGCAGAGTGACAGACTTGGCTAGGTTGTCACACACTCCGTGGCCTGCAACGTCAAATTTTATGGTATTCTTGGGTGTCTCATCGTGGTTTGTCTACTGTCAGTTAACCCAGATTCTCTATCGGTTTCTGCATTGCACTTATCTAAAATAATTATGTCAAATTATTGATTATATTTTACATTGTTTACGAGTAACTATGTATAATAATAATAATACACTTTATTTATACACTAAAATCCAACATACAGGCTCTGTTCAGTAGTGTTCACATTGTAAGAAATAAAACATTTAATATAATACAAGTAAACAAATTTAAATACGTATATCTAAATCTAAACCCAATTAATAAATAATTTAAATTATATGCTGGCTGAGCTACTTAAAACATTAATATCAATCTAAAAGGTATATAGGAACTATACATTAAAAGCAATTTTGAAATAGAATGTCTTAAGGTGTGCTTTAAATTTGTTCATGCTCTCTATGGAACGTAAATCATCAGGATGTAGGGATAGTCAAGAATGATGATGATTTACCCTTGCTATTGACAATTATAGTCAGCACTACAACATAACATTTACAATTCCTATTACTACTAGTAACAGTACTAATTCCAATAGTTCAGCTTACCACTCGACAGCGAGAAATTCGAGTAATGTTTCTACATGGAAACATACAATGGTCTTTGCCTAAAAGCATTCCCCACGCTCCCAGTCCTAGCAATAATTACACTGAACAGCTAGTGTTCCTAGATTTTACTAGATTATTTGGTAATATTTTCAATACATAATTATACACTTATTTATTGACATTATTGTTACGTAATTATTATTATTATTTTTAACAGTTTTAACATATACTAAGCTATTTATTACTAATAATAATTATACATATACCATCATTTATCAGTATCATTGCGATGTAGTTATACAGTAGACTGATTATTATGTATTTTTATGACTAATACGTAATTTATTTATTTATTTAAAAGTGCTATGCTATTTAATATCATACTCATTTTATTTATATACCTATACAATTTTTTTTTAAACAGTAGTATTTGTCTTATTGTATACATATATCTTATTATGTCTTTTAACTTGTAATATGTTGTGAAGTGCCACGAACGATTATGGATGTGGCGCTATACCAAATAAACATATTATTATAGATTATGTTTCGAGAAAAAGAAACAGCCACAGCAATACACCGTTGACTTCTCTAGGAAGTATTCAGCAACACCGCAATTGCTACACTAAGACAATTCACATATATATTTCCACTGTTTGTTTACGGCATCATACCAAGGAACTTCGCTGTTTCTCTTGGTGCATCTTGACGTCTGACCTTCACCTTGAGGGTGATCTGTTTGCCCTTGCGGTCGACCTTTACCAGTCTGTTGTGTACTTCGCCAGCCAACTCTTCCAGAAACTTCTCCACTTCAGACATCTGCAAGAAACATTTATGTATGTTTTATTTAACATCTGCCACAAAGCCAAATAACATGGGCAAATTATAATAATTTAGTTACAAAAGTTATAATCACAGAAGACTTTATAAGTATACTTCTATATTAGGGAATGCAACATGCATTCCTTGCAAATTTCATAAAACAGAAATCTTGTGTTATGAAAATACTGGAAATATGTTTATTGTATACACTCTATTGGCCGGAAGACATTGTGGGGACATCTTTATATAAAAATACAAAGAAAATTAGAAAAAACCTAAAGTACACTGCCAACAAGCTATCCATCCTAACATTTTAGAACATATAACAGGATATAAATATTATTCTGAAAGGCCCTACAAGAAATTTTATTTATTACCATTAATATACATTTTAATGCAATGTACATCCAGTTTAAAATACTTCACAAGTGACAGTAAGATAAAGTTAAGTTTATTTAAAATATTAAGGTAAGGTAAAATATATACTAACAATACAAGTAAACATAAGTTAAATAAATATATATAAAGAAATAAAATAAACACAAGTGGGTACAAGTCAACATAAATAAATGAAAAGATTAATAAACGAATGAAATAAGTCATCCTCGTACACTAGGTGTCACTGCGACTGATTATGTCAGTACCAGCTCTTATCTACCCCTGGCAGATCCCTTTCAAAAAATCTTCTTTTTACGTCAGCCAATGAAATCACCTGTAAGGACTGTGGTCGGTCTCCGGTCTGACCAGTCATGTGACATAATATTTGTGTGATTTCAGCCACACACTGCTTGTGTTACCTGCAATGTTTAGGAAATGAATTATGGGATTCCCACAGTCGTGTATCCATCTTCTAAATGGGGCAGCTATTTGTGCTGTTAACACAACTGATGCAGTTGTGACTGGAGACGTCAGTTGCTATAATTGCACAGTTCGACTCCCCAGCTTTACGGAGACAACCAGCCAGGGGTAGTAACAACACATCACTTGTGAGGATGAGACACATCACGCACTGCACTTGCCTGGGTGAACCGGATGCCGTAGTTGATCTCCGCCGACACTGACTTGCGTTCCCTCTCGACGGTGACGCACCTCGAGTCTTCCCCGCGACACAACCGGTACAGCAGCTGGCCCGTCTTGGGCCCAAACTCCTTCTGTAAGGTTGCCATGGCAACCCGCTGCAGCTGGTCACACGTGTGGACATTCATCGCGTGCAGTCTCGACGAAGTTGTTCGGCCGACGCCTGGGAGGATCAGCTATTAGACTATGCCATCAAATTTAAGACAATCGCTGACTAAATCACTAGCACACACTCACTACAAGGCAAAGACAAATATTTACATTTTAATTTTTGTATTACTGTGTTTATTTATTTGTGTATTTATTTATTTTTTAATTCATTCTTAGTATTTTTTAGGACCACTTTGGAAACAAGTGTGCTATTGTGTGCTCTAATGTGTTTATCCTCGGTAAACATTATATATATGCTTATTTCGTTATTTGCTTTTGCATCAAATGTTATTATAATGTTTTATCAAATAAATTCACAATAAACTCTCACTCATTCACAATCTAAACTAATTAATAGGACATTTAAATATATATTGTATCAATATAATTTTTCATACAAATTGTAGCCGATCATTTTAAAAGCCACACACATGTTCCATTTGTTCATCATTATAACATTACGTATTCCTAAACTAATTTTACAATATTGTATTTAAATAACACAAACAATTAAATTAATGTTTTAGCAATTATCGCTGTGCTTGAAAGAAACATTAAATACAGCAATTTGTCAACTATGATCTCATAATATGAAGAAAATTACTTTGTAATTTTCTCAAAAATGTCATATATTCAAGACACATACCCGGCAAATCAGAAACTGATTTATCTTTAATAAATTCAGCAACGTCTTCAGAGAGCAGATGGAACTGTCCATTGGGTTTTGCCTTGCGCGTGGCCAACTTTGCCAACAAGATGTTCTCAGCTGGAACACACAATGGCTGTATATTTACTCTTAGTGCATGCCTACAGAACTACAGAAGACATTACAGAACTGTCAGAGAAATAACTAAGTGACCAAAGATTAGTGTAATAGTGGCTAGTTTATCAGGGGAATAAAGAAGAGAGTAATTTATATGAGTAATTCTCTACCGAGTTGTTTAATAACCATGGGTCCAACAATATTGCAACTTGATAATTTTCAATCCAAAACATCATCATACAAAATTATTGTATGCATAACATACTTTCAAAATAAGCTTTACAAATGTATCACCAATATTGCAGAGTTAGACTGTGTTCTAATATATCATTCATGGCTCCAAGATTTGGTTGTTTGGTAAGACTGTGTTATCGGCAATATTCATTGACGTTCAACGATATCCCTGTGAATAATTCCTGTTACAATATTTACACCCCCTAATTTCAGGGATCACGCCCCCTGACTGCAGGGATCACGCCCCCTAACTGCAGGATCATGCCCCCTAACTGCAGGGAGTGGAATCAACTGGTTCCCCATAAACAGACACCGACCTATGCCTGCTGAAGCGTTGCACTGTGTCTTCTCCCGAATCTCTCGACGAAGTAATGAGGCAAACTGCAGCGGAGTGGCTGATGTGTCGACCAACACATCCGTACAGTCGATCAACATCTCATCACAACTCACGGCCTCAATGTCATGGGTGTAGCTGCAAGGTCAGAGGTCATGTGTTACATGGGTGGATCACATGATCACAATTTCAACCACACTATAAAAGAAATAATAATATTTTCAACCACATGATAATAGAAATGCGAAAATGCACCAATGATAAATAAATGATCTCATGTGCTGTCTTTTGTCCATAATAACATGTAATACCAAATTTTAATAATAATTAAAACAAATTAGGAAAAAACAACCTTAGTGCACACATACATACATTTTAATAGAAATCCTTCTATCTGTTAATTTGTTTAGTATTGTTTAGCATTTTAAAATTGTCCAACCCTGTTGGCTTAAAAGGCCCCTGAGCATGATTTATGGATAAAATTAAAGTCTGCAAAATAATAACCATTGTAAAGTTTTAAACACTGAGGGAGAATTGCTGGAAGAAAGGCTCATTTACACGGATGGATACATGACAAATTAGTAAGACTACGGACAAGGTCAACAGGACAGTATTACACTTCAAAGTGTCCCCACCTGGCGACGGTGTCATAGAGCGCCTGTGACACTTGTCTGTATGCGTCAAAGTCATAATGGATGGGGACAAGGTCGGGACAAAGCCTCCTCGCTTCCCCCATCAACATCCCATTTTTCACTCCGGCCTGTAAGCAACAGTCAACAGGTCGCTCACTACAAATGTCACAGTGCCAATGAAACTGGAGGCTGGCGTCTGGTTCACATCTTTTATTATAAATGTTAAAATTGATATTATCTCTGTTGAATTTTCGATCTCTTTTTGCCATTTTTTAAATCATGATAAACCCAAATAGGATACTGACAGGATGGTGTTCTATCATACCTACCTAGTTTCAGAAACAGTCACCAAATGGTTCTACAAATAGTTTCACAAGTTATCGCAAGATGGCCATGCCTGTTTGCCACTGCAAAACAGTTGACACAATTCGGACACCTCGTATTTCTTTAACAACTACTCTTCCCAACGAGTGCCTAGAAATAACTTTGAATACTTACAGAGTTACACTGAAGGGACACGGCAAGATTAAACATTCTAATATCACTTGAAAACGATGACAGTACAAATGCTGTATGGACAATTCACACACTGAGGATGAGTCATCAAAGTGATACGTTATTTCATCGGGTCCCAGATGAAACCCTGAAAGGGTGGTAAATCAGAGATGCAGGGTAGCTATGGATAGAATGCATGATACATGAACACATACATACACACACACACATGCACAAACACACATGACAGCTGAACACATCCATACACATACACACACACCCACAAACACACATGACACCTGAACACATACATACACATACATACACACCCACAAACACACATGACACCTGAACACATACATACACATACATACACACCCACAAACACACATGACACCTGAACACATACATACACATACACATACACACACACCCACAAACACACATGACACCTGAACACATCCATACACATACATACATACACCCACACACACACGTGACACCTGAACACATCCATACACATACATACACCCACACATGCCAACCTAGTTAGAGATCACTTGCCTGTCTTGCTTCGTAGCTACACGAGGCAATCTCAGCCATGGAGAAGAACTCTTCGTTTGACATGCCCGACCTACCAGACTGGTTCTGTGCCTGGACAGCCTCAATGTCCTCATCTTCCCCCTCCTCTGTATCCACCCCTCTCTCCTCACACACCTGTCGGTGCGTAGACTGCATCCCCTTCCTACCCCGCCCTCTGGCTGTTTCTCTCTTCTTCTGGTAGTAAGCCCGTTCATACTCAACGTTGGTCCCTGGTCGGTTTCTCGCTGCTCCCTTGCCAGAGGAATGTGTCACAGCAACAGGTTTCCCTGCCAACAGAATTGCAAGACGGTGTCTCAAGAATAAGTTTCCCCCACGAAGACAGTGGCAGGATTCAATGCACTCAACGTGAATAAAATACATTTTCAGCAACTTCATAAAATGTCTTTAAAATCTATGTAAGTAGTATTTTTAAGGGTATGACAGTACAATATAGGGTGCATACACCACCAAAGACCACTACAAAAGAAACTTCTTCCTCTCTGAACCCAGCCAAAACACTAGACATATTCCATTGGCAAAGCCATTAAACAAACAGCATGTGTAGCAATGGAGTGAGTGTCTGAAGGAGGGAAAACATACAAAGACCAACAAAGACCTGACAGAAATGGAAATTACTTGAAATGAGGACAAGTAAATTGTGAAAGATTATACTAGATGGAGAAAGCCGGTAAGTGCCAAGCCTGGTAAGTACTAAGTACCCACCCTGCAAATGTGGATGGTTTCGCAGACCCACGGATACGAAGAAAGAATCCATGTCAAGGTGCATGATTGTTCTTTGCCCTTTTGTCCGACTCATACCACCAGGTGGCGTTCTGGTATCTCGATTTGCTGAAACACCAACTTCTGCCCGACACTCGGCAGCCATCTTGCACAGTTTCTCTCTCATGGGAAAGGATCCATCGCCTTTTTTCTGAAGTTGCTTCACGTAATCTTTCAGTTCCGCTCCCCACGTTGAAATATGATGCAGTCGCGAATTACTATAAAATTCAGCCACAAAGTTTCGATCGCCAGCTTTTGCTGGCACGTCCATTTTATCAGGCCTGGCTTTCACTGGATCCATCCGCTTAACTGAAGTAACTGTGTCTGTTGCAGTGACGATGCACTCAGATGATGGCTTGGTGCTTTGTGCAACATTTGTCGGCACGGTATCACGATGCGAAACATTCGCAGTTGTTGCAATACTCCTGGTCTGTTTTTTATTCAAGTCTGTAGTTTCACAGAGACCACCAGAGGGGGCTGCGGTGGTATGTTTTGTGAAGGTCACGCCGGGTTGACCCTTAGAGACAGTGGGATACAGCAGGTAGTCTTGATATGCCAACAGTTTGCCAGCACTGACGCTGAAACAGACAAGAACATAATCTGGGACCATATTCACGGTTGTCTAATCATGATAATTAAAATAGCTAACATATTTTTTACGCAACTAAAATCTCACCAGATATAGTGCAGTGAGGCTTACTCATAATTTATTTACGTGTCACACGGTTTTCTCTGAACTGCACTAGTGAGCCTGTGTCACAGGTTTCTGCCTAAAATTATAATTGCAGGAATTTTTAGACGTCTTGTATAAGCCATTTTATAGTTATTTGATAAAACTAATCAATTATTTAGTTAATTTTGTAGATTATGAGACAACAAGGCTTACTGATAAAAATGGCATACATTAGGTGACTTATTGGTCGATGTGAGATCGCTCTGGTTGATCAGTAATCTCACCAATATACCCACTGACATAATGACCCATGGTTTGTACTAAAGTGATCTTGCAGACATATACCTGTCTGTGATCTTACAGACATATATCTGTCTGTGATCTTACATACGTATACCTGTCTGTGATCTTACATACGTATACCTGTCTTTGATCTAACAGACATATATCTGTCTGTGATCTTACAGACATATACCTGTCTGTGATCTTACATACGTATACCTGTCTGTGATCTTACAGACATATACCTGTCTGTGATCTTACAGACATATACCTGTCTGTGATCTTACATACATATACCTGTCTGTGATCTTACAGACATATACCTGTCTGTGATCTTACATACGTATACCTGTCTGTGATCTTACAGACATATACCTGTCTGTGATCTTACAGACATATACCTGTCTGTGATCTTACATACGTATACCTGTCTTTGATCTTACAGACATATACCTGTCTGTGATCTTACATACGTATACCTGTCTGTGATCATACAGACACATACCTGTCTGTGATCTTACAGACACATACCTGTCTGTGATCTTACAGACATATACCTGTCTGTGATCTTACAGACACATACCTGTCTGTGATCTTACAGACACATACATGTATGTGATCTTACAGACATATACCTGTCTGTGATCTTACAGACATATACCTGCCTGTGATCTTACAGACACATACCTGTCTGTGATCTTACAGACATATACCTGTCTGTGATCATACAGACACATACCTGTCTGTGATCTTACAGACACATACCTGTCTGTGATCTTACAGACATATACCTGTCTGTGATCATACAGACATATACCCGTCTGTGATCTTACAGACATATACCTGTCTGTGATCATACAGACATATACCTGTCTGTGATCTTACAGACATATACCTGTATGTGATCTTACAGACATATACCTGTCTGTGATCCAGTCTGGCCGCACAACTTTCTCACTGGTCAACTTGGCCACTTTGCTGTTCGGTAGATTGATAGCAACAATGTGACTGACCAACATCCGAGAGTAATAATGATGGTATTGACCGCCATGTGCCAGGACCAACTGCTTCAATTCAGCTGGTGTGGGTTCTACAAATTAATTCAAGCATAACAACAATATCAATTGTATTTTTATTTCAAATATACTGATTATATACTGGGTACCAGTGGCATATGATCAGGCTCGTATAATATTTTATTTACTATGGCACCAGATCCAATTATAATTGTTTGCGGTGTTTTACAGCAAGTAGAATACAAATTAGTACCAATGAATCTATAGTGTAATAGGTGAGCTAAACAAAGCGTAGTTGGCCTGCTTTAAAAACATACCATATAGGTAGTTAATCTGAACAAAGAATCACAACAAGAGTGGTTTTCCCTTTATGCCACTCAAAGGCGTGAAAGTCCTTCCATCACCACAACCACATTGAAAATGTAAACGTATATACTCCAATGTGACTCAGGTCAACCCAGAATATAACTAGTACACACATTGGTTAATCAAGTTAGAAAGATCCATCCATAAATATGTTACGCTGGGGGGTACATTGATTGCTATGAGAAAGCATAAAAAACATTAAAAGAGAGTTCTTTGGGCAGGCATTACAACAGTTGTTGATGTGATGGTTCATCAAACTGTTGACATCAAATAGATATAGCATAAATATTAATTATTAAAACCAATTTTGTAGGGTATACAATTTTAAATGTTCACAGAAATCATATATTTTATGCATGGTCCCCAATAGTAACAGCGTTAACTAGATATCAACTTACTAGTGTATCCATTGACGAATATCGATATGCCACTGAAAATATTGCTAGATGCTTGTTTTTGCTCTTTTGTGCATTGCTCTTGCAGTTTCTGAATTTTCGCTTGCATGTAACCGCCCTGAAAACAAAATAAACAGCTGTTCACTTACTTAGCACATCTCGCAGATAGTATTATATAGACAGAAGTAACTTAACATAATGCAACATTGAAATAGATTTGTACAGACAATTTCGTATCACTATTTCCATATTAATAATTTGTATATGGACGTCGACGAAACTGCAAAATGTTTTGACACAACGGCGCGCCGTAATTCGTCAAGTCGCGGCCGCTGTTTGTAGCGTTTCGTCGGATCGTTTACGTTGACAACTCGTTTGCATTAGTCGTGCCGGGAGAAATCGTAATAAAAATTGGTATTGTTACTGGTGCAGTCAGACATTATCAAACAATGCAAACAATTTGCATTCGATAAAACAGAAATGCTGGTGTTCGCGATCTAGTGCTGTTGTGGGCGATAATGTGACGGGACTATGAGTATGATGTTGCCTTTCCAGTTCAGTTGAACCTGGGCTAGGCCCGCTAGGCTAGGGCAATTAGTCACTAATTACCCATGCTTCAAATCCATTTCCTTCATCCCGTCTTCGTTTCTTGTCTCTTCCACTTTTTGAATTAGCTGTAGACATTCTATGTCGGTGGACTGTAGTGCATTTCCTTGTTAAACGAATGTTTCGTGTGCAGATTTCCGCGTCAGGAGTAACGACTATGGCAAGCGATTGGTGGCATAAATTAAAAAAGAATACGCACAACTTTACGTTGTTATTTTGTGAATAAACTGTCAGTAATTTGTAAATAAACTCTCAGTTGAAAATGTAT
>OZ024862.1:33818690-33843690 GCA_964017155.1 Oasisia sp. SBJ-2009 | reverse complement strand
CCTTTTCAAAACGGTTTTATCACTTTTTTTCGATGTGTATGTGTTTTGAATGTCACACCCGCTAAACGAAGTCGGATATGGTTTTTTAAATTGTGTTTTATATCAATTTAATGTCGTCGAATCGACGTAAATAAGCCGATGTCGCTGGGCGCGTGAGCAATGCATAACGCTCCCCAGACGTATCACGGCCGCAAAGGCGATGTCTTAATTGCGATTTGCGAATATGTCCCCAAAACTAATGCTACATCATTAACTTTTTATTCTATATATTAATGCAGATATATTTGTTTTCAGTAAAATTTTGTTTAAATATGGCTAATTGTTTTTTTTTTCAACTGTGCAATCCATACGCTAGACATCGCCTTTGACAAAGCCGGGATTTGAGGCCCCGATGTGTCTAGGCTGCGCTAACTGCTCGCGCCTTGTGACATCGGCTTATTTAGTCGAGTAGACGGTATTAAATTGATCTAAAACACAATTTAAAATATATGTATCTGACTCCTTTTTAGAGGGAGTGGTGCAGAATGACATTCGTAATACATATATACATACGTTTTGAAAAGGCCTTACTAACTTAGGCCAGTTAACTGGAAGATCTGATTAGTGATACGGACTGATACGGATTCTTACAGATATTTAGGTCAAAAATACGGATTGCCATCCAAAAAATGTGGCATGTCTGGGTTGTAACAACACCTCATATAACTCATTATGCCACAACTATGTAATAAGCAAGGCATTTAATTATACATCAATATCTGCGGCAGATATGTGGTGACCCATTGGCATAACAAACTTTTGGACCGGTTAAGAAACTCACCCGTAATCCTGAAATGTGTCCTAAAGTGTTACAAATTACCCCGTACTGGGGTAACTTGTAACATTTTAGGAGACCTGATATAACTCATTATACCACAAACGTGTAATAGTCCGGGCAATTAATTATTCCCTGATTATCTGCGGGAGATATCTATGGATCCATTGACATAACAAAAGTTTCGATCGGTTAAGAAACTCGTCCGCAATCTTGAAATGTTTTGTTTTGTTACAACTAACCCCGGTCTCCCCTACGTAGTGTCCCGTGGTTGAGCGAAAGCCTCAGGCTCAGCATGTTGTTTTACGTAGACCTGCCTATCTTGTGCTATCCTCTGTTCTATGTACCATTTTAGTAGCCATCTAGTTCGTCTCTCACCTGTCTAGTCGGTCTTCCTCTAGATCGTTTCTCTTCGTAGGGTTTCGATGTGGTGATACGCGATGTTTACCGGTTATCTCGTATTACGCTGACGTACGTGCCCTGTCCACAGGGGCGTCGATCCGGTTTTAAAAGTGTGTGTGTGTGGGGGGGGGGCGGGGGACCAATTTATATACACATATATGTATGCATAATATATATATATATATATATATATATATATATATATATATATATATATATATATATATATATATATATATATATATATATATATATATATATATATATATATATATATATATATATATATATATATATATATGATATGTATGATACGTACATATATGTATATGACGAAATATACATATGTATTTTTTTAAATATAAAACATAATTCATTGTTGGTCTGGTGCTAATTCTAAAATAAAAAAAGCCTTTGTTATGCTATTTATAATTGTTATGTTGACACATATATTTGAAGAGGGGCCATGGCCTACCCCAATCACTGAACATTTGCGGGTAGACTTTGAACCCAACACTGCTTGCCTGATTCACAAGTGACAAGATGCAGAGCTTACAGGGTGCCTGTGTAGGACTTCCCAATCCCACCTTTTGGCAAAGAAATGTGTCATCACTAAAATGAGATCAAATTACACAAAGTGCATAAATCCTCTGGTTACCCCGTAGGCGATATAAATATCCACCAGGGCGCCCCTTGCAATACAAGGGGTGACAGGGCAAACAAAAATTATAATCTGGTATGTGCTTGATGGCTATAGGGCGTGCAAGTCGGTCACGATACATGGCGAGACTCCGCGCGACTGGAGCTGATTTGGGGGACTGGTCACAAGAATAATATTCGATGGATGACAGTTGTAACTTCCGACTGATGAATTCTAGGAAAATCAGGACATAAATATCTTGTTATACCTTTCTTATCTGAAATGTCCGATTTAATGTTGAGTTTACCACACAATCATAGACATAGCGATTTATGAAGTGCAGATAATAGGCACTCCCCACAATTTTAGGTCGTATGTGTCTTTTACGGGATTTGCATTTTACATAGCTGTACGTTGTGGTTTCGATAAGTACTTATATCTGACAAGTTGTCTAAATGCACATAATCATAACACATGTATACGTTTGCCCCAACAGGTTGTACTGCGCGAAAAATGGCACTTTTCATTATTAGCCAAGATCGCCAAACACAAGTACAAGCCGGCGATGCCATGGCAATAATTGATTAAAATTCATGATTTCCGTGAGCATTGTCACCGGCAAAGTGTTCCACCTTCTGCTTGTAATAATCCTTCGGACAGTGTAACTGAAATAGTTAGACTGGAACAGTTCGATTATTACAACCAAAAACAAAACTAAGTCCTATACGTTAACATGGAGAATATGGACTTCCTGCCCCCAATTGTCCCCAGCCTCGTTTTCGCGCGCGAGATTTGCACGCCCTATATATCAATACAAGGGTGCAAAATTACTGACCCCGGCATGATGAATATTTACTGGACTTAGATCAAGTTGCGGGCTGCGGCCAACTAAGTAATTTATTTAGTGATTTTCCACTAGGTAGTCGGAAGTTTAGTTCTTATTATTAATTTTACTACTAAACCGATGTACGATTTTTATCAGAGGGGAGTGATTGAAACGTGCCGTCTTGGCCTGACATCTGTGTAGTCGGATTGTCCGACTCATCTCGCATTCATACATATCTGATTCGACACCAGAAGTACTGAACAAATCACTTTATTACAATTACAAGCAGAGAGAGGGATAACACTGATCGACCTCGAGTCTCGTCATCTTCCAAGACTGATCTCTTGGACTGCATATGTCGTTCTATGCATTTACATTGGCATACCATCACATCCCTCTTTCTTCAAAACATAAAGACAAAATAACTAACTTACTAATGTCCGTATGTAAGAGAAATCAAATCATTATTCTAACTATTAGTCATAATGTTCGTGTAAACTAGAACACAATTACAGGTCCAATCGTTGTGGGCGTTTCACTCGTCTTCCGGAGCTAGTGTATTGTTCCGATTGTGGAAGCTGGAAACGGACTGACTTCTTTTGGAGGAACACGGAGTTACACGGAGGTGGTACGACTTGCATGTCGTCTCTTCGCGTCAAGTCGTCTGTATCGTCCACATTGTCTTGTTGGAACGTATGTCGTTCAGTCGTCTCACGGAGGTGACGACGGTTACGCCTAAGGACATTGCCTGTCGGAGTCAAGACGTTGTACGACCGCGGCTGTACATCAGTTGATATCACCTTGGCAGGCTGCCAGGTGTCTGTCTGAGTGTCTCTCACACGAACGTCCTGTCCGGGTATTAGCGGTGCAAGTGGTTGCATAGCTCGCTTATCATGGTTGAGACGTTGGATTTCTTGCCTCTCGGCGAGACGACGTCTGATTTCGTCTTTCGACCAGTGTTCATTTCTGATGATCACGGGGAGGTTCGACTTGTACTTGCGGGCATTTAGCATCTCTGCCGGTGACGGTAAGTGGCTGTCGATTGGTGTGGATCTCAACGCGAGCAGTGCTTTCTGCGGGTTGGATCTCGACATTGCTGCCTTCTTCAGGGTATACTTCACCGTCTGAACTTGACGTTCGATGAATCCATTCGATTGTGGGAAGTGTGGGCTGGACGTTACGTGGTCGAAGCACCACTCGGCGGCGAAGTTTCGAAAAGCCTGACTGCTATAGTGTCCACCGTTGTCGCTCACAACCTTGCTGGGCGATCCATTCTCCGCAAACACCTCACTCATCTTCGATATGATGCGGTCACTCGTCACCTTCCCCTCGATGCGGTAGACAAAAGGGAATTTCGAGTAGTAGTCACAGATGAGAAGATACGTGTCCTCTCATATGGCAAACAGGTCTGTGCCGACGATCTGCCACGGACGTGTCGGTAAGTCATGCTGCATCAGCGGCTCGTGCGCCTGACGTTTCTGTAACCGTTGACACGCGTCGCACTTCCTCACGATATCGTCGATGTCCTTGTTGATCGACTTCCAGTAGACACAGGACCTCGCTCGCAGCCGGGTCTTCTCTATGCCCCGGTGAGCCTCGTGCAGTTTGCTCAACACTTCCGCCTGTAGACTTAGGGGAATCACCAGACGGTCGCCCTTCATGATAAGACCGTCCTCAACTGCCAACTCGTCTCGGCACGACCAGTAGGGTCGCAACGGTGCAGCTAAGTGGCGTTGGCTATCTGGCCATCCATCCACGATGACGGCTCTCAGCGCACACAGTTCATCGTCGGCCTGTGTCGCCTCTCTGATCGACTGTAGTTTCTGCGTTGAAAACTGTACGAATGACACTTGTATGTCATGGTCGATCTGCGTCGACTCGCTACTCGGTTGTCTTGACATGGCGTCGGCCAGCATCATTTGCTTTCCTGGCTTGTAGTGTAACACAAAGTCATACGGTTGTACTCGCAGGAACATTCTCTGTAATCTCTGCGGTGCTGCTGCAAGGTTCTTCAAATTGATCATCTCGAGAGGTTTGTGGTCCGACTCGAGAACGAACGATTTTCCGTAGACATACACGTGGAACCTCTCGCAGCCGAAGATGACTGCGAGCATCTCACGTTCAATGTTGGCGTATCGCTGTTCGCAATCACTAAGTGACTTGCTGGCAAACGTGATGGGCTTCCCATGTTGAATGAGAACGGCGCCGAGTCCTCGGCTGGAGGCGTCGACCTGGATGACACTCTCAGCCTGTGGGTCGAAGTACGCAAGGGTCACTTCACGACAGATGAGTGACTTCGTCGCTTCAAACGCTGCGTTGTGAGAGTCCGTCCAGATGTACTCGGCGTCCTTCTTCACTAGATCACGCAGGGTTGCGGTTTTCTGCGACAAGTTTGGAATGAATGGCGACATGTACGTGGCTATGCCCAGAAATTCCTGAAGCTGTGCGACGTTTTGCGGTGCTTTCATTCGCTGGATGTCCGCGGCTCTGCCTGGGTCTGGACGTACGCCGTCTGTGTCTGTTCGCCTGTTTGATGTCGCATTTATCAATGTTGAACACCAGCCCATGCTGCAGTGCTACTCTCATCAGGTTGTGCAGATGTTTGTCGTGTTCGGCTTCTGTCTTCCCGATCACAGCAATACTTATCGTTCCTGGGCACTTCTCAAGGATGCAGTCCATCCTCTCCTGGAACGTCTTGGCTGAGGTTCACGCCAAACGGTAGTCGTCTGAAACAGTACCTGCCGAAGGGACTGTTGAACGTGGTCAGACGCTTAGACTCGTCGTCTAACTGCACGGACCAGTATCCGTGACGTGCGTCTAGCTTGGAGAAGATCACTGACCCAGCAAGCTTGTGGGTAATTTCCTCCAAGGTCGGTGTTGGGTAGTGCGGACGCTTGATAGCTGTGTTCAAGTCTTTCGTATCCAAGCAGATGCGCAACTTTCCGTTCGACTTCCTGCTGTATACGATGCTAGATACCCAATCTGTAGGCTCCTCGACTTTCTCGATCACCCCGAGTTCTACCATCTGGTTGATCTCATTCCTCACGTCGTCTATGATGTGGATCGGACATCGTCTGGGCGCATGTACGACTGGGGTCACAGCAGGGTCTAGTGTGATGTGGAACGTTTCGCGGAACTTTCCGATGCCCTTAAAACAATCTGGATACAGCCGCTGGAGATCTTCCTACGAGTTCAACGGCGGTGGATGTTCGCTGACTGCACAGTTCAAGGTCACCAAGTTGAGCTTGCGGCAGGAAGGTAGTCCCAAGATCACTGGACCTGGTGTGTCAGCAACAAAGAACTCGGCTTCGTGTGTGGTTGTCTCATGCACACACTTCAGTCGCGTAGTACCGTACTGCCGGATCAATTGTCCGTTGTAGGCGGTTAGGATCGTGTCTCGATGCTCAAGGCTGCCTCGCACAGGTATTCCTTCTGTGTCGATGTTTGACGGGTACCTTGACACGATGTGTAGCCGAGGTGACAGGACTGTCTTTCAGCGTGATCCTGAGAGTCGCATATACTTCGTCCCTCTCGACGGCGTTGATGTTGACGGTATTAAAGGCAAGCGGCTCGAAGTTGTCGCTGAGCTGATCGAATCTGGCGTCTTGACTGATGCAGTGGACACCACCTCGTTGGCGCTCATCTCGGTTGGTCCTTCGTCTTGACCTAGCTCGGGATCTTGGTCGCCCAGAAGAGTGTGGTCTTCCTCCGGCGCCAGACGTCCAACCTGTAGCCTGCCGACATACTCGCTGCCAGTGATCGAGTTTCCCACATGCGTTACACCTACTGCCCTCTGCTGGACATCGATCTGTGGGCGCATGATGACGTCCACATTTTGCGCACGTAGGTGCCTCCTCTCGACGTCCGCTTGGCTCATGTGTTCTCCGCGACCGGCTGACGTGACTGATGCTGCTAGCGTCTCCTGAGAACTGCTGCATGTTGGCCAGTGTTGCTTCATGCGTTCTAGCAACGTCCATCGCCGCGTCAAGTGTTAGTGTCTCATCACGGCACAGTATCTTTTCTTGCACTTTCCCGTGCCGGACACCCACTACTAACTGTTCGATCAACCTCTCCTCGGTTTCTGTAGTATCACGGAACTTGCATTTACGCGCCTGCGTCTTGCAGCGTGTCATGAATTCGTCAACTGTCTCAGAGCTCAACTGCCTGAATTGTTGCAGATAAAAACGGCTCAGCCTGTAATTAGACTTGGGTTCTATCAGAGCCTGGAATTTAGCCCAAATGACCTCTACGTCTTTCTTATCAGTTTCACTGAGGTCCCACGTATTGTACATTCGCCGACCCTCCTGTCCTACCCATAGCAGGATGTAGGTCACTCGTTCACTCTGCCCTTTTTCAGCAAAGCCAAAGAGCCCACTGAAAATCAGTTCGCAATACTGACGGAATGAACGAAACTCCGTGGGTAAATCAGTGGCTAACCAGTTCATGCGTGGCGGCTCTATACCTGACAGATCACCCATAGCTGCCTATTAATGGCAATGTCTATCACTTACGCAGTGAGAACACATCGGAGCTGGCCAGCGTCGACTCGACGGTGCCGCGTGCGTGTTGACCTATTTACGAATGTCGAAAGCGCCGGATTCAACCGTAGCTGCCACCATGAAACGTGTCGTCTTGGCCTGACATCTGTGTAGTCGGATTGTCCGACTCATCTCACATTCATACATATCTGATTCGACACCAGAAGTACTGAACAAATCACTTTATTACAATTACAAGCAGAGAGAGGGATAACACTGATCGATCTCGAGTCTCGTCATCTTCCAAGACTGATCTCTTGGACTGCATATGTCGTTCTATGCATTTACATTGGCATACCATCACAGTGATCAGTCTCGCTATATATGCCTATAAATTTGTTTTATGAACTGAAAAAGTATGAGGACATTTCCTATGCTGACCCACTCAGGTCGTGGGGTGGTCAGCGTTCCCCTCGTCCCCCACTGATCGACGCCCATGCTGTGCCTGTGTAGAACTTCCCAATCCAACATTTTGGCAAAGAAATTTGTCATCACTCAAATGGGAATATGTTACACAAACTGCAGGAATCCGTCGCTTCTATCGTAGGCGATAAGCATCAAGCAGGCGAGGGATGAAAGTGCAACACAAATTTCATCATATAAAATGTGCTTGATGGCTAGAGCCTATTAATAATATCAACACAAGGTTGATAGAGCCTGGCAGCGGCTTACATTTTTTCGGTAGTTATAAACTTTCCGATTGGCCTTTCTGCGTATGCACCACACATTTAAAATCATCAATGTGCAGCGAAATAACAAAGCATGTTTGGTATAAATGACACGGGCTGTTCGATAACCCTCCTGTGATGACTACAATGAAGAGTTGTCTAAAATTTCGTTCAATACATTAAAATATTACGTTTGCTTAAATAACTATCACGGATTATGGCGCACTAACAGCAAAACATGCCTCAAAACTTGTTTGTCTCGTGCTAATTTGCGATAAATAACTTTGCTGAACTTCATATCGCGAGTTTATTGTCTAGCTAGTCCTATGTAGCGGCTAGTCCTATGTAGAGAGAGGAGTGTTGAGTCAGGCGATATGCGTCGCAATTTGTATGAACTGAAAAGTGTGGGGGGGGACAATTCCTATGTTGTCCCCCACCCTGAAAAGTGGGGGGGGGACGCGTCCCCCCCCCCGTCCCCACCGATCGACGCCCGTGCCTGTCCAGGTTCACTTCCGTCTTCTGACTTGTTCACTCACATCTGCGACCTGTGTCTTTCCTTTTACCCAAGTGTTAATTTTTTTTCTGTCCCGGTATGTGATGTTTAACATATTGCTATCCATCTTTGATTGTGCGGCTGCTGGCGTGTTTTTTGCTTGGATGGTGAATGCCCATGTTTCCGCGCCGTATGTCGTTGCTGGAAGTACGTATGAGTTGCAGACTTGTCTTTTCCAGCATGTTCCAATGTTACTCTCAAAGATGTTGCGGTGCTTGGCGAATACTGTCCATCCGGCCGTGATTCTTCTTTGAAACTCCTTGGCTTGGTTTTTGTCTCCGGTGCCGTATCTCTGTCCCAGGTAGATGCAGCTTTCAACGTTCTCGATCTGAGTGTTGTTGACATAATATAATATTATATTGTTGTGTCGTTTCCCATCATCATCTTTGTCTTCGACTTGTTCATCGTCAGACCCTAATTTTCATTTTCACCCGCTATTTCCTGTACAATTTGTTGTATACGTATATATAGTTCATGTGGTGTATTAGCGCATAGTGTGTTGTCGACGACGCGAAGATGACTGAGATATTCGCTATCCTCAGGCCTCTGGTTTTCCAAGAATATGCTTTCGAGAGTTGCCGTAAACAGCTTGAGCAATATGGTATCTCCATGTTGCACTCCTCTCATAATGTTGATCTTGTTGCTTTCTTTGTGTAGGTGAACTGTCATCGAGCTGTTGGTGTAGATGTCTTTCAGGAGTTCGATTTACACATCTTCTATCCCCTGTACTAGAAGCAATCGAGGTCAGTACTGTTTATATGTAATTCTTGATGTCTTTCTTATTTTCCGTTCTTCCACGCTGTGGGTGGGTCATTTCACGGTAACAGGCATACTTCGTCCAGAGTAAAAAAATATTGTCGACCATAATATTTATCGCATTTTCGGCGTTAGTTAGGAAGCTTAATATAGTGTGTGACTAATCCAATGAGCAGCAGTGACCTTTTGCATCGTTTCCTATTTATTTTATATTTTATTAGCATGACGTCATGAATGAATGTCATCTACGTCACAAAAATATTTCCAGATTGATGTCCATTTATTACTCCTTTTCTAAACATAGTTTCTTATAATTTGTGTCCCACTTTATTTACGTACTGTTGCAAAAGTTGTGTTCAGGGATTATTCGGCTCTTGTGACACAGCCGAATACCAGTGAACCTCTCGAAGCGCCTAGTGTCTCATATATCTGACATGGACGAAAATTAGTAGTAGTTAGTTATTGTTTTGAGACTTATATATACTTCATGTTGCGGTAGGTTTATTCATGAAGGAAAACGAGACGATTTACTGTATGAACCGGTGTGTATTCATTAGATCAGTTAGTTAAGTTTCGAGATATTAAATAAAATATACGCCGTGACGTAGATGACTTGTCGTGACGTAGGTGACACGCCGTGACGTAGATGACATATCTACGTTAATGACTCGGAATAACAAAGTGACACTGCAACTATTCGTTGATTCCTGGGTGCAAAACGCATGCTTGTGCAATCCGTCAAAGTGGACGCTTTTGACTTCGGTAGATTGCCCACATTGTCTTCCTGGAGATTCTCCCCAAGACCACGCAAAATGGCGTAGTTCAGGCTAGTGTTGAACGTATTGGTTGTTAAGCATGGTTTCAGCTTCCAAATTTCGTGTAGAATTTGTTTTTCTTTTAGTCATGCAAGATTCCTACATGCGCAACTTCATGCGTTTTACTGATTTGTCTAAATCCGTCTTGACCCACTCATTTTCTTAGGTTACCAACTGGTCACAGCTTATGACGTTGTTGTTCGTGTCCGGTGTACGCAATAGTCTCGTCTCTTCTCATACAATTCAGTATGCTGATGACTGTGACATTCTTGTCCACACAGCAGAATAACTTCAAACTAACTTATCAAAGTATATTCATGACTTTCCATCAACATAAGAAAAACCTACATCATCTACCAATCCGCTCCTGGCAACAATGAAGGACCTCATGACATTAAAACATATAGAACAACCCTAGACATTGTTGAACATTTCCCTTACTTGGGGAATCATCTATCCCAGAAGGCCACTATCGAAGCAGAAATTCAGCATCATAATATCCTGTACCATCACATCCTTCATGATCTGCGTAACCGAGTTACCCACAACCTCATGGAAGAAACAAAGGTGATGTTCTAAAAAGCCGTGCGTACTATCACTCTACATAAGCGAGGGGTGGGTTACATATCGATGCCACCTGAAGACCATAAAGACTGTCCACCAAAGCTGTCTCAGACAGATTTTTTTTGTATCCTATGGGAAGATCGCCGCCCCAACGCCAGTGTCTTCTTGGAGGCCAACACAACTATAGTATTGAGGCAATGATAATGCAGAACCAATTCAGCTGGGGACTGGCTACTGTGTTAGAATGTCGGATAGTCGCCTTCCCCGATAAGTATTGTTTAACACATGCTAACACGTGGTATGAGAACACGTGGTTACAGCCAGAGAAAACTATTCTAATGGACTGCTAAACATTACATGAAGAAAAACCTAATTTACTTGGGAAGAAAACCCTGAGGACCATTCACTTAACCGCCGTACCATATGCGAGGCAACTGCCAAATTTGAAACATCATCTTCTTCACGAGGGGGAGAAACAGCAGAAGAGAAATGACAAGTGAGATGTCCAAATATTATCACGCGTCCCTTACACCAGGCCCCTCCTGCCCACACTGCAACAAGATCTGCAGATCAATAATGGAGTCACCTCAGGATACACATGACAGACATCTGAAAGACGCAATTCTCATTTCGATGCACCGCTGATGATTATTATATGTTCTCAGTAAAGTGTCTCTTCCATCAGCTCCACGCTATTGTGTCACTGTACATATACGTGTTGCGGTCGTCTTCGGTGTTTGCCGTAGCCCATGCCAATGTCATTGTGCTCATGGGGGCCTAGTGCAATTTTGCATATGATATCATCATGGTGTCCGAGAGCAAACGGTTCTTTTTCCTCAACTTATTTCATTTATGTGACGGTATCTTGCTTGCTATGTGTGATGTAACTGTAGTCGTTACGCTAGTAGAATCTAGGTTAACCTATGCACTTGTTGTTCACCTGACATGCTTTAAAATGGCGTTTACTTCGTGCCCTTTTCCCGATTAACAGGCGAACATGAGTCGTCTATAATACAGGAGTCGATGCTTCTGCAATGTCATTCCCGTAGTCAGTCTCTTGATGAACTGATTAGTATAGTAGCAGTTACTATGATATTTCGACCCCAGCTCCTTTGTAAGGGCATTATGAAACGGAAGCCTCTGAAGACATTTTCGTGTTTCGCGATGATGCATTCATGAATCTGTTGTTCTTTGTCTGATAAATACCGTTGCTATGTAGCTTCCATGTCAACCCCTTATAGCGCTTCTTGTAGCGTTGAGATGGTCTCCTTCAGGCGGCTAGACTTTCTGTCAGTTTGCCAATCCGTTTGTACGCCTTTGCTCGGTCTTGCAGAGCATTCTTTCGACCACGTTCACGGGGTTGTGGGGTTGAGGCTGTCCAATGAAGCTGTTTGGTGAGCGAAGGAATTTCGCTTGATGACTACGCGAAGACATTTGGTTGCTTCTCCAACTGCACTTAATTTGATGTTGCACGCATGTTTGATTGTTATCTGCAACTTATGTGTATGTAGGCCTACTGGTTTCTTCGGCATTTTCTTTCTTTCTAAAGAAATTCTTCATGGCCAGCCTCGTTCGCTTGTTTAGATTCTTTTGTACCGTTCATCAGCAGTTATGTCAATGTCTGAAAATGAAAAATATCATCAGATATTAAGTTAATTTATCCAAGATGATAATTATCCAATTTCAGCTAATCCTCTCACCGTTTTATCTTAATTACAACTACGTTTGTCATCTACGTCACCCTCCATGTCATCTCCGTCACGACAAATATGTGACGTAGATGACTGTGACGTAGATGACGTGCCTTGCGAGTCATGGCCAATATCATGTCTGACTCCTGCCCTAAAATGTCGAATATCTCGCGTAAATCGCAGCAAAAACGGTTTTGGAGTTGTTTCCAATATGCATATATGGCGGCAACGTAATTGTGATTCCACGTGAATGTGGTAGTTCTTCCGACTCTGGACAGGCGTGGCATCAAAGTTGTCGTGACGTAGATGACTTGGAACCAGGGGACATATATTTTTATGTTGAAAAACATCGACTACTCAAAACATTTAATAAATAATGCTGTTTTTTGGACAAATATGAAGAGAGACATCGCAATGAGAACCTTACGCAATATATTTATTATTTAATGTGTAATTATTACACCTTTATAATAACGTGCAAATTGAGGACCAGACGATGGGGACAGTCACTTTTCGATGACGTAGACTGGGAGATATAACGAGAAATAACTAGAATAACGACTTAGAATGCCATTATTATATTAGAAATGAAGAACAACACTGTATAAAGCGCCACATATAAGAAATATAGTTTTACGAGATTTCTTTATCGAATATTTCTATACAGAAGAGCCGGGACACCGTTTAGCCCAGTTACCGTGAAATGACCCGGGTATTCGTCTTTATTAATGTAATAACTGCCCGATAATGTAATAATATTAACCGATAAAATAACAAACTGCTGCCTGATCCTGCAGTATTCTTAGAGATAATTTAATAACTTGCTCCTGCCCGATAATATAATAATTGTTAACCGATAATGCAACAACATAGGCATTTCATGGAACTTAGTCTTTTTGTAAAATGACGGATATTTAGGTCCTCAAAGGTTAATTACAAAATTATTTTATTCTATTAAAATGCTTATCCATATACGTGTATCCTGATATAAAGATATCGGCTCTAGACGGCATCCTTCTTAAGATATAGGGGCGTTCATTTTGAAGGCCTCGTAGTGAAATTTGGCGACCGTGAATGTCAATCAAGGTCGAAAGTAATACGAAAGTAATTCATATAATACACTGATATTTTGACACAAATATAGCAGCCCCGAGTGACGTAGTCTTAAAAATATGGAAATAATATTCGTTCTGGCAGCAGCTATTTTATACAATGGTAGCTGTCATAATGGAACCATCAATTGTTCACTGTACCTCAGCAAATATTGCAGATATCTGAAACAACAAGGTGTCTAGACCCATGTTTCGAAGGTCAGCGATCACTGTAAAACTATTCCTGACGTGACCACAACTGATGATAATAATATATTTAGATGTATAAAATATTATATATCTGGTTTCCCACAATTCACTGCATGTGTGCATGCATAATTGTGGCAAATATGTTACAAAGAAGCGGCACAGGACAGACCTGCGATTCCTGCGCCAGTGAATCCAATAGCTCCCAGCGCTGCCGGAACGCCAACAGTTGCCACAGCTAGACCGGCTGTGGTTCCCGCTACCGCTCTCAGACCGACGGCCATTTTCTTTCTACAAAGCATGCAAACACGTACTTAATCGTTTATAAAAATATAGAAAACTACAATTGTTCTATAAAATGCTACAGGATTCTGCAGCGGTCTATTGTATTATATTCTAATGTATAGGAAATATAATGTAGAGTAGGATGTATATTATGTATAATTACGCACGAAAAACGTTGTATTATAAAAGAAATATCTTACAGTATGGGGATGCTCTAGAATTATACAGAAAAACATTATAAGCATTTTATTTGGTAGGGTATTCTATACAAACTGTGAAACGAGATTGTCATACATTCAATGGGATGTTTTTTTAGTTGAATTGAAATTTATTTCAACAACAACAATTACTACTACTACTTTATACATACGGTGCATACAATAAAAATTGTTGAAAAAGGGTAAAAGAAGTACAATACTTATCATGTTTACCCTTATAATTGCTTAATTACATACATAAAGCATATGAACAGTGCAATAGAAGGTGCGACATAACTATTTACATGTATAACCATACACATATATATATAGACTATTTAGATTTTGTGTTTCTGAAGGATGTGAGAGAAGAGAAATGCACACATAACTGTGGAGTAGAGAAGAGCTTACTTAATAATATTGCACAGCATTGTTGTACATTGTATCTAATACTTACTTATACTGTTCAAATTTTCACTGAAATCACTGAGAGGATAAAGATGAAACCTGGCAGCAGTTATATATGTATTACCACAAGTCAAATGTATTTGATGAAATGGTGATACTCTGTGTGAAATGTCATTATATTTAAATTGTGCAATGAATTAATTAGTTTGGCTTTTAATTCAAAGTAATGCATTTGATAAATTACGTTTAAGAATTGCTTATAATCGCGATCCTCCTATTCTACATAAACATGTTTAATATCACTCAATGACTTCCTAAAACAGGAGCAAGATAAAGGTAATTACATATGTATGGTGTTACTTGGTCTTCAGAAGGCCTTTGATACGTCAAACCATGAGATTATGCTTCAAAAACTCCAAACAATAGAACTTCACAAATCTGCCATAGTCTGGTTAAAATTATATTTATATGAACGACAACAATCAGTTGAAATTAGTGAAACTATATCGAAACCTATGCTGTTAAATATGGTGTCCCACAAGGTTAAATTATGGGACTTTTATTATATGTAATACATATATTAATTATATTTACACGGCCGTTCGCTGCAAACTTCTTTTGTATGCTAATGATTCAGGTCTTTTAGTTTCGGATAAAAATACAGTTGATCCAAGAAAGTCTTTCCTCAGAGCTTGAGGCAGCCAGAGAGTGGTTAATTAATAACAAATTGTCACTCCATCTAGGGAAAACCGAATCTATTCTTTTTAGATCAAAACGTAAACTTCCTACCTATAGTTCTATTCAGGTGAAATGTGCTGCCACCACATTGACATGTCAAACACATGTATATTATTATTTGTCTGTATCTGTCTATACAGGGCCCACAGTGGAAATAAGTGCTTGCACTTTTTTGGTGTCATCCTTATATTCAATGTACTTTGTATTTATATTTTATGCATATTTGTACAATGTTTTACATTTTATATTAAATTAAATCAATCAATCAATTAGTTTCCCGGAAAATAACCGACTCTCGCTTGCTTGCGTAGTGCGCAGCACACATGAAAATAAATAGGCCTTATATGCTGCACACACACGGTAAGACCGCATTACACCACAACAATAGTCCACGCCATATAAATGACACAACTGAACAACACCGAGTGTCCGAATTCAGCAGCCGTGAAGCCAACACCTCATCGAGAAGTGGCTCGTCGCTGCCATGGGCTGTCGGCCCCGCCTGCGACATCGCAGGACATTATGTCTGCACAAGTAAGCAAAGAGTTTAAATTCAATTGATTTTAAACTCTTTGAAGTAAGTGCCGCGCACAATACTTGCGAATGAGGGATGTGGGATGCGATCGTAGGCGGGATTGAAACGCACGCACGCACACACGCACGCACGCACGCACGCACGCACGCACACACACACACACACACACACACATACGAAGGGATAGAAAAAAAATAATTAGTATAATTTTTTTTTACTTTACCATAATTTATTTTATGTTTTCTGTTGTGCACAAATTAACTTGCAAAGAAATGTGGTCGCAGCTCGTTTGATGTTAGTCTCGCTTAACCGACTGTCGGTCGGCTGCGGAACTACGCCGAGAAGACAGTCTGGCCCCATTAATGGCTTTTGTTTGGTATCCGCGTGATCTGTACAATGCTGCCACCTCACGGACACTGCCGTAATATATTTTTTTTATAAACAACTGCAAATTTCTATTTATTTTATGTTAATATAAGTTTAATTCTGAATAGTTTTTATAATACAGCATTATTTGATAAAAAGGTATCCTTATTTAATCGGTATGCTATCCATGTGGGGCTAGACAATGCTTGCCACCTCACGGATACTGGTTAATCCTGCCGTAATTCTTATTTTATAAACAACTGTAAATTTGAATCTTTACTTACTTTTGTGTTAATATAAGTTCAATATTGAATACTTTTCATATGATATTATTATCTTGTAAAGGTATATCGTTATTTTAATTTTTATTTCCTAGTTGGCCTGAGAGCCAATCAGCGTCTCTACCCTAATCTGGGGTAAGGCTACCCGGATGAAGAAACTTAAGCCCATTAATGTCCCAGGCGGAGTTGAGGGGCTTAAAAGTGCTGCCACCTCACGGAGTCTGGGTAACCGAGGCTAGTTTGATGTTGAATAAATGACAATGGATTCATATAGATAAGGTTGGTAATGGGCAAAATATATTTCCAGTTGGTATGAAATAGACATACCATGGAAATGCATGTATACAACTAGTCTTTGTATACGCAAAGTTGTTGGTGTATACACCTAAACATTCAGTCAAATGCATACAATGCAATCAAGCTGCTAATACACAACATCAAAGGTGAGGGGCTACCAGCCCACACATATACAGTCATTCAAATATATACAATGCATCAAGATCAAGCTGCTAATACATCAAAGGTGACGGGCTTCCCGTCATACATTGCATCGAGCTCTTAATACACAACTATACTATATAAAGTAAACAGCTTATTCATAAACAACAATTTAATACCGAATAAAGCAACAGAATATACGCTACAAAATAAACACGACTCACTTCGATCGATTCGGAAAGAATGTCATAATCCAGTGCCCAGCACTGGATTATGACATTACGCTCATTGAAATCAATGATTCGGTCATGCGTAACATTGCATGACCAGTGGCGCCACATAGTAGATATGTCGCTGATACTCGATACACTGTTGCTAGTGCAGACGGCAACAAACAGTGGCGCCATATTACGGAGCGCTGATAATCGTGGCCATCTAAGCGTGGAAGCGTCACGAATCCTTTATCACTATCACAGTCTAACATGGCGTGCTGTCACGATAGTGACCCAGAGAGAATTCCGCGACGATAATGCAAACAGTCTGATTATATACAACTAGTTGTGCACATATCCTTTGGGTTGGAGAAGACACAGACCACGTCTACCTAGCATAAAGTGACACATCCTGACGTTGTCACCGGTCATTACAGCACTATAGTCTATACACTAATACAGGTATCTCGGATTCAGTAAGTCACACGACATACTCATGATATAAATAGACTATCATCTATGTGCAAGTGCATTGTTTGTTTACAATACGTACCCTGTCATACTAGGCGTGTAGCTTGTTATGCACAACTTCACCATGGCGCCAACACGAGAGAAAGTTAAAAAAATAAGTTATAGAGATAAATTATTAATAAGTAAAACAGTATTAAAAAATATTATAAAGTTACATTGCAAGAACTTATTACGTAGGGTAGGGTGGGGCATGTAGCCCCCCTTAAGGTACAATGGACGTAGAACTTTATTTGTGAACTTATCAGTTTTACTTCCTGTAACTGTCATGCGAATGGCATTGTGGTCACGCTATATAATACTAAAGTATTTGTGACATTTGACAACACTAACGATTATAATTGTTAATTAAAAGTATTGTCCCAAACAGGCGTCTTGCCCCATACCTGTGGGTAAGACACCTTCTTATGTGGGGCATGAGGCCCCCGGGGGGGTCCTTGCCCCATAGACAGGTTAATTAATTCATTGTATAACCTACGAATACCAAAATGAAAAAATTTTGTGATCAACGTGAACATTTTCTGTATGTATTATTTTATACAATACAATAATCGAATCTACTTAATAATGGTAGTCCCTAACTGGGAGATAAAATAACTTTGCCGGTGTACAACATACGAATACCGAAATACTCGAAAATGGTTTATAGGTATCATCTTGTCCAACATAGGTACCTATATAACGAACATATAATTACAATTAAGAGTCCTTCATTTTTATATAACATAACATCTAAGTTGTCACGCGATACAGTCGACTGATCGACTGTCTTCAACAGTCTTCCAAAGCTAAGAGGGCAGCTTTCAGAATGTCGTCGCCATATGCATCCCATTCATAGCTTTATGTAGAGAACTGTCCACCCGTCATTAGGACGGGTAAAAACGAATATGGACGGGGAGAAATATGGGTGGACGGGTAAAAAATGAAGGAGCAAAAAAAGGTCTTCCAAAACCATAGATATTGTTAGTTATGCCTTGAAAGTGAGTGTAAATGTTGTCATATGTGTGTTTGTAGCCCATTTCAGGCACGTCTGAAAGTTCGTAAACTAGCTTAACAGTTAACATCCATGTGTCCACCAAAACATGTGTGACTGGCAATAATTTTATCCTGCATAAAGCCCTGATCCCATTCCATCTTGTGCTTATATATGTGTGAACCATATCTAAAACATATCGCCCACTAAGCAAGTAATCACATAACATACAGGTCTGCAAATGTTACATCTCTATAAATGATGAATGTCATTCTGCACGGAACGTTTACAGATATTGCCCATTGCCCAGCAAACAAGGAACCATTTCTGAACCAGTTGCCACGTGTCACACTGGTTCCTAATTGGTACTGCTCCACCAGTATGTGTTTTCATATATATTCACGTGAATACACGTGTTCTGCCTGTTATCACGAGTTTGACACGAGTCGTATTGGGTTAGAACTTGTACGGTTTCACTGGTACGTGTCATCATATGAAAAACTCGTGATTTCATGGTAAACACATGTTGACACACCAAATTTGTTCACATAATCCGGTGAATTCACGTACGGAAACACATGAATTGAGCCAGTTGAACTCGTGAATTCACTTACAAAACATGTGAAATCACGCGTCGTTGTTTGCTGGGTGTTAATATAATAATAGAGCTTTACTGCGTATTTGGAATCATCTTATCAACTATACCAAAACAAGTATATTTTGTGACCTTCTCACGATTATAGACTGTTACCGAATTATGTGGGGCCCCGACCATTTGGGGCAAGACGCCCCGGGGGCATCTTGCCCCCCCCCCCCCGGGAGTCTTGCCCCAAATGGTCAGGGGCTTCTTGCATCCATCATGCATGATCTACACAAATATAAATTCCCGCGCTAATTATAATTATCACCAATTTTCACAAGAACGTAAATGAAGCTTTACACTACAAATAAATATAACAAATTAACACTTGCACGAGGCTATGTTTAATCTTGTTGCTGTAGTAAAACATGTAACTATTGCATCAAACATGTAACAAAGCATTAAATGCAAAATATTTACTTACCACATTTTTTGCCAGCATCTGTTTTTCCGTCAGAGTAGACAATAGGTGGCAGCATTGTATTCGACCTCCAGACATATATCTCAATAATATAATATAAGGCTTACCCCACGGGGGCTCCATGTCCCACCCTACCCTATGTATGCAAGGGAAATGATACTAGGAGGGCAGGAAGAAGTTATTATACTTTGTTCATGCATTAATATTAGTATTAATATTACTAATGTTAATATATATATATGTGTATATATATATATATATATATATATATATATATATATATATATACAGACCGACCGACCGACCGACCGACCGACCGACCGACCGACCGACCGACCGACCGACCGACCGACCGACCGACCGACCGACCGACCGACCGACCGACCGACCGACCGACCGACCGACCGACCGACCGACCGACCGACCGACCGACCGACCGACCGACCGACCGACCGACCGACCGACCGACCGACCGACCGACCGACCGACCGACCGAGAGAGAGAGAGAGAGAGAGAGAGAGAGAGAGAGAGAGAGAGAGAGAGATGGCTGATGACAGTAAACATCTCAGATCTTCCCAGTGATATTTCAGTTTATATTGAAACATCGGCAATTTTTTAATAACTTTATTTTATCCCGCAGGTTACTGCTGTTGTCAACCATGCCAGTGATGGCAGTGACAGTGCATCTCCTGTTGGTTCTCATAGTCACTGTAGGGGGCGCCACACAGCAGAGACCACACATTGTATTTATCTTGGCTGATGACCTGGTGAGTGAGGGACCAGTCATTAATTGATATTAAACATTCTCTGTATACACGTCTTCAGGTGTTTAAGTGCTAGTAATACGAGTAATTAATCTACTTACTCCCCCACAGTTTCTAAGATATATAATGTCTCCGAAAGCAGAACTTAAAACCTCTGTTGGATATATTTAAAAAAAAAAAAATCTCTTTAATGCTGCCTATCCTCCTTAGCCTCCTAGCTTCTTCATCCATCCATTGACGACTCACACATTGTTTTCAATTACGAGTTTGCTTAATCCCTTGGTTTTGTCGTGCCACTGAGCTTGATCTTCGAGGATATTGGCGCAAAAGAAGTCATTATTATTATTATAATCAAACTGTGTAACCTGTCATTTCACATAGTGAGTCAACATTTTGGTTGTTTTGCAAAATAAAATAAAAAATGTTCTTAGTGTGGTTGTTTTTGTTATAAAGGTAAGCGAAAGGTACCTTCTCAGTCTTACACAGCGTAGTAGCCAATCCCCAGGATGGCTCAAAACACTTTACACTTTACTTCCCTGGCAGACCTGTTCAATCAAACACCATCTCAATTTCTTTGGGAAGCATCCAGCCTTGCTGCAATTAATGTGTGACGACTATTCATACACAAATATCCGCCACTGTCTATAGCCAGGTATATGTATTGGTTTTGTGTTGTAGGCTTCTTGTTGGTGGACACACACACACACACACACACACACACACACACACACACACACACACACACACACACACACACACACACACACACACACACACACACACACTCACAAACACAGTCTAGTTGTTATGTGTACATGTAATGCCTAAATGTAAGTGAATCATTACACTGAATGACTACACATTTTATTGAAAATAAATATAATAAAAATCACGCAGTCCATGGCCAAATAAACTAGCATATCTGTATTGTAAGTGATTGTGTTTTGTGAATGACATTTAACATAATTTATATCCACCCTGACAGGGCTGGAATGATGTAGGTTTCCACGGATCGAAGCAGATCCCAACTCCAAACATTGACACTCTTGCGTATGATGGCATCATCCTGAACAACTACTACGTCCAGCCAATCTGCACCCCAACCAGGAGCGCCCTGTTGACCGGCAGACACCCCATTCACACTGGTCAGTGCACATGAATACAGGGTACACGTGACCACAGGCTACCACCAGTGTCACGGTTGAAAAATAACACGATTCTTAAAAAGAACGGATTTATTTGATTTATATCTGATGTTTATTTAAATCGGGTTTATTTCATTTTTTTATTTGTACTTTAACTTGGGGCTTTGAACTTGAAAAGTGGCTACCTTTTGAAAACAAGTTTTGGGTTCATTACTGCATTCAGAAAGGGCATGGCTCAAACATCTGGAAATGCTTATCTCAGCATCAATTGTGTCAGTTTTGTCATTTCTACTCAAGGCTTTGCCACCTCGGAATCTTGAATTACACCAATCCCAATCCAAGGCTTTGATATCCTTGACTTCTGACTTGCAGCCTTGATTAAGCTCTGATTAGGCCTTTGTTTGGTGGGTAGTGGCTACCGTGTTGATCCCAGCCTAGGTAAACCCAGGTTGCCACCTTTATCTATTTATTTTGTATAATCCCTGGCACTGCTACAAGATACAAGAAGCTTTATTTAACGTCGGTTTACATGTGAATTTGATACCATTAGCTCATCTTATTTCCGACAAACAAGTGTAAACCAACGAGACATAAAAAGCATACAGAGTATTTAAAATGACAGCAATAAAACATAAAATACGGGTAATGAGTAAAAAATAGATATAATTTAAATAATTTAAATAATTTAAGACATCAAAACTAATTTTCTGTGAATATTTGACTAAACTTATTAAAAAGTAATAAATACTTAAATTTTTTTACCCACTGTCCTTGTCCTTCAGCACCCTGCCCCTTTGGCTGGGGTGGGGGTGTTTCAGCTGGGAGAACCTCTGCTGCCCATCAGTTTATCAGTATATATTTCACAACAGCTGCCTGTGGATCCCTTTTTATGATTCAAGGCTTCCTGTTAATTAAAATTGGTCTTCATTGATCAATCAGTTTTTATAGATATATTAAATTATACTTAGGCCTATAGATGCATGAAGCAGTCAGAGTTTTCCACCTAGATTCATATAAATCGGTAGAGATAAAAGTAAATAAATCATAAATCAATGATTTTGTTATTTGTTTTGAGTGATTTAAATTATGATTTAAATCAATGATTTAAATCAATCATTTAAACCAAACAACCCTGAACAGTGTATACATTGTATTCTGTACAACTGAAGAGTTATTTGTATGAGACAGTATTTTAACATAATGTTGTTTCGTAAATTCACAGAGTGTAGAAAAACTAATATATTTTATATTATTTTCAAACCATCATTCACCCCTGCCATTATGCACTGTCACACTTCGAAATGCTGCAGTTGCAAGTGGCTCTCCAAAGCCACAACCTACGACTACTGTGCTTTCAGGAATGCAAAAAGGGGTGATAGCTGGGGCTGAGCCCTACGGCCTGGGGCTCAATGAGACCATCCTACCTCAGTACCTCAGAACACTGGGCTACAAGACTCATATTGTCGGAAAGGTACTGTTACCAAAAATAAATGACTTAAATGCAGCAGTTACAAGTGCCTCCCAAAGCCACAACCTATGGCTACTGTGCTTTCAGGAATGCAACAGGGGGTGATAGTTGGGGCTGAGCCCTACGGCCTGGGGCTCAATGAGACCATCCTGCCTCAGTACCTCAGAACACTGGGCTACAAGACTCATATTGTCGGAAAGGTACCATTATCAAAAATAAATAGGGCATGTAAGTCTCGCGCACGAAAATGAGGCTGGGGGCAGTTGGGGGCAGAAAGTCCATATTCTCCATGTTAACATATAGGACTTCGTTTTGTTTTTGGTTGTAATAATCGAACTGTTCCCAAATAGCGTATTTCAGTTATATTGTCCGAAGGATTATTACAAGCAGAAGCAATGGAACACTTTGCCAGTGACAATGATCACGGAAATCATGAATTTTAATCGATTGTTATGGTGGTTGCCATGGCATGGTACTTGTGTTTGGCGATCTTGACTAATAATGAAGAGTGCATTTTTCGCGCAGTACAACCTGTTTGAGGCAAACGTATACATGTGTTATGATTATGTGCATTTAGACAACTTGTCAGATATAAGTGCTTATCGAAACCACAACTTACAGCAATGTAAAATGCAAATCGCGTAAAAGACACATACGGCCGGCCTAAAACTGTGTCTATTATCAGCACTACGTAAATCGCTATATGTCTATGATAGTGTGGTAAACTCAATATTAAATCGGACATTTAAAATAAGAAAGGTATAACCATAGATGTAAATAGAACACACCAGGAGAAACCAGTCTATAGGGGAAAGATTAATGATCTAACTATGTGGGTATAACACAATATATATATGACCTGTCCCCAATCAGCTCAAGTCGCGCGGAGTCTCACCATGTATCGTGACCCACTTACATGCCCTATAACTTAAATGCAGCATTTCAACGTATCTCGTCTCTCTAAAGTTAATCACTATGCTCATGTAATTGCAACTCAAAGCACTAGATGTCATTTCCTCCCATCTTCCACCTTACATGTTTTACCAGCAAACCCACCACAATATTGGAAGTACATTTTCCACCAATTGATTTAATACCCCTTAGGCCCTAGCCCCTGTCCCAGTAACGGGGCTGGTGGCGCTACTTATCCTTTTCCCAACACAACCTGGCTGTTCCATTCAGTGTTCTGCCCCACCTCAATTTTAGGTACCTGATTTTGAATAAGAAAACAGTTGTGTTGGACATTTTTGGTTGGTGGGAAACCATAAAAAACAAACTCTACAATCAGTAGGTTGTTCACTTCAAAGTATTTACAAATTAAGTATCTGGATATAGTTATATATATATATATATATATATATATACATATACATATATATGTATATATATATATATATATATATATATATATATATATATACACACACACGTATGTAGATATGCTACTTCCCCATAAGTTCAGCAGAGGTTCAAGTGCAGCTTTTAATATTAATTATGTTCCTTGTATACCCTGGCCTGTGCTCTACCAGTTGGTGATTGAAAAACACAAAGATGGATATTTAGAATTAGTATCTCATTCAGTGGATACATTTATTTATCCCTTATTCTCCCATTGCCAACATTCTGGAGTTATGTTAACATGTTTATCTGCTGTATAAAATGCTATAATTGGTGCACCCAGACTTGAAGATTACAGGGACAGGTTTATGTTCAAAACACGATAATGATAACAGTTGCTACCCTTGGTGTGCTGCTCATTAGATGGGGTAAGTTACAACTTTAAGTTCACTGCTCATTAGATGGGGTAAGTTACAACTTTAAGTTCACTGCTCAGTAGATGGGGTAAGCTACAACTTTGAGTTCACTGCAGTCTACCATGTCATCAGTGTATGTGAATGGCCCATCGCCGCAGTATTTGTGTGATATGTTCATACAAAATATTTAATTTTTCCTATAATTGCAGAAATGCCTCTCGGCAAAGACAGCCAAAGCCAGAACTGTGTACAATCACTGCGGTTTCAGTGTGTTTAGTTTGA
>OZ024862.1:33798690-33813690 GCA_964017155.1 Oasisia sp. SBJ-2009 | reverse complement strand
GCAGCGCAGCCAGCGCAGCTACTGCAGCGCAGCGCAGCTACTGCAGCGCAGCGCAGCGCAGCGCAGCGCAGCGCAGCGCAGCGCAGCGCAGCGCAGCGCAGCTACCGCACCGCACCGCACCGCACCGCACCGCACCGCACCGCACCGCACCGCACCGCACCGCACCGCACCGCACCGCACCGCAACGCAACGCAACGCAACGCAACGCAACGCAACGCAACGCAACGCAACGCAACGCAACGCAACGCAACGCAACGCAACGCAAAAATACGCAAAAATACGCAAAAATACGCAAAAATACGCAAAAATTCGCAAAAATACGCAAAAATACGCAAAAATACGCAAAAATACGCAAAGAAAACACACAAAACCACAAAACAGCACACCACACCATGCAACAATACACTATACCACACCATACCACAACACAACACCACAACACACACCAGTACACCACACTTCAAACTGCAGTGTAACAAGTATTTAAACCAAACAGTTGGTTTTCAATTCATGTGAAGTGATCAGACTGTTTTTTCTTCATATAAAGTCATGTTATACAGAATATTTAATATAAATGATATATATATATATATATATATATATATATATATATATAATTATGTATGTATGTTTATACACATTGTCATAGCACAGTCCAAAATGCTAACCACACAGATGTGGTTTAACCTACTCTATATATTGTATGTCGAAATTTATGTGTTTTGTGATTTTTGTAAGAAAATAGTCCATATTTGACAGCACAATGTTTTTGAAAGTGCCTGATAAATATTACAATCTCGACAGCCAGTTTCTACCCAGGCATTGCGTAAACATATTCTGTTAGTGGCAGCTTAATATAATAACTATCCAACTAATTTGCATAATACACTCTTTGTGATGCGTTCTCTTCTGACAACAATCCTATGAATATATTATATATATATTTATTTACTTATGCCCATTGTCTCTCCTGGGACATAGGCAGGTCGTTGACGACAGTCTTCCAGAGTCTTCAGTCCTGGGCTTTTATTTCAGTCTGCCCCCAGGTGTATCCTGTCACCTTTGTGTCTGTCTGGAGATCCCTTCTCTATGTATTCCTTGGACAACCTCTTTTTCTTCTTCCTTGTGGATTCCATGTCAGGATCTGCCAGCTGATAGTTGGTGCTGGTCTCCGGAGTGGGTGACCAATCCACCCCCATCGTCTCCTTCTGGTCTCATCTCCGGCAGTCAGTTGGTGCATTCTCTCCCACAAGTCAATGTTGCTGATGGTGTCTAGTCAGCGGATCTGTAGGATTCTTCTCAGACAGTTGTTGATAAAGGTCTGTAATTTCTTGATGGTGGTGTTAGTCATCCTTCATGTCTCTGCTCCATACAGTAGTACGGATTTAACGTTGGAGTTAAACAGGCTTGTGTAATGACACAACTTTGGAGCTTCAGATGGTCTTGGAGCTACATAGGTGCTCCTCTCGTCCTGCCAATCTTTGCTTTAACATCTGCATCTGTTCCACCCTGCTTGGCAATGATACTACCCTGGTAGGTGAAAGTCTCTACCTCCACTTCCAGTGTGACTGGCTCCGTGCTGTCTGCATTTACCTTGAGGACCTTTATCTTACCTTCACGTACATTTAGGCCCACTCATGAAGAGATGGCTGTCGGTTCACTGGTCTTCTGCATCTGTTGATGGCTGTGGAACAACAGTGCCAGATCGTCAGCAAAGTCTAGGTCGTCAAGTTGCAACCACAGTGGATGCAACTTAATTGTGCTTTCAGCAATGATGTCTGCACTGGATGACTCCATTGGAAACGTAACGAAGGCACTGGACGCGCGTGGAATGCTCAATAACACTGTCATTGTCTTCTCCACTGACAATGGGGGTCCAGCTCATGGCTTCGACATGAATTACGCCAACAACTGGCCACTTAGGTATGGACTTTTGATATAATATGCTCATGGTACACATACTGGGCATCACAATTGTACTGAACTGCGGGCGGACGGGCGGATGGGCGGGCGGGCGGGCGGCGGGTGGGCTGGCGAGCGGGCGGGCGGGTTTCCCATAGAAGTTTTGATGGTGTTCAGTTGAACAGGACTACAAGGGCGAACGATGTAAACCACTGTTAGTTGTCCCTTGTACAGGACACTGCGCTATATTAGAACTTGTACCTTTATACGTTATCGTTGCACCGTGTATGTGTCTTTACCCCTCATTTGTCGTCATTATCAATGTTCTGTTTCTCGCAGGGGAGTGAAGGCTACGTTGTGGGAAGGGGGGATGCGCGCGGCCGGCTTCCTGTGGAGCCCACTGCTAAAGAGGACGAACTACGTGTCGAACCACTTGGTCCAGGTGATAGACTGGCTGCCGACTCTACTCGGCATCGCCGGCTACAACATGTCCCAGTTGCCGTCGAGTGTCGACGGTTTTGACATTTGGCGGATGTTGTCGGAACAGGGACCTCCTGCGCGCAGCGAAATACTCCACAATATCGAGCCACGGGCAAAACCAAGTGCTGCGCTACGGATGCTGGACATGAAGCTGATGACGGGAGTTGGAGGCTTCTCCACGTGGGACGGATGGTATCCTCCAGAGGGGATCTCGTCGGAAGAGGCGCCGTCTGAACTCTTCCGTAGCGGCCTACGACGCCTGCTGCGGAGTCTGGGTCGCGAGGCTCCTCACGGGCAGCCGGTCGTTGTACGGTGCGGCTCAAAGCCACCCAACGCCACCTGCGACCTGGCCAAGGCCCCTTGTCTGTTCAACATCACGGCAGATCCGTGTGAGTTCCACAACGTCGCCGACCGCTTCCCCGTCGTCGTTCGCAAGCTGCTGGCGCGGTTGGCGGAGTACAACAAGACCGCAGTGCCGATACACAACGTCCCCAATGACCCGAAAGGACTGCCTCGTTACCACAATTGGGTCTGGGAGCCGTGGGTGAAGCTGGGTACGGCTGAAGACGAGGCGAAGTCACCCGCACTGAATGAAATATCGACGAAAAACTAACGTTGCAGTAAATGCTGAAAGCAGTGTTCGTTTTGTTGTGCCCCGAACGTTTATCACCCCGCGTATGTATAGTTCATATTTATTCAGATGTCTGTGTTTTCTCAGAAAAAGGGTGGACAAGCGTTTTAACTGTATGGAAGATTTTTGAAGTGTCACTGGTAAATACAAAGTACGCCCCAAAACAAATAAAAACTGCTGTGCCATGTGCAATGCTCATAGCTCTCAGTACCATCCACCTTGTTGTTTTTAATCCGCACAAATTATTACACTTATTTTACACAGTTACTCGTTTCAGTTGTTATATTCAGAATTCACCTTCATACACCCAGTGGCGTAGCCAGGATGTTATATTTGAGGGGGCCACCCTACAACGAACCAAACTCTCTCTCTCTCTGTCTATATATATATATATATATATATATATATATATATATATATATATATATACACGCACATATATATATACGCATATATATATATATATATATATATATATATATATATATATATATATATATATATAAGCACACAGACATTATTAAAGAGACACGAACCAAAAAAAACTACGTAACATCGGCCTATACCCGGCCACCAAAATCCTCACGCTACTCTACCAAACCTACTGACAATAAAGACCATGACAAATACCAACATGTAGTCACTTACTTTGATGAAACAATAATTAAACATCCCTACCTTAATACAGATGACGTGGCGTTGGCGTTCTACCGGTAACTTCACAACATGTAACGTTGCTTATTACAATTTATAAATTCCCGATAGGAAGAGGCATTTTCCCAGTACAAAATCTACTAGATTAATTGCTTTGGTTACAACGAAAATTACAGTCAGGACAAACGCTTGGAGGAAAGTCGAAGGCGTGATGGGATATAGACGCGTATCACGTAAACGTAAAGGACATGTGTTCAGCTCGTGTGTTACCTCGGCATACAAGAATGCATTAGAGAACTAACAGAGAAACAACAGGAGAAGGTCCAGGTTTGCGAAAAACAACCCAACAAATTGGTGAGGAGTACATGGGCTGGGACAGAGAACGTAGTAAACGAAAAGTGAGAGGAAGAAAAAGACAATGGAAATGGAAATCATGGTCAACTCACCCCTGACGGTCGATAGTGATGCCACGAACATAATAACAACTAAATGCACTTTGACCCTAGTTTAGTAACCGGGGAACTATCATCTTAATACTAAATAGCCGTTATCCATCACGCACATTGAGAATAATAATTTTTTTTATTGCTCTGCCAGCCAGCGACAGAACTGTAGAATTCCTAATTTAATCCTACGGAATGATGACAATTTGTTTGCGAAAGGATAGGATTGGGAATGAAAATCTTACACAGGCATCCTGATACCCATTGTACTTTGCGACTCTATCCCAGATAGCATGCAAACTTTACATTAATGTTTGCATTTGGTTAGAACCGTTTGATTTTGGTTACGGTTAAATCACTAACGTTCCGGAAACGTTAGCTTTTGGTTGTTTTTGTTTGGGTAAAACTGAAACGTTAGATTAACGTTAAAGAAACGAGCAAAATTACTTTTAAAAAGCGTTTGCATTTAAACGTTAAACCAACGTTTCTGCTAACGTTACATGGACATTAGATTAACGTTTGCATGTTATCTGGGATGAATTAGGCAGCCAGTTATTTGTCCTCCGTTCCGACCATTCAATTTTTTCCGGGATTGGCTACGCCATTGGATGCAGCATTGCATTAATTGAATTGTACGTATTCACTCATTCTTTATCAGTAACTTGGCATTACGGTAGTGACCCAGAAAGAATACATTTCAGCGACGATAATCCAAGCATTCTGATTACATACTGTTAGTTGTGTACAAATCATTTGAAATGTTGGTCGGTGCTGACGAGAAGATGTCGGCCATGCCCTGCGTAACCTGTGACCTTCGACCTCCACCCCGCTACAACCTGCGACTACACATCATATGTTTGCTTAATAGTTTGCCCGGCTATTAAACTAGGGTCAAATTGCATTTTGTTATAAATATTTTCTTGAATATGAATTCCATTCATATTCGATAAAATAGACCATGAACTTTTTTCTTCCTCTCATGTTTTTCTTACTTCGTTCTCTGTCAGCAGTCTCCAGTTCTTTTTATCTATCATTCTTCTATCATTTTCCCCATTCTTCACCCACTCTTTCTATAGGTCACGTTTAATGCCATCGCAAGTTCGGTCTTCCTCGCCTCCATTTCCACTTTCTGGGCATCTTCTCTCTGCCAATTTTACATCTCCCATTTCTGCCAAGTGGCCAGCCCATGTACTCCTCACCAATTTCTTCTTAGAACTTTCCTTCACTCCAACCTTCACTCTCATTTCATGGAGTAACACACGAGCTGAACACATTTCTTTTACGCTTACGTGCTATGCGTCTATCTCCCACCACCTCTTCGACTATCTTCCAAACGTTTGTCCTGGCTGTAATCCTCATTGTAACCAAAGCAATTAATATAGTGCATTTTGCACTGGGAAAATGTCACTTCCTATCGTGAATTTTTAAATTGTCGTGCGCAGCGTTTCGTGTTATGAAGGTACTGGTTGAACGCCAACGCCACATCATCTATATTAAGGTGGGGATATTTAAGTATGGTTTCATCAAAGAAAGCGACCCCATGTTCGTATTTGTCATGGTCTTTGTCAGTATGTTTGGGAGAGTAGCGTAAGGAATGTGGTGGCCGGCTATAGGCTAATATGATGTAAGGGCTTTGGGTTCGTGTCTCTTTAGTACTGTGTCGTTCCTCTCTTACTTTCTAACTTTGACGCTTTCTGTGAATGGTTTTCCTGAACTGCCAGCTACATTGGTCTGTGAACTTGGTTGTCATATCGGTATTCCCTCTTAGCATCGCAACCGTCGACTACGAGAAAGCCTTCGACTCAGTGCAAATTCAAGCAGTACTGACGTCGTTTCAAGAACAGGGGAAAGAAGATGTGTACATCGAACTCCTGAAGGAAATATACACCAACAGCTCGATGACAGTCCACCTACACAAAGAAAGAAGATACCCTATCGCCCAAGCTGTTTACGGCAGCACTCGAAAGCATATTCCGACGATTGACTTGGGAAAGCAGAATCTTGAAGATAGACGGCGAATATCTTAATTATCTTCGCTTCACCGACGACATACTCATATGCACTAATACACCATATGAGCTACAACAAATGCTACACCTGGAATTAGCTGATGAAAATGAAAACCAGGGTTTGAAGATGAACAAGTAGATAACAAAGGTGATGGTGGCAAACGACACGCCAATATATATGTCAACATCACACAGATCGAGAACGTTGAAAGCTACACCTCCCAGGGCCTGAGATAATGGAGAAAAAAAACAGATACAAAAACCAAGACAAGGAGATTCAAAGAAGAATCACGGCCGTGTGGACAGCATACGCCAAAGCACCGCGTCATCTTCAAGGGCAACATGCTTGGCCTTGGAGAGACATGTCTACAACTCATGCGTACTTCCAGCAATGACATACGACGCGGACACATGGACACTCACCACCCAAGCTAAGAACAAGCTAGCAGCTGCACAAACAAAGATAAACAATTTCTAGATAAACATACTTTTTTGCCACTCTACAAAACAATGGTTAGATCACTCCTAGACTATGCTATGGCAGTATGGCACCCATATAAGATAAAACACAAAATTGCCTTAGAAAATATTCAGAGAAGAGCCACTAAAGAATTACCAGGTATGAGAGATCTATCATATATAGAAAGACTCAAATTGCTTAAACTACCTACATTAGCATATCGAAGATTAAGAGGAGACATGATAGAAGTCTATAAAATAATACACAACATTTATGACCACGAATCTGTACCAAATCTGTTGAAAAACAATGAGATATCACAAAGAACAGGAAACAGAGGACATTCTCTAAAACTATTCACACAAAGAGCCAAATTAAACTTAAGAAAAAATGTATTTCCAATTCGAATGACTGAACCATGGAATAGTCTCCCTTATACAGTGGTAACAGCAAAATCTCTAAATTCATTTAAAACACGACTAGACAAATTTTGTTATAACCAGGATATTGTATATGACTTCGAAGCACCGTTAAGAATTACTAACAACAATAGAACCGGAACACGCGATTTAATATTAATAGATAATGAAAACGAAGAGCTGATCACAGACTGACAGAGGAAGACAGAATCCTACGATCAGAACCGTCCTAAGGTATCCTAAGGTATCCTAAGGTAAAGGAGTATGTTAAACATCACATAACGGGACTGAAAAACAAACCTCTGGCTCTGGGTAAGAGAAAAGACAAAGGTCACAGACGTGAATGAACAAGTCAGAAGACGGAAGTTGACCTGGGCAGGGTTCGTCAGGAGGACAGGAGATAACCAGTGGACACTGCATATCACCACATTAAAACCCTACGAAAAGAAAACGCACAGAAAAAGGCGAGACGGTGGAGATGAACTAGACGACTACTGGAAGGGTACCATCTAGCAGAGGATAGCGCAAGATAGGCAGATGTGGAAGCAGCATGCTGAGGCCTTCGCCCAACTAAAGGACATTTTCTATTGTAAATGTGCATTAATGTAGACATTATGCTTTTATAATGACGGAAATAGCGCGGTCCCGGTTATTTTGTCGTGCACTGATCACATGTTCTTGGTCTTTGTCTTTGACCACACCCACAACTCAGCCTCAGCCTCAGGTTACACGTAACACGGTCAACCTTCAGATTTGCAGATCTATACTGATACCGGATTTAATACGACTGAACAGTTTACATTTCACTAACCCTCTATCTAAGTAACAACCTTATCCACTGTATCCACCTGAGATTATGCAGAAATGGCCCGCGTTTTCTTGTCGCTAACCGACTACGTGTGTAAATGGTCTTAAAAATGATTTGCGCGATATGTTAGGCGGGTAAAATCTGTTACATTGTATCGTATTCGGCTGTGCAATTTAAGGTTGGTGTCACTTGGTGAATTTTGCTGTGTGTTTATTTATCAAAATAATGAAATTTATTGAATTGAATTTTATTTTGGTTACATATACACATTTGATAGTGTCAGTGAAACCAGCGTGAGGTCATTGTAAATGCCAATGGTGTACATAATGTTATTATAGTCGGGATTAGGCTGCATGCAATTAATTGTTAAAAGAAACTGTGTCTGTGACTGTGCATCAGGTTTCCAGTTGACGTCGTTGCACAGCTTTTATCAAGAAAAACCATGACCAAAGACAATGTTGTCACCCTTTCCCTATATGTTGAAATACCTTTTCATATATGTGAAGGGTTAGCTATTGACCGTGCAGGCGCGTAGCCAGCGATAGTTTGTATGTGTGGGCAATAGATAGAACAGCCAAACCAACGCCATCTCAGCACTGAATTCGATCGAACGTTCAGCGACGTTCGATCGATTGTAAATTTACATTAATATAGACATTATCATTATGCGTTCATATTGGCCGGCATGTTATACGATATCAGTATTTAACTATGTGTGAAGTAGCAGTCTCATTTGAAGCATACGGCGAACTGTAGATGATTTTAAAGATCCGTTCTGGTATCGAGCCAGTGGCAGCACACCTGTCGGGCCACCAGTCCACGTTTCATCGGCTGTAAATGTACATTAATGTACATATTATGCCTTCACATTGACGGATATGTCAGAGATTGCATGTATACATATTTAGCTGTGTGTGAGGCTTCGGAGTCATGCGAGTTCAACAGCTGATTGTAGGATGATTTAAACAAGCGTCCCGCAAAACGTTCCGCATTTTACACACGTCAAAAATACATAAAAGACGGCACTAGTTGCATTAGACTCAGAGCGCCCTGTGTCGAATAAGTTATTGTGGTACCTATATTGTCTTCTCTCCCCCCCCCCCTCTCTCTCTCTCTCTCTCTCTTTCGCTTTCTTCTCCTCCTCTCTACCCCTCTCTTCCTTCTTCTTCCTGCACAACTTGCTGACGCTACAGGCGGAAGGACATGGCAGACGAACAGGAAAAATTAAATGCTGTGATATTTTCTTTGTATTTAGGGTACAATATGCAAGAACAGTAATTAGTGCATGTAAACAATAATACGTGCAGAAAAACTACTTATGTCTAAAAAGAGTAATACATGCAGTCTGGATCTTGTTCTTAAATGTGGCCAGGCTATTCTGATTTACCATATTATTATGTTGATGGAAGGAGTCCCAAAGTCGAATGGTACTTGGGAAAAAACACAACAAGTGGTAATTGCATCTGGAACGAATACATGAATAAGAAATTGATTTGCTGATATATATATATATATATATATATATATATATATATATATATATATATATATATATATATATATATATATATATATAAGGACATTGTTTATTTTTGTATATCATATTATGCTTTAGCTGTTAATATTCAAAATTAAAACAGATCTACGTACGTTTTACTTTGAAATATTATTAATTTCAGTCGGTACGGTAAACTGCGATTGGTGGTCGTTTGCCATAGTCGTACACTGAGCGAGTGGTAGTGCGTAGCCTGAGGACGGTGCCGTTTACTCTAATACTATGTCTGATAAGTTACTTATAGCCTATTAAAAGTAAAATAATTATTACAAAATGCAATTTTTTTAATTATCATGGAGGCAATCTCCTTCAATGCTTTTGCTTTTGCATTTCTGTTCGAATAATACTGACTTGAATTATCAAACAAACAACGGCTTTGTGCCATATTGCCACCATCGCATCCTTTTTCATCTCAGACCAGAAATAATACATTTTCCTAGAATCTAAGTATCTTTTCATTTCTGTGATTGGGTATTTCCTTATGATTCGTAAATTACAATCGGGAAGTGGGGCACACCGCCCCGATTGCGTAATATTACAATTTCTTTGCCTGCATTTGAATTGGCAAAAACCAGAAGATCATTGTGCCAATGTGGTGAGGGTTTGTCATTTTCGGAAGCATGGCATTGAATTTAATTATTTGCCCAATCTTGATTTAAAAGTGTCCATCGTGAAAGTAGACACAACTGTTTCGGATAGCCTGTTCCAATTTTTGTAGTTCTATTAAAAAAAGTTACACATACCAAAGTTCTGGCCGGTACCTGAATAAATGGTTTACTATAACCACACATAGTGTTCACTGAAGGAACAAAGTGGTTTGGGAAAGGAATCGCTGTTTCTTAGTGTATGACTTTATAAAATATTGCTAGACGGCTGAACTCCCTGCGGCATTCTAGGGAGTCCCACTTAGTCTTGCGTCAGCTTTCTCGATTGTTATTACCCAACGACATGTTCAGTCGCTAAGATTGCCTCCAAGTCACCGTGAGAATGAGCAAACGTAGTTGTCAATACAAACACGCACACCTCCCCGACTATGCACGATTGTCTACGATTGAAAAGAGTCCCAGCGTAGACAATCGGGCGGTGTACGGCGGGCTTTAGCAGAATATAGGATCCCTAGGTGTGTGTGTAGGGCCTACTTAAATATCATAATTGGGCCTAATACTCAAACCACTCACTGTCACTGACTTTGACGACGGTCCACCAGCCTCCCCATCGTCTTACCGTTCGACCTTTCTTCCCTCATTTCTACTCCACTCATCAGAACACGTAACCAACCTATATGTCTGTGACGTCATCGTGACGTCAAACGGAAGTCGCTACAGGCGCTATAGTAATGTGATATATTATAATGGCTTCTCAGCCGTATTGTGAGACCCTACACGTAATCGAAGACTTTTATTAATTATTATTTGTCTTTGTAGATTTCAGTCTGTACAATTGAGTAAGGAGCTGAGACATTCTATGCCGTATGGGCTGACATGCATTTATAAAGATAAGGTTAAAGATCTTGATTATCCCCTGAATATAGCATACCGGTATTACCAAGGCCATAAATAAAAGTCTACAATTTATTAGTCTATTGTTGACATAGCTTGCTTATTGCCACCACGATTACACAGATTACTGCGTGTATCGAGCGGTACGTTGTCGCGCTTACATTTTCCCGGTCGTTAAAAACGTTCCGATTGACGTTTCTGCACATGCGCAATAAATGTAAAATCATCAATGTCCAGCGAAACGACAAAGGATTTTCGGTATAAATGCCACGGGCTCTCCGTTAACTCTCCTGTGATGAGTACTGTGAAGAGTTTCTTAAAATGTCGTTCAATGCAATAACATATTACGTTTTTATAAATCACTGTCACGGATTAGGGCGCACTACAGTCACGTGATTTACGCTTACTATCAAAATATGCCTCAAAACTTGTTTGCCTTGTGATAATGTGCGACAAATAACTTCGCTGAGAGGTGATATACATCCTAACGAACAACCCGTGGTAATTATGCCATAAATGCTTTTTCCTTTCGCTGCACATTGATGATTTTACATTTATTGCGCATGCGCAGAAACGCCAATCGGAACGTTTATAATGCCGGCAAAATGTAAGCGCTACAACGTCATTACATAAACAGTAATTGATATTACACTTGGCTGTTGGTACAAGGGACATGTTACCAATCACGCGTTTAAATTTTGCAGCCCCAAATTTCTTACTCTAGTGCCACACCATAGTCATTTAAATATAAAACATCATGAGTGATAAACAAAGTTTCAACAGATGTGGCGAGAGAACACTTCCTTGTCGAGCACCACGATTTACACAAAATGATTAATTCTAGGAACCATTCCAGTTGATCACAGTCGTCAACTTGTTGAACCAGTTATACAAGCGAGCGCCGTGGCTCAGGGGTAGAGTTTCGGAATCTCAACTACGAGAACCCGGGTTCGGATTCTGTGCTGGGGTGGAACCGTGGGCAAGTTTTTTCACTCTACATTGCTCCAGTTCACTCATCTCTATAAATGAGTACCTGGTTATAGATAAGTGGTGGATATGTGTACGAGCAGTCTTCGCGCATTGGTTGCAGCGTGGCTGGATATTTCCCAGAGAAGTTCAGATGGTGTCTGATTGAACATGTCTGCCAGGGAAGTGTACAGCTCTTTGAGCAATCCCGAGGATTGGATACTGCGCTCTATAATAACTTACCTTTTACTTTATCTGCACTGCATATCGTGGTGGGATATATAAGCTCACTACGCCCCGATATGGGGATCAAGCATGTGTACAGTACGGGGTCGCAGAAATGTGTTAATGATTAACCGTGTTGATGATAGTTAAACTCGGTGACACACAAACGGTTGTTATTGGTGCAATCCTCAGTATGCATGAGTGTGTCTTAAATACCGGTAGCAATGTGTATGTAATAAACAGTTTTCGACGAGTTGAACACTGAGATCGCTAAGTCTGAATCCCGTGCATGCAATTAACTGCAAATCGTTCTATCGCACTTTTTAACACATCAACAGTTTCTGCTTCAGGTCGGTCTGATTAGACTCTCCACTGTAAAATAGCATATTATGTTATTGTGAACCCCGGACTCTGGCGGGGATGATACACTGACTGGTGGACACCTTGAACTTGGAACTCTGGCATGCACAGCGTGTGAGCTGCCCGCAATCCTGCCGTTCATTGCTCTTCCTCTGCAGACCGCAATGTCATTTGTGTAAAAACCAACCACAACGTTATCAGTCACTGTCGGGCACATGCACGTCTCACGGCGGAATTATTTAAATCATTCAACGAACCAAATTAAATCTCGGCTTTCTTGTTTATCGTCGCTGTGAGCGTCACACTCGTGCACGGCATGTTGATTAGTCGCGACAAAACAATACCGCGTTATCGGGCTGCGAGCTCAGAGAACAATGGTAAAAACTTGTTTCCAATTAATAGGTGGTGCCCAGCCGTACCACCCAGTCTACCACCAAGGGTGTCTGCAAGGACAAACGCCTTCGCACAGGGCACTTGGTTACACAACACGCTCTGGTCACTGGCGCACAGCGGGCGTAATTTCATGTATCATTGAAGTCATGTAGTTATTATTAATAATAATAATATTATGTAGACTTATAGATAGTTGTTATTGTACACAGAGGTCTATTCAAAGATGCTAAAATACAATGGTACATAACGGATAAAAACTGGCTAGGTAAATAAATGATAAAATAAAAATAAATGAATTGTTGAAATCATGGTGAATAATGTATAGGTAAATAAAATAGTGTGGGATGCATACATACTTTTTGACTCGGTGAATGAGTGTCTGAGTGAGTGAGTGTGTAAGTGAGTGAGTGAGTGAGTAATTGAGTGAGCAAGACACAGGTACAACGACAAATTCTTCGATAGTTACGACTATGACTGTCACAAACCTGATCTGAATGTAAATGCATTGTCACAACGACCGTGTCGCCAGTGTGTGGATTGTAGTTTTTGTCTTGTGGTCTTTGTCCCCGTGTCTCATCCGTAAGAGTCACACACTGATAAACCCTATCCGTTATCTTCGCAGCTGTCCTGTTTATCGTTATTATATTCTAGTACTAAGTAACAACACATTTACATAGCTAATTTGATGATTAATTGTGAGACACGCTAAAGAAATGGACTGACTGGTGAACCTTTGAAGTTTGGCACATGGTACACGTTATCGTTCTCGTGTTGTCCTTGTACCTTGACATCAATGTCGTCGTGTCACTGCGCGGCACGGCGTAGGCAGTTGCAAACATGCACTGCCAATTTACGATATGAAAATAAACGTAAACAATTAAATTGGTATGCTACATGGAATGCGCACACCATAACACTGCCACAATTGTGTTTTTATTATTTATGTAAGCTACTTTTTTATAATATATATTATATATATAATATATATATATATATATATATATATATATATATCATAATTATATAATATATATACGCATATATATATATATATATATATATATATATATATATATATATATATATATATCTGCATATACATTACATTATTATTACTATTATTATTTAATATATATATATATATATATATATATATATATATATATATATATATATATATATATATATATATATACTTAAAATTATACCTGTGTGTGCCTCTAACCTCGGAATGTATTTGTTTTTGTTATACGACATGTCCGCTGATTCGAGGCAACGTATTCTTATAATATATATATATATATATATATATATATATATATATATATATATATATATATATATATATATATATATATGTATATAATAATAATTGTCAAACACCTAGCAGCGATGACCTCATACCGTAGAAATGGGATACAGTTATTAGTTACAACAACAGCAACAGCAACAGCAACAGCAACAGCAACAGCAACAGCAACAGCAACAGCAACAGCAACACAAACACAAACACAACCACCACCACCACCACCACCACCAACAACAACAAAAACAACAACAACAACTACCACTACCACTACCGCTACTACTACTACTAATAATAAAAGCATCGTTTTATTTCAGACTCAAAACGCCCACGTCTATATCTATATATGTAAGTAAAATAGAAAAAAAATAAAGAAAATACTTATATTGAAATAAAACATGTTATGTCTTCATAAAGTACACAAGCAGGGGGTTAGGCCAAGGGGCGAGTTTGGGTCAAGGAGGAGGGAGTCGGGCCAGGAGGTGGGGGTTTGGGCTAAAGTGGAGGGGTTTGGGCCAAGGGGAGGGATTGGGCCAAGGGGAATGGGTTGGGCCAAGGATATTGCAGACACCAACAGTTAGTGGTAGGTATTATTAAAATGATCGCACATTCAAAGAAATAATGATCTAACTAAATTTATAATTGTTGTGCGTCGAATCCTTGTTTCATGTATTGTTTCGTTGATTGTTGAGTTGCGTATTTAGCTTTATACAAATCCAACTAAAATAATAATAATTTATGGGATCGAAACTACAAAGGTTCATAGGGCCAACTGCGTGTAGAAAGAACTCATCGTACCGTCAGAGGGCGCTGCAGAGATAGCGGTGACGACAACTGCGAGAGGCTATAAAAGAGCTCGTTTATCCAGTCGTTTGTCAGACACTGCCGTG
>OZ024862.1:33773690-33793690 GCA_964017155.1 Oasisia sp. SBJ-2009 | reverse complement strand
TCATAAATCACTTAACATGGTTAACATGTTGGCATTATAGTAACATGCCCGGGGGACCAGGAAAATACCACAGCATATTTGTTAGTAAACTTAATATTCCTAAAACCCTACCAGCATAACGTGATTTGATACTTCTGTTGAATCCGGGGCCTTCTCGATTTCGCCGTTATAACAAAGCTGTTGCCTAAAATTGAATACCGTACTGCCAATCAAAATCATTCCAGAAATACTTATATTACTAAAATATTGCGCTTTGTCACTCTTTTTGAGGCCCAACGTGCAATCTGTGGTAGGTCAAAATACGCTGCTCCATCGCTCACGGCGGTAAAGCACTGCCGTATTTTGCGCTCATCGTAATTTATATTTTTTTAATTATGAAAAGTTAACTTGAATATTTTGGGATCGGTTTACCCATAACTAAAGAAAGTGCTGGTGCCTAGGATCAGCGAATGTTTTAATCCGCCAGTTTTATAATTTTACTATGATGATATTATTGTGATATCGTTATTACCGCAAACGTATTGTGACGAGATTTGTGTAGCTGTTGTGAGAGTATATTGACAGTATCATGGAATATGATAGCATCTTGACAGCATCGTGGACTGCCATAAAACATTCCCAAACTATAATGTATGGCAAATACCATCGCATGCCTTGGAAGCAGTTACTTAAAAAAGTGTGGATCTGCGAATAACGCTGATAAGCCTAGTTCTCTAGATGGTTGGCCCGTAAATTAGTGAAATTACAAACAAACATTGAACAAGCAGGTTTACGAATACGTGTTTTGTGTAGCAAAGGTGGTTCTGCTCATCTGTTTGTCAAATATCAATACAACTGATAGTCGATGTCGGCCTATTTCCGATGATAACGATCATAAGATGCATTTACTAACAAAATACTAACGTCACGTGACCCACCCAGCTAGACCGCAGAAGTAGGCTGCGCGCAAATTAATAACCGGAAGTCAGGGAAATTCCTTGCTGACGTCATTAAACTGTGCTGTTTCTGTTTCTTCAGATGAACATGCCGTTGCTGAACATGCACCGGAACCTGAAGTCGCTGGGGCACCACTAGGTCGAGACGTCACGTGGACACCACTAGGTCGAGACGTCACGTGTCCGGCAGCGATGATGTCGTATTCACTGTCTTGTTGGCGAAGTAGCGACGACGAGAGCGTTAGTTATCGGGTTGTCAGGTTTACAACAGAGTGGGTTATGTCGTGAATTCGACCTTATCTTAGAATGTAGTTTAGTCGTGCACCACTTAGACGTGTACACGTTGTAGTCGCCGTAGACGCTGTAGTTGTAGTGTGCTTGTACCTGTTCTTCTGTTCTCCAATGGAACCTGTATTGCATTTGAGTGCGTTAAATATGAATCTGAATTTACGTTTAGAATCATTCTCCTAGTGTAAGTCGTCGCGTTTATTTCTGATGTTATTGTTAGCAACATTTTCCTGCAAATAATTGAGTAATAATGCCAATATTACGTTCGTATACATTTTGTGGACCGTCTCGAAAGCATGGCATTTGTGTAAAACATCAATGTGCTTACTCGTTCTTACTTCGATGCGTATTTTACTTGTCAGTTGTTATTCCCGTTGAAAACACACCACGAAATGAATGTTTACTAGACAACTGTTGCTGACGATTGTGGAATGTTTTGTATTGTACTGTCACATCTGTTGGTGACATTCCCACTTATAATGAACTTGTGAACAATATGTGAGGACATATAATGAACTTGTGAACAATATGTGAGGACATACCTTGTGTGCTTGCTTGTAGAAATAAACAGTAACCACATGTAGGTTGTGTCTGTGTGAGTGATTTGTTCGCGTCCCAAGAGGACTAAGACATGTTCACCTCCCATTGTATCAGTCCATCAGGGTTCCACGCGTACACACACACACACACACACACACACACACACACACACACACACACACACACACACAAACACACAAACACACACGCACTCGCGCATACACTCACTCACTCACACACTCACTCGCACACACACACACGCACGCACGCACACACACACACACACACAGGTTCTCAACTACATGGTCATTCTATTTACCAAGTAGTCATGTTCACCCTTTTAGGACTTTAAATAAATTAGTGCTAAATGACACAATCCATTATGCTACAAAGACAATGGTCCAGTTGAAGCCTTGTCCCAGTGCCTTACCAAGTTATTGCTTACCATATTACAGTCATAAAAAGGCACCTTACATTATAACAAAAGACATTGACTTCCATAAAATGTTAATTTACTTCCTGTGATAAAAACGTGTCTAAAAAAATTGTACCGTTTTCAAAAATTTCTGGGACAAATTCCTTGTGTATGGTGACACAATTTAACAGTTTTTTTTAATATAAAATCCCGCAATTGGGAAGATGCATTACATTTGGTGATATGGAAGAATCTGAGCTTTATCACAATCGCAATTATATATTGTTAAAAATGCACATTACATATGTAAATTGCTCAATTATTAAACTTGATATGAGCAATCACTGGATAATATTATCATTCATCTAGCGGGAAGACATCTACATAATGTATTTAATTGTCACTGAAATGGTCCATTAGAGTGAAAACAGGATCGACAGCGGATCAGTGTGCAAAGAAGAAGATCAATATGCAAAGCTTGGTGTGCGTAAAATTAGTTATATTTATCAGACATTTCAGCGTAATACACGCAGACGCACACGCACACACACGCACGCACGCACGCACGCACACGCACAACACACACACCAGCACACACATACACACACACACCAGCACACACACAAACACACACACACACACACACACACCAGCACACACACAAACACACACACGCACGCACGCACGCACACACACACACACACACACACACACACACACGCACAAAAGATGCGTGCTTCTAGTCGTCTCCTTTAGCTGACTTGACAGGTAGACTCTGTTCCACTCCCCATCTCGACAAACGTAGTCACATGTAGGATGTACTCGATATCAGTACAAACACCCTTTTGTTTACGATGCCTGTAGCTCTTAAGTACAATACCTTGCCGACACAGCTAAAACTAGTTCCGAGCTCAATTATGTTAATTTGATGTTGAAGTCGTTACCAATTACGTTTTGCCGGTGTCATATATGGCATAATCATGATTGTTAGCAGCCGATTTAATTATATGTAATGGCACGGTGTAGGTAGCCTCGATAATCCAGGCTCTATCCAGGGTCCGTGAGGTGGCAGCGTTTGTTAGCCCCTCACAATTGTTATTTTTCTGGTGCTGGTTGGTGTGGCTGAGCTGTACGCGTGTGGGGTGTGGGTGTACCTATTCTCAGTGGCGGATCGGTGGTGCTGAGCAACAATCTTATCTTCTCCTGAAATGTTAGCTTAACTTAATAATTGTATAAATATATATTTTTAAACAAAATTGGACGCATTCAATTGTAATTCAATTGTAATTGTAAATATAATTTTAAAATGATATTTTAGTCCTCTTATAGTGTATGTCTATTTTTAAAGGATATTTTTAAAATTATTTATTTATTTATTTTATTAACTAATTTACACCACAATTATTGTTAAATAGATAATCTATTATTTTAATGTTGTCTTTAGTTATTTACTATATTAAAATATTTTTTTTTATATTAAAATATTTTTTTATTTTATTTTAAAGAACATATCATGTACAATGTATATTTTATATCTATATTTTATATTTGTTTGCCGTGTTCTATTTTACTGTATATTTAGGCACTATGTAAGTCAACGCCAGACTACATTCCAATTTATCATGTAACTTTTACACGTTGAATATGGCAATAAAGCTTTATTATTATTATTATTATTATAAGTCTTCTCGGTGAAGGTACGCCGCCTAACGATAGTCTACGATGGTTTAACCGGTTTTTCAATGTTATCCGTATGAGGGGCTAAATAAGTACTGCCATCTCACGGCCCGTCGGCAAACCTGCGACACTTCCTGCTTCATAAACAACTGCCAATATGCATTTATTTTTATTTGTGTGTGAATATAAGTTTAATGTTGAATACTTCTAATAGTACAGTATTATCTTATAAAATTATGTTTACGTTAGTTTTTATTTCATATTGGCCAAAGAACCAATCAGCGTCTCTGCCCTATTCCGGGGTATGGCAACATTGGCAGAGTAGTAAAACCCAGGCGGACGTGAAGGGCTAAAAAGTGCTGTCACCTCACGGAGCCTGAGTAATCCAGACAAAGCAACGATATACAGTGATATAGTGGTGCTATCTGGCGAATGTTTCTCAAATAAATGACAGCATGAACCCTAGGATGCGAATGGACGTACCTGGTAAAAAGCGAGTGGACCTGGACGCTCCGGAGACGATGCACTTACAATGTGCCAACGTGAGCACTAAAACATAGTATCAAAGTTCAGCATGTGTTTCAACAAATGTGTTGTCTAGATTGGCATGAGACTCAGACTGACTGAACGAAACGAGAGCGAGACGAAACTGAGGAGAGAGGGTGGTAGAGGAATCGCACTCATCATCCACGAAATCGTGATCAACAAAGCCTTCCACGACATCCTCATGCCCTCCACCCTTTTCGTCTATATCTTCGTCCTACACACCATCATCCTCTATATCCTCCTCTTCAGTATCCTCCATATCGACAGCCTCCTCGACGCCAGCCCGAGCCTCTTTGTGTTGGTGTGTGGATTATAGCAGCCGTCTTCGCTACACCAGTCATAGTAGAGATTCTTTGCGGCACCCACATACCTCAATGCTGCATTTCTTGCCCTCTGTCACCGTGAGCAGTAACAACAGCGGAGAGCCATTCCGGGTCTAACTGTCGGACTGAGTGATATCGGCCGACTCCCCAGGGCAGGACTTGCTGGTCTGCCGCTCTCAACTGCATAACTTTGAGACAGGGCCGCGACGACATGCAGGAACAGGTTAGTTGTAGTTGCAGGAAGGGATTTGACTTTGGGACGTTTCTTCTTCTGTGTGACTCCACGGATGTCCACAAATGGCTGACCATACTGTGCGATGAAATACTGTTTTGCCGTCTCCATCAGATCTGCCTGCGTGGCGTCCACATCCCTCTACATCATCCTGGGAAATCTCCAGTGAGCAAGGTGTTTAAGCGCATTGATCTTGCCTTTGCTACGTGGGCATGAGGTCGTGTCACAATCGCTTATCGAGGGCGTGGAGGCCAAGTATCTACATACTTTGTCGCCCTAATTCAGCGCAAATGGCGTTGGTATCGAGCACTGTTCTATCATGCCGTTTCATCTGCATCTTGTATTCCCGCTCCTCACGATACACCAAACAGACCAGTCGGACAAACACATCTCTCCTCCCGATACACTAAACAGACCAGTCGGACAAACACATCTCTCTTCCCGATACACCAAACAGACCAGTCGGACAAACACATCTCTCTTCCCGATACACCAAACAGACCAGTCGGACAAACACATCTCTCTTCCCGATACACCAAACAGACCAGTCGGACAAACACATCTCTCCTCCCAATACACCAAACAGACCAGTCGGACAAACACATCTCTCTTCCCGATACACCAAACACACCTGTCGGACAAACACATTTCTCTTCCCGATATACCAAACAGACCAGTCGGACAAACACATCTCTCTTCCCGATACACCAAACACACCTGTCGGACAAACACATCTCTCTTCCCGATACACCCAACAGACCAATCGGACAAACACATCTCTCTTCCCGATACACCCAACAGACCAATCGGACAAACACAACTCTCTTCCCGATACACTAAACAGACCAGTCGGACAAACACGTCTCTCTTCCCGATACGCCAAACAGACCAGTCGGGCAAACACATCTCTCTTCCCGATACACCAAACACACCAGTCGGACAAACACATCTCTCTTCCCGATACACTAAACAGACCAGTCGAACAAACATATCTCTCCCCCCGATACACCAAACAGACCAGTCGGACAAACACATCTCTCTTCCTGATACACCAAACACATCAGTTGGACAAACACATCTCTCTTCCCGATACACCAAACAGACCAGTCGGACAAACACATATCTCTTTCCGATACACGAAACAGACCAGTCGGACAAACACATCTATTTTCCCGATATACCAAACAGACCAGTCGGACAAACACATCTCTCCTCCCGATACACCAAACAGACCAGTCGGACTAACACATCTCTCCTCCCGATACAACAAACAGACCAGTCGGACAAACACATCTCTCTTCCCGATACACCAAACAGACCAGTCGGACTAACACATCTCTCTTCCCGATACACCAAACAGACCAGTCGGACAAACACATCTCTCCTCCCGATACACCAAACAGACCAGTCGGACAAACACATCTCTCCTCCCGATACAACAAACAGACCAGTCGGACAAACACATCTCTTCTCCCGAAACACCAAACAGACCAGTCGGACAAACACATCTCTCTTCCCGATACACCAAACAGACCAGTCGGACTAACACATCTCTCTTCCCGATACACTCAACAGACCAATCGGACAAACACAACTCTCTTCCCGATACACTAAACAGACCAGTCCGACAAACACATCTCTCTTCCAGATACATCAAACACACCAGTCGGACAAACACATCTCTCTTCCCGATACGCCAAACAGACCAGTCGGGCAAACACATCTCTCCTCCCGATACACCAAACAGACCAGTCGGACAAACACATATCTCCTCCCGATACACCAAACAGACCAGTAGGTCAACACACATCTCTCCTCCCGATACACCAAACATACCAGTCGGACAAACACATCTCTCCTCCCGATACAACAAACATACCAGTCGGACAAACACATCTCTCCTCCCGATACACCAAACAGACCAGTCGGACAAACACATCTCTCTTCCCGAAACACTAAACAGACCAGTCGGACAAACACATCTCTCTTCCCGATACGCCAAACAGACCAGTCGGGCAAACACATCTCTCCTCCCGATACACCAAACAGACCAGTCGGACAAACACTTCTCTCTTCCCGATACACCAAACAGACCAGTCGGACAAACACATATCTCCTCCCGATACACCAAACAGACCAGTAGGTCAACACACATCTCTCCTCCCGATACACCAAACAGACCAGTCGGACTAACAAATTTCTCTTCCCGATACACCCAACAGACCAGTCGGACAAACACATCTCTCCTCCCGATACACCAAACAGACCAGTCGGACTAACACATTTCTCCTCCCGATACACCAAACAGACCAGTCGGACAAACACATCTCTCTTCCTGATACACCAAACACATCAGTTGGACAAACACATCTCTCTTCCCGATACACCAAACAGACCAGTCGGAAAAACACATATCTCTTCCTTATACACCAAACACATCAGTTGGACAAACACATCTCTCTCTCCCCGATACACCAAACAGACCAGTCGGACAAACACATATCTCTTCCCGATACACCAAACAGACCAGTCGGACAAACACATCTCTCCTCCCGATACACCAAACAGACCAGTCGGACTAACACATCTCTCCTCCCGATACAACAAACAGACCAGTCGGACAAACACATCTCTCTTCCCGATACACCAAACAGACCAGTCGGACTAACACATCTCTCTTCCCGATACACCAAACAGACCAGTCGGACAAACACATCTCTCCTCCCGATACACCAAACAGACCAGTCGGACAAACACATCTCTCCTCCCGATACAACAAACAGACCAGTCGGACAAACACATCTCTTCTCCCGAAACACCAAACAGACCAGTCGGACAAACACATCTCTCTTCCCGATACACCAAACAGACCAGTCGGACTAACACATCTCTCTTCCCGATACACTCAACAGACCAATCGGACAAACACAACTCTCTTCCCGATACACTAAACAGACCAGTCCGACAAACACATCTCTCTTCCAGATACATCAAACACACCAGTCGGACAAACACATCTCTCTTCCCGATACGCCAAACAGACCAGTCGGGCAAACACATCTCTCCTCCCGATACACCAAACAGACCAGTCGGACAAACACATATCTCCTCCCGATACACCAAACAGACCAGTAGGTCAACACACATCTCTCCTCCCGATACACCAAACATACCAGTCGGACAAACACATCTCTCCTCCCGATACAACAAACATACCAGTCGGACAAACACATCTCTCCTCCCGATACACCAAACAGACCAGTCGGACAAACACATCTCTCTTCCCGAAACACTAAACAGACCAGTCGGACAAACACATCTCTCTTCCCGATACGCCAAACAGACCAGTCGGGCAAACACATCTCTCCTCCCGATACACCAAACAGACCAGTCGGACAAACACTTCTCTCTTCCCGATACACCAAACAGACCAGTCGGACAAACACATATCTCCTCCCGATACACCAAACAGACCAGTAGGTCAACACACATCTCTCCTCCCGATACACCAAACAGACCAGTCGGACTAACAAATTTCTCTTCCCGATACACCCAACAGACCAGTCGGACAAACACATCTCTCCTCCCGATACACCAAACAGACCAGTCGGACTAACACATTTCTCCTCCCGATACACCAAACAGACCAGTCGGACAAACACATCTCTCTTCCTGATACACCAAACACATCAGTTGGACAAACACATCTCTCTTCCCGATACACCAAACAGACCAGTCGGAAAAACACATATCTCTTCCTTATACACCAAACACATCAGTTGGACAAACACATCTCTCTCTCCCCGATACACCAAACAGACCAGTCGGACAAACACATATCTCTTCCCGATACACCAAACAGACCAGACGGACAAACACATCTCTCCTCCCGATACACCAAACAGACCAGTAGGTCAAACACATCTCTCTTCCCGATACACCAAACAGACCAGTAGGTCAAACACATCTCTCCTCCCGATACACCAAACAGACCAGTCGGACAAACACGTCTGTGTCTTCTATAAGTACACAAAGCATTATCTTTTCCTAGAGTTGGCAGCATCACTGAAGTAGAAGATCATGGTGATATCCGCCTCATCACCAAGCACCCCATCATCACGAGACTCCATTGTCAAATGATCTCCTACACCGGAGGTAGACACACGCGCGTCACGTTCTGCTTGTTGTCCTTGCTATTCGTTATCTACCTATTATGTATAGGTATGTTTACCTAATTACAAATGCTCTGCCCGGAAAGTTCCAGTGGTCATCGTGGAGTGCAATACATCTGTTTCATTAAAATATATATTTTCATTAGGGGTGATATTTTCTGATTGATAGGTCACACGGAAAATTTTGATAAAAAATAACTTAACGCACACGCGTGCGCTCACGCGCATACAAACTCGCACAGGGACATAACGTACGCACACGCACACGCACACGCACACGCACACGCACACGCACACGCACACGCACACGCACACGCACACGCACACGCACACGCACACGCACACGCACACGCACACGCACACGCACACGCACACGCACACGCACACGCACACGCACACGCACACGCACACGCACACGCACACGCACACGCACACGCACACGCACACGCACACGCACACGCACACGCACACGCACACGCACACGCACACGCACACGCACACGCACACGCACACGCACACGCACACGCACACGCACACGCACACGCACACGCACACGCACACGCACACGCACACGCACACGCACACGCACACGCACACGCACACGCACACGCACACGCACACGCACACGCACACGCACACGCACACGCACACGCACACGCACACGCACACGCACACGCACACGCACACGCACACGCACACGCACACGCACACGCACACGCACACGCACACGCACACGCACACGCACACGCACACGCACACGCACACGCACACGCACACGCACACGCACACGCACACGCACACGCACACGCACACGCACACGCACACGCACACGCACACGCACACGCACACGCACACGCACACGCACACGCACACGCACACGCACACGCACACGCACACGCACACGCACACGCACACGCACACGCACACGCACACGCACACGCACACGCACACGCACACGCACACGCACACGCACATAGCATGCGCACGCCCACGCCCACGCCCACGCGCACGCGCACGCGCACGCGCACGCGCACGCGCACACGCACGCGCACGCGCACGCGCACGCGCACGCGCACGCGCACGCGCACGCGCACGCGCACGCGCACGCGCACGCGCACGCGCACGCGCACGCGCACGCGCACGCGCACGCGCACGCGCACGCGCGCACACACACACACACACACACACACACACACACATACACACGGTCGCCGTTGTCTACGGTCCTGTCGTGTTCTTCTCGAGAACTTGGTGGCACTGCTTCGCAAGACACCTAAACGGTAACTAGTCGTCAGTTGAATAATCACAACACATGCAGTGAATAGTCTCTAGTGGATGTGTAACGTGTGTGTGTGTGTGTGTGTGTGTGTGTGTGTGTGTGTGTGTGTGTGTGTGTGTGTGTGTGTGTGTGTGTGTGTTTGTGTGTGTGTGTGTTTGTGTGTGTTTACACGTGCGCGTGCACGTGCGTGTGTGCGTGTGTGACACGTTTGCATATATCAATAAGTGGAATATTAGAATTATATTACAAGCAGTGCAACACCCCCAGAAATTAACCACCGAGGACACATATATATATATTCCAGCATGCATTCTAAATGTAATGTAGACAACATTCAACATTGGATTGCGATCAAATGCAAATGACCACCCCCATAACACGATACTGCATTTATTTTTTATAATTAGTGCGCAAACAACTTGTTACAGTCCACGCGGTTGCTGATGTAAGCACCCTCGAGTCGTTTGATCATATGTCATTGTGACCACTCCTAGTGTCGTTCGACTAATGGTAACACAATCCTGAACCATCAGTTCATATTTCCCACCCGCGGATGACAATACACTGACCAGTAACCGTGCGTAATTTTCAAAACGTTCTTTCAGTCATCAACCACCTACCGGTTAAAATGCAGTCTTGTCAAACATTTCGGCTGATTGTCCACAGCCGAGGCCTGACCTGTGCATACAAACACATGCCATTGATAACACAACAAAACAATCTACGTATACATAGTGTAGTGTTAACTGTTACACAGTCGTCAGTACAGTACAACAGGAATACGTGTATTTACGTAGAAATGTGACCCCATGTGTACACTCTTTATACGCTTTGTGTCGGTCCCTGGAATACTATACACATACATAGATATATTCATCAATTACTTCTCATAGTTTCTCATGTTTCTCTGTTATGTGCACCGATTTATTGAACTTGGACATTACGACAGCAAATGTGTTCTCAGCATAAATATTTCGTGTCTTTCCGGTGGATGGAAATCCTCGATAGCGACTAGCATGGTCTTAGAGGAGTCTCCTGACCGTATGTTGTATTACTGTGTTGGCCCAAATATTTGGCAAGTGGTAATGGACGTTAATGTAAGACCCTTACCACTGGTCGACGCGTTCATTCAACATTTACGGTAGCTGTCACGTTTATATCAAGAGGTCCTTCACTCGGACACGTCCAGTCTCGGTCGGTCGGTGTGCGTCGTGACTGTAATCCCTGACAGCGCTAACGACAAGATGACATCGCCGACGATCGAGCCCCACAGGTAGGTTAGATTCAGTCCAAGCCACACCTTCGGGTGATATGTCTAACACGACATTAATATATTTCATGACACTTAAAGCAGCTGACTTCAGTTTTGGATGATAAAAAGGACATGTTAAGGACAAGTATTTTACTTTAACAAAGTATGCTCTACTGGCCTACTAGGTTTAATTGAATTAAATTAGAAATTCAAAGAGAAGTTACGAACAAAAAATAGATTTTAATATAAAACATGACAGCAAGAGTTGTTATGCGTATGTTCGAAGTAAACAGAAAGTTCAGGATAAGGTCGGTTTTCTAGAAGCTAGTGATGGACACATAATAACAGAGGGATTCTTAATGGCAGAAAACCTAAATGAGTATTTTAGTTCGGTGTTTACCAGGGAAGATATTAGTACATTACCAGTACTATAGACTAAGTTCGAAGGGAGAGAGTTTGACTATTTAGGACAACTCATTGTAACCCAAAAAAGTGTAGCTATGAAAATAAGAGATATGAAGGATAATAAATCACCAGGAGTGGATGGGATTCCTCCCAAATTACTACTGGAAATTGTAGAACAAATTAGCATACCGCTTGCAACAGTGTCCAATTTGTCATTAGAGGAGGGAGTAGTTCCGTTTGAATGGAAAGAAGCTAACATCATACCATTATTTTAAAAAGGATCAAGAAACAAGTCAGAGAACTATAGACCAGTGAGTTTAACATCAGCGATTTGCAAAGTATTAGAAAGACTAATTAAAGATCACTTGGTTGATTTTCTTGTTAAAAATAAATTGACAAACCCATATCAACATGGTTTTTTAAAAGCGAGGTCATGCTTAACAAATGTTTTGTTTTTTGGAAGATGTCACAAAGTGGGTAGTTGAAGGGGAGGTTTCAAATTGGAAATAGGTTTTGAGGGAGTACCGCAGGGATCAGTATTGGTACATATTTTATTCTTAATATATATTAATGATTTGGATGATGACATAACAAGCAATGTGTTGAAGTTTGCGGACGACACAACAGTTTTTAGGAAAATTAAAAGTGATGCAGATAGACAGCATTTACAAGATGATCTTAATAAGTTGATAGAATGGTCTGTGAAATGGCAAATGCTATTTAGTTTTAGAAAGTGTAAGTGCCTCCACACAGGACATGGGAATGAAGATGCACAATATGCAATGGGTGATACTGTACTAAATACTACTGTAAAGGAAAAGGACTTAGGGTTAACTATTAGTGCTGACATGAAGGTATCAGAGCAGTGTGGAATTGCAGCAGCGAAGGGAAACCAAATTATTGGATTAATTAGGCGAAATATAGTGTACAAAGAAAAAGAACTAATAATACCGCAGTATAAAACAATAGTTAGGCCTCAGTTAGAATAGTTAGAATATTGTATACAAGCATGGAGGCCATATCGCAAGAAGGATATTGATATGCTAGAAAGAGTACAAAGGAGAGCAACACAAATGATACAAAAACTCACGAATATTAGTTATAAAATGCGTCTAAAACAATGTGGTCTAACAACACTAGAAACCAGAAGATTGAGAGGAGATCAGATTGAGCTTTTTAGAATATTGAATGGGTATGAAAATATTGACAGAAATATTTTTTTCTTGGTCAAGGAAGAGAGATGGACTAGAGGACATGGAGTTATATTAGCAAAGAAGCAGTGTAGTTTATATATTAGAAAATTTCCATTTTCACAAAGAATAGTAAACGAATGGATCAGATTATCAGTTGATTGTGTAGGTGCTAGTAGTGTTAATATATTTAAAAATAAAATCGACATATACCTAAGACGGGCGGGGTATACTTAGATAGATAGGTTGGACTCTCGATAAGCCAAAGGGCTTCCTTGTCCACCTGCCATCTAGAGTTGAATCTCTAGGTGGCAATCTTGTTAAATCTGGTTAAATCTGGTTAAATCTGGTTAAATCTGGTTAAATTGTGATTTAAAATATTCACTAGAAAATTATATTATTTCGGGAAAACCAGCACTGCTTCATGTAATCACATTTAACGACTACAGTGGCAATTGTGAAGCAGTGACCTCGGTCTGTGGAACAATTGTACACAATACATAAAATATGTCAACTGTTAAACATATCACACATTCCGCGGCTTGACCTTCAACTTTTGATATATTATATTATTTATACTTATATTATTTGATATTTTATTTCGAGCGTTGTAATATCTACACAGTCGCCGCTGTGTGTATTTGACAATAACAAGGAACGTACCAGTTTTAATACTGATTACCTAGACAGGGATCGGACATTAAGTAGGTCGCATAAAAAACTATAGCTCAAATGGGTACAGTTCGTGGTGCAAAATGATTAGTTCACCGTAGTGCCATGGTACGATATTACCCCCGACTAAATCCAAGTAGATATGGGGCACTGTTGTGACATAGAGATCAGGACAGATCTAACACTTGACGCACTAAATACATACACAACTATTTTATATCAGAGCGGACTATTTATTGGGCATTATTGGGCACATGATGACATTATTTTGCAAGTCACGCCCCATTCGATGGTGCAGAAATATAGAACTTACAAATGCAACTCTGCCACACATGAAGGAATGAGTGTTTACCTCTACCCGGTTAGGGTAACTCATAAACACCGGACAGACCTATCTCCAAAATATACTTTTTTAAGGATCCGCTGAAATATAAATTCCCATACTATGTTGTATATACATGTGTTGTTGTTGTTGTTGTTAAATATACTTTCATTCGTTCGTTCGTTCGTTCGTTCGTTCGTTCGTTCGTTCGTTCGTTCGTTCGTTCGTTCGTTCGTTCGTTCGTTCGTTCGTTCGTTCGTTCGTTCGTTCGTTCGTTCGTTCGTTCGTTCGTTCGTTCGTTCGTTCGTTCGTTCGTTCGTTCGTTCGTTCGTTCGTTCGTTCGTTCGTTCGTTCGTTCGTTCGTTCGTTCGTTCGTTCGTTCGTTCGTTCGTTCGTTCGTTCCTTCGTTCGTTCCTTCGTTCGTTCCTTCGTTCGTTCCTTCGTTCCTTCGTTCCTTCGTTCCTTCGTTCCTTCGTTCCTTCGTTCCTTCGTTCCTTCGTTCCTTCGTTCCTTCGTTCGTTCGTTCGTTCGTTCGTTCGTTCGTTCGTTCGTTCGTTCGTTCGTTCGTTCGTTCGTTCGTTCGTTCGTTCGTTCGTTCGTTCGTTCGTTCGTTCGTTCGTTCGTTCGTTCGTTCGTTCGTTCGTTCGTTCGTTCGTTCGTTCGTTCGTTCGTTCGTTCGTTCGTTCGTTCGTTCGTTCGTTCGTTCGTTCGTTCGTTCGTTCGTTCGTTCGTTCGTTCGTTCGTTCGTTCGTTCGTTCGTTCGTTCATTCGTTCGTTCATTCATTCATTCATTCATAAATCCTTTTCCACAAAGAGGAGGGAGGGGTCACGTTCAATAACTTCGGGGGCATGTATTTTTTTACGTTGATGGATAGACTTTTATGCATCGTGGGTAAAAGCTAACATACCGAGCTTAAAGACGTGCATGTTTTTAGCATGTAGACCCTTTTACCAAAAATATCAATTACACAAGTTTTATTAGCAACTCAACTGGGTTAGATTATATATACAAAATACAATTAATGCATTTAAATACATTGACAAGTAATACATTTAAATACATTGACGTGCCATACAACAATTGTCTAATACATTTAAATATATTGACATGTCATACCACTTTTGTGCTACTTAATTATGCCCTTTCGTGCTTATTTGGTAGTTGTATGATCCCTATAGTATAAACGAAATCTGTTCTTTCCGGTTACTTGTAAAGGGTACACATTGCGCTGTCTCGTGTGATATTTGGCATGCCTTTGTCAGGCAACAGATGTTTCAATCTGTGTGTGCAGACTTGAATCTTACCAAAATATTGTTGACAAAGGCTGTCCCGTCTTACTGCCGATGTCTCCAGATTCACACACCTGAGTATCTCAGCGTAACATATTCCAGGACAAATACACGTTAATGCCCTTTTCTATATGATTTGGTTAATTCTGCTCGCCTTAACTGATACAATATGTCCAATCGTTTCTTGGCCTTTTGTTTTACCATATTTCCCATACGTTTATTCCTCGTCAGATCTTGGGAAATGGCAACACATGGAAGTTTGGCACGGTCTGCTTGATCTACGTCACTTCCGCCGATGTTTATATTCGCGAAAGCATTGCGTAAATTGAAATTGTCATCTTGTGCGAAACTGATTATCATCTTTTTTGATATTTCCTGATAAATTGTCTTGTAATTGTGTTCTGTCCACATAGCAGCAACATTAAACGATTCTTGTATAACAAACTTTCTGTCGCATACTTCGAATACAGTAGTATTATCTACATACTTACACAACGGGCCAGGCGTTTCGAAATAATTGTTGTAGAGTAGGAAACATTTAGGTAAAGACATCGTTCTTTGTGTGTTTGTAGTTACACGGTGTCCGGGGACACAAAGCGGTCCTGGTGGTCAAGACGGTCAGTGATCGAGCTTCGTCTTCTCGTCCTGGCCATCGTCCTACTGGTCGTCACGGTTGCCATGGTGATCGTTGTGGCGACCACGTCAGCGGCTCTTGCGATGTCACGTGAGTACAATATGCACCGGAAGTAGCCTTTTCAGTTCAGGAATGCCTGTGCAGATGCAGCCTGGCCGTGGATGCTCACGGCGTGGCCGTTGGTGGTCATGGCGTGAAACGATTGCTTGGTTTCTGACGCACTCTACTCAAATATGGGATAATACGATCACTGTTTTGGTTGTTACATGTTTAGGTGATTCATACTGCATGGGTCAACTTTGAAAACAACATGTAGCCAGCGATGTGAAATCAAAGTATTGATAATTGGTTTTTTACCTTCCTTATTGATATATATATATATATATATATATATATATATATATCGATATATATATATATATATATATATATATATATATATATATATATCGATATATATATATATATATATATATCGATATATATATATATATATATATCGATATATATATATATATATATATATATATATATATATATATATATATATATATATATATATCGATATATATATATTGATATATATAGATATATATCGATATATATATATATATATATATATATATATATATATATATATATATATCGATATATATATATATATATATACGTGATAGCGAATTAAAAAAAACGGCCAAAGTCGTTGAATATATAATATATATGTATACATATATATATATATATATATATATATATATATATATATATATATATATATATATATATATATATATATACTAAACGTGACAGCGTTGATATATATATATATATATATATATATATATATATATATATATATATATATATATATATATGCCAGCGAATTACAAAAACGGCCAAAGTCGTTGAATTACACAACTATCGTACTATAATCATTCGGCAACCTACTACACTTGTTAACTTGTGACTAGGCTGTTCTCGTGAAGATATTACAACGTAGTCTACGTATATAAATAACACTTGACCGAACGGTCATAATGACAATTATTGCATGACAAGCTAACCACTGAAACTTACTCTCTTGCTCAGTGATCACTCAGGAGCAGGTATTTTCAAAACATACAAACCAACTCCTAATTCGGTATATAATAACGCATGTTAAGTGGGAACATTAAAATTAAACGCGAACTGGATTGTGTATCACACATGGGAGTTTAGAATATACTATTAAAAAAGATTCCCGAACACATACTGAATGAATGTTCGACGGACGGACGGACGGACGGACGGACGGACGGACGGACGGACGGACGGACGGACGGACGGACGGACGGACGGACGGACGGACGGACGGACGGACGGACGGACGGACGGACGGACGGACGGACGGACGGACGGACGGACGGACGGACGGACGGACGGACGGACGGACGGACGGACGGACGGACGGACGGACGGACGGACGGACGGACGGACGGACGGACGGACGGACGGACGGACGGACGGACGGACGGACGGACGGACGGACGGACGGACGGACGGACGGACGGACGGACGGACGGACGGACGGACGGACGGACGGACGGACGGACGGACGGACGGACGGACGGACGGACGGACGGACGGACGGACGGACGGACGGACGGACGGACGGACGGACGGACGGACGGACGGACGGACGGACGGACGGACGGACGGACGGACGGACGGACGGACGGACGGACGGACGGACGGACGGACGGACGGACGGACGGACTGTAACGGACTGTAAAACTGTTAGAAATGCATTTGCGTCAAATTGTAATGCTGGCACAATCGCCAAAATGAAATGAATCCCTCTGGCAATATCATTCTGGCTCACGATGACACTGAACGTCCATTACCACTTGCCAAATATTTGGGCCTACACATCATTCATCCACCGGCCATACATACAATATTTATGCTGAGAACACATTTGCTGTCGTAATATCCAAGTTCAATAAATCAGTGCACATAACAGAGAAACATGAGAAACTATGAGAAGTAATTGAATAATACATCTATGTATGCGTAGTATTCCAGGGACCGATACAAAGCGTATAAAGAGTGTACATATGGGGTCGCATTTCTATGTAAATACACGCATTCCTTTTGTACTGTACTGACGATTGTGTAACAGTTAACACTACACTATGTATACGTAGATTGTTTTGTTGTGTTATCAATGGCATGTGTTTGTATGCACAGGTCAGGCCTCGGCTGTGGACGGTCAGCCGAAATGTTTGACAAAAGACTGCATTTTAACCGGTAGGTGGAAAATATGAACTGATGGTTCAGCATTGTGTTAACATTAGTTGAACAAAACTTGGAGTGGTCACAATGACATATGATCAAACGACACCAGGGTGCTTACATGAGCAACCGCCTGGATTCTAACAAGTTGTTTGCAGCACTAAGTGCAGTATCGTGTTATGCGGGTGGTCATTTGATCGCAACATGAAGTGCAATCAATGTCGAATGTTGTCTACATTAAACTTAGAATACATGCAAGACTATATATGTGTCCCCAGTGGTTTATGTCTAGGGGTGTTGCACTACTTGTAACATACTTCTAATATTCTACTTATTGGTATATGCATACGGGCAACACACGCACCCACACACGTGCAAGTGCACACACGTGTACACTCATATAAACACACAAAACACACACACACCACACACACACACACACACACACACACACACACACACACACACACACACACACACACACACACACACACACACACACACACACACACACACACACACACACACACACACACACACACACACACATACAAGATACAGATAATCAACCCATAACGACAAAACATAACTAAGCAAACTACCTACAATTATATTAAATGAAACAGAAACATGTGCCAAATGAGGTTGAGGTGGAAATGGAGGGGGCGACCGTGTGATATGTACGCATAGTTATGTACATAACTACGTGCATGCATTCGCACCCACCCACCCACCCACGCGTATGTACGCACGCTGTCCTCAGTACCTAAGCATGCATCGGGTCCTATCCATTGTCTCCAACAGCGGCTGCGATGTTGGAGGCAATGAACACGTCAGCCGACCCATGTGACGACTTCTACGACTACGCATGCGGCATGTGGAACGTGAGGAACGTCATGCCGAGCAATCAAGCGTCGTATTCGACGTTGGGCAAGCTGCGAGACGAGGGGTCTCTCAAATTAAGAGGCAAGACGTTCCACTGAAAGTTGTGGTATTGCATATGTAACAGCTTCAAATAAAGTGGTAATATATATTATGCGTTTAATCCGTACTGGTGCTGCTGTCGTAATGGTTATGGTTAGCACTAGTACTAATGGTAATGGTAATGGAAATGGTAACAATGCATTGTGTGACACTGGCTAAAACGTTTTTAATGTTCTTGGCAAGAACATTTCCCTCTTGGTGGCTTGCGATGAAACCAGATTCGTACCAATATTTAAACAACCTTCGTATATCAACTGATATCAATATATTTCGTAGCCTGACACGTGGTAACACTAGGCATTTATACTGAAAACTTGCGGTGTTTCTGGTGTAAACTGTTAAAGTACAATGCATATATATACATCAACCTCGCGCGCCAAGAATCGCTGCGGTATGTCAATTACACCTTTCGCAACCCTGGAACATCCTTTAAAAAATTTCTTCTTATGGCGTCAGTCAATAAAATCGTCCACGTCATGTGATAAAATGTTTGGTGAGCATTCGTGTTACATGCAATGTTTGGGATGCTAACCGGTCCTTATATTGGAATTCCAGCCAGCCGTGTATCCG
>OZ024862.1:33761190-33766190 GCA_964017155.1 Oasisia sp. SBJ-2009 | reverse complement strand
AGAAACAACATGTTTGTTAAGCATGGCCTCGTTTGTAGAAACAGTTTAGTTTTAGTTTATCAATTTATGTTTAACAAGAAAATCAACCAAGAGATCTTTAATTAGTCTTTCTAATAGTTTGCAAATCACCGATGTTAAACTCACTGGTCTATAATTCTCTGACTTGTTTCTCGAACGCTTTTTTAAATAATGGTATGGTGTTTTCGTGTTTCCATTCTAATGGAACTACCCCCTTTTCTAATGACAAATTGAACACTGTTGCAAGCGGTATGTTAATTTATTTTACAATTTCTAATAGTAGCTTGGGAGGAATCCCATACACTCCAGGTGATTTATTATCCTTCATATCCATTATTTTCATAGCTACCATTTTGGGGGTTACAATTAGTTATCCTAAATAGTCTGGCTCCCTCCGCTCGAACTCAAATATCTTCTCTTTACTTGTAAACACCGAACTAAAGTACTCACCTAAATGTTCTGCTATTAATAATCCCTCTGTTATTATATTATGTTTCCATCACTACCTTCTAGAGGACCGACATTATCCCGAACTTTCTGTTTACTTCGAACATACGCATAACACTCTTGCACTCATGTTTTATTTTAAAAGCTAATTTGTGTTCATAACTTCTCTTTGAATTTCTCATTTCATCTGTAGCTTGGTTAAGTGCTTCTTTATAAACTAATGGTATAGTCTTCTTCACTTCCAGTATGTCTATATGGTTTCCACATAATTTTCTAGAACTTGATTTTTCTAATGGCTTCTTTCGATAAGTGTTTCTTTTTAGACCGTTTCTCTTGTTTTTTCAAGAGGACACATTTATCGACGATGCAGTCAGTTTCACTCTTTAAGACATTCCAGCATTTTGTTGCTGTAATTTTTTTCAAAGTCCAATTCCAGTCTGTCATTGCTAAACAATTCCTGATGTCCTTATATCTTCCTTTGTGGAAATATTTCCTTATTTTCCGTACCGTATATTTCGATTCCGTTCTCCTTTTACTTTGATGATAAAATATTTCTGGTTGTGATCACTACACCCCAGTGGCTCACATATCTTGACATTATGAACAAAATTCCTTCTGTGAGCTCAAAACGGTGTCTTGATAATATATTCCACAGAGTATTTGATTTGCTTTGAGATATAAGGCATTTTGCCAAAAAATCTACTATTATCTTGGAAATGAAATAAAAAGAATTTCAAATAGTACAAAAGAAACATAAATATTTCAACATAACGTTACGCCGCAAAACAATGGACACTCCAAATTTTCTAAGATGAATTTATGTCTCCTTATTTAGCTATTATCCGGAAGCACCACTCCGCCGCCCAGGTGGGTCACGTGTGTACGCACCACCACCAGAAGTCTCAAAATGGTCATCGGACGCTTATTCGTCGAGAAATATTTCGACAAGACAGCAAAACGAATCGTGAGTTGTCCTAATACACCTCGTTACTTGCCTTCCTTCCCTTTCTCGCTCCCGTTTACACTGTTGCTATCCCCGTCTCCCTGTCCTTGTCTGTGTATGCATGTTCGTCTGTCCGTCCGTCTGTTCATCTGTCCGTCTGTCCGTCTGTCCGTATGTCCTGATGTCTCTTTCTCTCTCGCTCTCTCGCTCTCTCGCTCTCTCGCTCTGTCGCTCTGTCGCTCTGTCGCTCTGTCGCTCTCTCGCTGTCTCTCGCTCTCTCGCTCTCTCGCTCTCTGGCTCTCTCGCTCTCTCTCTCGCTCTCTCTCACTCTCCCTTTTTCTCTCTCTCTCTCTCTTTCTCTCTCTCTGTCTCGCTCTCGCTCTCTGCCTATCTCTATCTCCCTCTCTGTCTGTCTCGTTCTCCATTTTTCTAGCTCTCTCTCCCCCCCCCATTTCTCTCTCACACTCATTCTTCTCTCACTCTCCTTGTCCCTGTCTCTCACTCTTCTCTCTCCCTCACCATCTCAGTTAACAGCATGTCATTTATTTAATTATTTTGTTTAGGCTGATGAGATGATTAAAGACTTGAGGGAAGCCTTCACTTCGATGCTGGCCGAAGTGACGTGGATGGATGAAAACACTCGCAAATTTGCTATTGCAAAGGTCTGGATAATGGCTTAATGGTTTGTGGTGCTATAATGTTGAATATATATATATATATATATATATATATATATATATATATATATATATATATATATATATATATATATATATATATATATATATATATATATCAAGGTTATAAATGTACAATGTACAACGTACAAAAGTACAACGGTACAAACATACATGCATACATATACGCATACACACATACACTCATACACACATACACACATACACACATACACACATACACACATACACACATACACACATACACACATACACACATACACACATACACACATACACACATACACAATTACACACATACACACATACACACATACACACATACACACATACACACATACACACATACACACATACACACATACACACATACACACATACACACATACACACATACACACATACACACATACACACATACACACATACACACATACACACATACACACATACACACATACACACATACACACATACACACATACACACATACACACATACACACATACACACATACACACATACACACATACACACATACACACATACACACATACACACATACACACATACACACATACACACATACACACATACACACATACACACATACACACATACACACATACACACATACACACATACACACATACACACATACACACATACACACATACACACATACACACATACACACATACACACATACACACATACACACATACACAACTACACACATACACACATACACACATACATACATATATACACAATCAAACACACACGCACACACACACGCACACACGCACACACGCACGCACACGCACGCACACACATATATATATATATATATATATACATATACATACATACATACATACATACATACATACATACATACATACATACATACATACATACATACATACATACATACATACATACATACATACATACATACATACATACATACATACATACATACATACATACATATATTACCTTTATACAACCTCATGCTAAAAATGCATAAAGATGTGTTTGATCGATACTGTTTCACTCAGGAAACAAATGGATAGGACTGTTACTTGTTATTTTCACTTTCTGGCATCCTCCTCTAATGTTCCAAATTCAGCTAGTGACTTTGGAAGAAAACATTACGGGAAAGCATAGCAGTATATTATATGCACCTAGGCCAACGCAATATCGGAGCGAATTGGCTACCCTCAATACATCATGGACGACAAATACCTTACCTCAAAGTATAAAGAGGTAAGTTACGTTCAATAGTTGATACTGTAAATACTTATCTTTTTTGATAAATTACACTGAAACGATTTTATATGTGAAAGGGCACATAGATATTAGAACAAAGCAAAATGTGTAAAACATGCACAAAGATAAACAGCAAAGGTAACTCAAAAATATTAAAGTTTAGACATTTTATAATGTAGGTGTATGGTGTAAATATTGGTATTTATACCAAGCCATTTCTGTGTGATCATACAATATTGTATTGTAATTGGTTCAACAATTATATTACACAAATCCACACATGTTTGAAAATGGACCATTTTGAACTCTATCACAACGCAAAATTAACTTATGTGGATTGACACAGAGGATTGGCAGGACTGTCAAAACGCCTCGTTTGAATGGCCATTGGCGCTGTTTAACTCATCAACTGTGTGTATCATGTTGCCATATTCCTTTCTTTAAAATGGAGGTCTTGTTGTGGCAGTGACGTACGTAATTTCAGTATGTTTCTGTCGGAGATTGTGAGAACTCAGTTGTTATCATGACACGTGATCCGGCAGATTCTTCCACAAGAAACAACCTACTTCGAGAATATCGCAAATATCTGGAATGTGGGAGTCAAGGACAACCTGAAGAAGGTCAACGAACGTGTGGACAAGACCGAGTAAGTAGAGACATGTACACCTACACATTATAAATTGAACATCACGACGAAACAAACTATATAATTATTGTATCGATGGTACTTACGAGACCCACCTCAGTGTTGCCTTTATAACTGTATATTTGCCTATATTGGATACCTCACAAAAACTCTAATCCTAAACATGATCAATCAGCATTCCAAGGTATATAAATTTTTCCACAAATATTGCATTTTGAAACCCAAATAGCGCTCCGATTTGTGCCAGTCGCAAGCGCAGCGGTGCATGTTTCACTGCGCCATGCACATAGGATGATCGATAAACTGTTTGTTTTTACCGACCGCGCTGTCTTTTCCACCTCAAAAGTCTGCTAAGACGCGCTATTTATAAAACATAAATATGCGCAAGATCATGATAAATGATTGAAAGATACAGTTATAATGGTAAAATTGAGGTGAGTTCGAATTCTGCATAAGTGCCGACTTGTCTACGTGATGGTCAATTAAGTTTTGACATTAAGAACATAATATAGTATAATCGTATATTTGGTTAGATAGCATTGATATTTACGCACACTCACTGTATTATTCATGTATTGCCTTCTGAATATGATTTATTCATTAGAACTTTGAAATTGCTGTATTTTTTATTATTAAAATATATTATTTTCATGGTGTGTAAATTATTGTTATTGTTCGGGTTCTAGTCTAGTACACACATTCTCGCGTAAACACAACGCAACTGTTTGGCTACCGTCTAGTGGTATTATTTAAAAGTCTAGACTTGTGAGAATACATTTGTATTGTAAAAGCTGTTTTTTTTGCTTCCAGGTGGGGTACCGGTCCTGCTACAGTAAACGCATATTACAGCTCCAACAAAAACATCATAGGTAATACATACATACATACATACATACATACATACATACATACATACATACGTACGTACGTACGTACATACATACATACATACATACATACATACACACACATA
>OZ024862.1:33708690-33758690 GCA_964017155.1 Oasisia sp. SBJ-2009 | reverse complement strand
AAATCTATATTTATGGTATATATCGAACGAATGGTTAGAGTTTCGTGTTCAGTGTATGATATGCTTCATACTGGTTCAAAATGCTATATTATTATGTGTAAATTAGTAAAACTTGCATTTTGTCTTTGTTGCGAACCAATAGATCCCTCGAATATGGGCTTCCACAAATCCACGTTAGTCGCTAGAGGCGCTAATATGCAACTAGACCCTAGTTGCGTATATCAGTGCCTCCAGCGACTAACGTGGATTTATAGTAAATATATTGTTCATGCGTTGCTCCGATCTACATAAATCGGCCTCTGTGCATACGCGGTTTTATGTAGACCGATTTTTTGCATATACCTTATTTATTGAAATATTTTGATGAAGTTTCATTATGTGTTAAACATTAGTATTTGAAACAATGTTCCAGTTTTACATCTTTGGAAAATTTATTAAATAAAACAATATGCCTGGTCTACATAAGCCGGTCCTCTAGGCACTGGTCGACATAAGCTGCCTTTAGACTTGTGATAGTCTGATAATGTAATAATGTAGTAATAATAACTAATACAATAATATCGTAATATTATAATAAAAATATAATAATATGATCATATAATAATATAATAATATAATGGTGTAATAATATAGCAAAATATCTACATATGTGCCGTAAGTCACAAATATGATAATAGCACGATCACCAAATCTGATAAATGTGTTCTTTAAAATAAAAGTTGTCGTCACAAATTACTCATAATTACCTCTCACTCACTCACTCACTCACTCACTCACTCACTCACTCACTCACTCACTCACTCACTCACTCACTCACTCACTCACTCACTCACTCACTCACTCACTCACTCACTCACTCACTCACTCACTCACTCACTCACTCACTCATACACTCACTCTCCCTCTCTCCTTTTCCCTTCCTCTCTCACATGCAAAAAGCAGCACACAGGCACCAAAGCAGGCACGCACACGTACATTTAAGTGTATCTCCGTCTGTTCGTAGGTAAACGGGAAGTTGACCCAGGGAGAGAACATCGCTGACAACGGAGGCCTGAAGGAGGGTTATCTTGTGAGTGCTCGTACAATAGTTACATACGTTGTTCTACCAAAAAGAAATAATGACAATTATAATTTTTTCATATTATCATATATCATTACAAACATATAATGTCGTCACTTTAAAATATGTCTTCGATTGTGCCCATTTGTCCAGTATGTAGCAGCGAGGTGTGTCTGTCCGTGACCCTTGTCATCCCGTCGGTTGTAGGCATACCGGAAGTGGGTTGAAAAGCAAGGTCGGGAAGAAGATGTACTACCCGGACTCAACTTGAATAACAACCAATTGTTCTTCCTCAGCTTTGCACAGGTGGGTCCATATATATATATATATATATATATATATATATATATATATATATATATATATATATATATATATATATATATATATATATATAGATATATATATATATATATTAATTTATTTATGTTCCAAGCGATGCTCGTTCATCATGTCACCTTTGCTCATAAAATTATTTTTATTAATAATAATTATTATTATTATTTGATTTGTCGCGCCTAGCCGGCTGTATGCATACGTCGCTCTTGATATTTTTCAATTTTTAGTACGTTTCTGTGTTTACATCGACGCTGATTTTTACTACATATACGCATAAACCAGCGAAGATCACATCAAGTCATCGCGCCGTCACCAAGAACGCCGTATGTGTGTGTTTTTACTTATCTTCAAAACCTGGTTTTATACTACACTGTCTATGGACACTTCCGGCGGCCCAGTGGACCATAAACCGCTTGCGCAATCATGTCTACCTACACGTATTCGGCATGCCAATTGTTTCGTCGCTCTTGTTCGTCACGCATGAATGCCACCACATGGAGGACCTTAGTTGATCTTGGCCTTGCTGCCAGGTTACCAACGAGGCGTGGCTGCCGGGGTGGCACTCGGAAACAAAGGGCAATTGCACCAGTGGTCGGATGTCGACCACTCGTGCATTGCACGCAATCCACCACCACCAGCATGAACACAACAGTGTCGTCTCTGAATGACAACAGTGACACATCAACACAACAACAAATCCCCAAGAAAGGTTCATCATTCATTAAGATTCTTTCAATGAACTGTAACAGTTTTAAGGGAAATACTAAGAACTGTGAGTTTCGTGCGTTACTACACCAATACGACCCACATGTCATTCTGGGATGTGATTCAAAAATTGACAATACATTCCCGACTTACAGCCTCTTCCCTTCTCACTACACGGAAGTACATCGGAAGGACCGTACCAAACACGGTGGCGGAGTGTGTTGTGCAATAAGGGGAGATGTCCTGGCTACAGAGGAGAATGACTTAAATAAAGACAATGAATGTGTGTGGAGTTCCATCCAACTTCCACAATCGCAGAAACTATACTTGGGCTCTTTCTATCGACCACCAGCAGCCCCACTAGAACATCTAGAGCACCTAGAAGAGTCCCTAACAGAACTGCACACCAAATGTATGCGTAGACACCCACACGCTATAATCGCCGGCGATTTCAATGTTGGAGACATAGCATGGGACACAGACGAAGTGTCAGCGACCTGTGGTAGTGCAAACGCCAGGAAACTTGTAGCCATCAAAGAACAATTTAGCCTTACTCAGCATCAACGAGAAATTACATGACCTTCATCGAATGCTGTGCTGGACCTGGTTTTTAGCACAAACCCAAACCTCGTTTCTCGGATTGAAGTGGTCCCTGTGATGAGCGATCATCTTGCGGTACTCACTACACTTGAAGTCCGTCCCAAACAGCACTCAAACAAGCTCTCACACACGGTGTACAAATCTGCAGACTTTGAGGGCCTAAGGGCAGACATGGCGGCTTACGCAGCGATGTTTTTAATGGAAAATCCAACATCTAGAACAACAGAGGAGAACTGGAAATTCATTACATCAATCCATCATTAAACACGTTCCAACGACAAAGTCCAAAACTAAACGACACCTGCCCTGGATCACACGGAACATCAAGTGTGAAATTCGGAAGAAAGACAGGCAGTATCGCAAAGCAAGAAAGTCAAAAAAGCACGAAGACTGGTCAGCCTACCGTATAAAACGGCAACAGTTACAGAAACTATTGAGATCTGCTCATGATGACTACATCAGAAATGTGATTGGAGCGAGCCTGCTTGACAGATGAAACCAATAGAAATGTTGGTCCTTTGTCAAACTCAATAGAACTGAAAACGTTGGTATCCCTATACTCTCTGATACAAATTGCCTCCACATTACAAACCAAGCTAAGGCAGAGTGTTTAAACACGCAGTTTGTGTCAGTCTTCACCAGTGATGATGGTAAACACTTGCCTGACAAAGGACTGTCTCCCTACCATGAGATGGACACCATACAGTTCACACAACCCGGAATTGAAATGTTACTAAAGAACATTGACCAAACGAAAGCTACTGGCCCAGATGAGCTACCAGCAAGGATACTGAAGGAGACTGCCAAAGAGATTGCTGGTGTACTGTCTGTGATCTTTCAACAATCCTATAAGGAAGGAACTGTCCCATCCGACAGGTTAACAGCACGAATATCTGCAATATATAAGAAAGGTGACAAGGCCAATCCATCAAACTACAGACCAGTGTCACTCACATGCATAAAATGCAAAATTATGGAGCATATTGTATGCAGCCAGATTGGTCGTCACCTAGATCACAACAATATACTGCATCCAAATCAACATGGCTTCCGAAAGGGTTTATCTTGCGAGACGCAATTTGTTGATACCATACACGAACTAGCTTATTCAATTAATCAAAAGACGCAAACAGATGTAATCTTTCTGGACTTCAGTAAGGCATTTGACAAAGTATCACATGATAAACTTCTGCATAAGATCCGTTACTCTGGGATAGGCGGAAAGACCAATACATGGATCAGTGCATTCCTGTGTTCTCGCAGTCAACAAGTTCTCGTCAACGGACAAACATCGCAGTCAGCTGGTGTACTCTCGGGAGTCCCACAAGGAAGTGTGCTGGGCCCTATGTTGTTTTTAATGTACATCAACGACATCGCGGAAGGAGTGACTTCGCAAATGCGCATGTTCGCTGACGACAGTATTGTTTACCGTCAGATACACACTCCCGCTGACCATTTCACACTTGCGTCTGACCTGAACAAACTTCTCTCATGGGCAAAGACATGGCAGATGGATTTTAATGTGTCAAAATGTGCCGTCTTATCGGTTACTACCAAGAGGAACATATCAACCTATAACTACTTCATGGGGAGCCAACAAATACCACGGACTGACAACCAGGACTACCTGGGGATTACCATCAACACAAAATTATCGTGGCAACCACATATCAACAAAGTCCAGAATAAGCCAGCAAGACACTTGGCTTACTCAAAAGAACACTGCATGCGGCGCCACCGCAAGTGAGAGAAACAGCATACGAGGTACTCGTGCGACCAACACTCGAGTTTGCCACATGCGCCTGGGCACCTCACACAAAGACAGGCATTCAGACAATAGAGCGCGTACAAAGATCCGCTGCGCGGTTTGTCACCGGTGATTACCGCAGAACGTCAAGTGTCAGTGATATGTGCACTAACCTGATGTGGAACTCCTTGTACACACGAAGGCGGATAAGAGACTATGTTTTTAAAATTCATCACGGACTAATGCACATCAGCTTGCCTGTCATCATCACCACAGCAGATGCGCGCACCAGACGCCAACACAAGCACAAACTACGAACCCTACTAGTCCATGGGCCAGACCAGAATTTGGTATCACCAAGATGGACAAAGCCTAATGGGATTTTTCTGATAGGTGTATGTCCCTAGGTGTTGAATTGGAGTCATAACCATGTGTATCGAGTAGCTTTCTGTATTTTCTACCCCACAAGATTAATTTAAGAGTTCACGAAATCTGAATCAAATTTCAGGGGTAGGGGAAACCTAATTAGCCAAAACGCTGGCCAGAATAAAGCTAGAACAGTCATTTACCACTCAAAATGTGTGGTTTGAATCACTCTATTCAAGGAATATAATTGCTTGCAAGTTAGTCTTGAAAGTAGGTCAACAAAGGTCAAAAGGTCACACAATTTGGGTCATACCAAAAAGTTGTGGCACGAACATTTCTGGCATTGATTTTTTTAGCCCAAGTCATCAAAAGTGTTTAGAAAAGATAAGATGCAGTGCCGGAAGCTATATCAAATCAAATGAAGACCCTATTTTTCAATTACAGTGAGAACAATTACTAATGTGGAGAAACGGAAGAATGACGCGCCAATGAAAAAAAACAAATTTCACAAATTCTTTTAAGTAGCACGTACCTAAGCGAATTAAACACCAAGATATTGCAATCATCCTCTCAAGCATCAGGTGAATACTCCTATCTTTATCCCAAATATTCAAAAATTGAGTTCACCCTGGCCTATATCATGGTCAACCTAGGTCATGTAAAGGTCACTATGTTCCTCAACCGGCATTATGAATTAGAGGTGTTATTGATTAGTCACTGAACCCTATGTCTGTTTCCTGCTGAATATGTAAAACAAGAACATATTAAACAAGTCATTGCATTCACCTTGGTACATGTATCAAATACCAATTGTCCTTCTCCTTCCTAGTCCTCATCAGTACCACACTCCACATCAGAACAGTCAGAATCGTTCTCAAATGTTTCATCTTCTACCTTCTGATTTTCACATGTCTGGAGGCGGCACATATAAGTGCATTTGAAGCCATTCACCATACATGGACAATCATCTGGTACACATTTCCGCTTGCACTGGCGTGCAAGAAGCTCCAGTACAGCATCAGGAGCAACCTGTCCGTGTATCCAATCCAAGTCAAGGCCCCCATCAGCTCTCTTGATCCGTCCATGGCCGTCTGGTACAAGAATGTCAGGCATTGGCAGCAATGCCCCCCGCCACACTCCGGCTTGGTAATTTGCACGCTGTATGTGCTGCTTGAGACTGTCCTCACATGAGGGGAGTGTGCTGGAATCAACTTCTCCTCTCTTCGAAAGAAATATTTCATGTCGGAGAATGTTCACTTTGCATGTTTTTGAAGAAGCAGCATACATGCGACACGTGAACTCCCGCAGTTTGCTTGTTAGCGATTGATCCACGTTCCAGGATGTTCCAAGCTGCACAAATGCATCAATTGCTACTTCGTCCCTTTTCAGTTGTTTCAGAGGGCCTGTCTTCCCTCGGCCAGCCAAGGCACTTACAGTGTCACAGCCTGTAAAGGCGTGGAGGGCAATCAAGGCCTGTGACAACTTGTCTCCCAACACTGCCCTCAGTTTCCTAATGTCCATGTATCGCACCCTAGTTGAAGTTCCCCTTTTCTGATAAAGGGAAGCAGGTATTTATTTTGCGAATGCAATGAGGAGCACAAACACGTCAATGTCCTCTGATACAACTATGACTGACGTATATCCTTAGTCAGATGCATGCTTTGCATGCAGAAGAATCCGTGTGTCTGCCTCTTCTTGAGAGGACTTCAGATCATTGACAAGGGACGCTCCCATCTGACCAATGCGCCAACACTTCTGACCACATGTGACGAATAGTGTTTTTTGGCCAATCATTGACTTGCTCTGATTGGACTTCCATTCCTCTGTGATGAATTAAATCTGCTTGGTCTTATTTTGGGCTGCGGAGAGAAACTTCGCCACTGGTTGACCTTATGACGTGTGGCAAGACTTCTGAACTTCACACCAGACCCAGAGCCCCGATTCACTCGTTCTGCATCTTTGATTGAACCTTCTCTAAAAACATCGAACACAACATCGACCCTGTCGCATTTGTCTCCTTCGCGAATAACTATCTTCAACACTGTCTTGGCAATGTCACCAAAGGTTTTTTGGTTACCATCCAATTTCTGTACAATGCTCATACCATCAACGATGCATGCTGATTTTTCGGTGAAAACTTCAACCAGTGGAACGTTCTGTGCTATGTCATTCATGAATTTCGCCTTGTCAGTTTTTCTGAGTGACCCATCAGCATTTGCAAGCGCCCACGGAATTGTGCCAAGAGGATAGCTTAGAACTGTTTTCATCTCAAGTTTTCGTGTCTGTGCAACAACAATGATATGTCCAAAGAGAGCCTGTCAGGTTTGAGGACAATTTCCTCTCCTTTGCACGTCACCTTCTTTGTGTACACATCGCTGAAGGTCTTCAGTTTCTGCTTCTTAATTGTTGCAAAGAAGTCAACGGTATTGTTCTCTAAGCGCCGAGTTATAAATGCCTCGCCAACCGTCGAACCATTCAGCAGATCGGGTGCGATTTCCGTTGGTGGCATAGCTGCTGTGGCCAAACTCACAAGACTGTCTTGATCTGACCTGAATGGGTTTATCCAGCTGTACTCCATTCGGTTGACAAGGGACTGGACGTCTGCCTCACCCTTCACTATCCTGCTTTGTTGTAGATCCGGGTGATTCAATCGAGAGCCCCCAAGGCCGACCATTTCCCTCAGTTGTCTAAAAAAGAGGCTCCTGTGTTCTGCATTCAGATAGTACTTTTGTACAGCCCCACTTGTTAAACTGAAACCTTTCGTACCACCATCAGTTTGGGTGTCCTTATTGATGGTTTCTTCGATGGTTTGGTCACATGGTATCTAGCCAAAGGGGTTTTATGAACCAATCTGTACCGAAATGCCTCCCTGCATGAAGTGCTGACACACATCTGGATAGTCCATACTCAGGTGGCACATGGTAGCGAAATAGTAGGGAAGGTAACGCGCGTAGTTGACACGGTCATAGGCGAAGCACCATGGTATCATAGCTCTGATACACATAAGGTGGTGCTCAAAATCTCCTTCCCTGGATGCACGGACAAGGCCGAGGACAATCTCAACCATATCCACGTATGACATCCAAAAGGTAGACAGATCACCATTTTCAGTTCTCGGAAAGTCCAGGTAGTCTTGAAAACGCTGCAGTACATGAGAACAGGGGTGTACCAACTGGCACTCGAGCCAAATTTCACCAGATATATTCTCTGCGAAATCTGTCACATGAAGCAATGTTACAGCCAGCTCGTTCTTGTCTCCATCCCCCAACCACGCTTCCAAGCTAAGCGCAGGAGGGCCTCATACACCAACTTATGTAGCCGAATAGCTCTGTTGTATTTCTTACCATCCAAAACTCCAGCAATCGAACCATCAGCAATCACACCAGATTCTACTAATAGATCTCGCAGCCCTGCATCTCCAAACCGTTTTCCAATTACTGCAAGCATAGTGCAGATGGTGTGGAAGACACCCATTCTCAGGACAATGGGATGCAAATTATCTGGGTTCTTCCATACTATTTCACAGGCCTTGGCATAAAGTGTTTGGTCAAAGACGCACACAATTGCATTCAAATCGGGGGCCTGCATGATTTTGAGTGACCGGAGCAAGACTTCATAGACCGTTCCCAAATCAGTGGCCGGGACATTTACAGTCGGGAGGTACGCAATGTTGTCTTCAAGAATGTCAATGCCACTTCTCAGTTTGATGTTGAACCCAGTCCATCTGCTGACTCGCTGACAATGCACGTTGGACAGGCGCGCCAACACCCAGGCAATGTTCTTTATTGGTGTGGCTCGGACAATGGTTGTGAACGGAGAGTCAATTCTTTCTAATGGTTTAGGTCCCATGCGTTTCCCCGCATTGTATATGGGGGACACTATGACTGTCTCCTGAGATAGAGCGCTTTTTTGTCTTTGGCACTCTAGCCGGCACCCTTTGCTCAACATCCTCGTAGAGATCCTTCTGTTGTATAGCAATTCCACTGACTCGATGCGAGGTGCCCCCACCACTGAGCGTTTCCTCCAAACGCGGCAAACGGTCAATATTGTACCAAACCAGAGTTGTGAAAATGCATATCTATTCTTCCAAACACTGCATGTGCATGATCTATTGGGTCTATGGTTATATACATACATGTTAGATGGCAAAACATTGACCCATACTCTAAAAATTAACTTTCACAAAGATTTTAGATCTGCCTCCATGATGCTCAAATTGACACAAACAGGTGGTGACACCTATTGATAAATCCTGCTAGGGAGCATGCATTACACCTGGCTTTCATCTCTGCCTTGTTTTTGGATATAACAGGCCAAAAAACCGAAGAACTCCTAAAAAATGCGAAACAGAGGCCAGGATTGAGGATACAACAAAATCCCAGCGGGCACACGACGTCGGATCGACGTAGAATATTGGTTGTATTTACGTCGCGACGTCGGTCAACGTATATTCAACGTCTTTACAACGTCGGATTGTCGACGTTGTAATGACGTCGAAACTTGATGTCGTTACGACGTTGATATGACGTCAACAACCAAATCCGACGTCTTTACAACGTCGGATCATCGACGTTGTTTGAACGTCGAAACACGACGTCGTCACGTCGTTGATGTGACGTCGACAACCAATTCCGACGTCTTTACTACGTCGAGTCATCGACGTTGTTTGAACGTCGAAACACGACGTCTTTAATATGATGTATACAACCAAATCAGACGTCTATATAACGTCGGGTTATCGACGTTGTATAAACGTCGAAACCCGACGTCGTCACGTCGTTGATATGACGTCGACAACCAATTCCGACGTCTTTACTACGTCGGTTCATCGACGTTGTTTGAACGTCAAAACACGACGTCTTTGATATGATGTCTACAACCAAATCAGACGTTTATACAACGTCGGGTTATCGACGTTGTATAGACGTCGAAACCCGACGTCGTCACGTCGTTGATATGACGTCGACAACCAATTACGACGTCTTTACTACGTCGGGTCATCGACGTTGTTTGAACGTCGAAACACGACGTCTTTGTCATGATGTCTGCAACCAAATCAGACGTCTATGTAACGTCGGGTTATCGACTTTGTATAGACGTCGAAACTCGACGTCGTCACGTCGTTGATATGACGTCGACAACCAATTCCGACGTCTTTACTACGTCGGGTCATCGACGTTGTTTGAACGTCGAAACACGACGTCTTTGATATGATGTCTACAACCAAATCAAACGTCTATACAACGTCGGGTTATCGACGTCGTTTAGACGTCGAAACCCGACGTCGTCACGTCGTTGATATGACGTCGACAACCAATTCCGAGGTTTTTACTACGTCGGGTCATCGACGTTGTTTGAACGTCGAAACACGACGTCTTTGATATGATGTCTACAACCAAATCAGACGTCTATATAACGTCGGGTTATCGACGTTGTACAGACGTCGAAACTCGACGTCGTCACGTCGTTGATATGACGTCGACAACCAATTCCGACGTCTTTACTACGTCGGGTCATCGACGTTGTTTGAACGTCGAAACACGACGTCTTTGATATGATGTCTACAACCAAATCAGACGTCTATATAACGTCGGGTTATCGACGTTGCATATGCGTCGAAACACGATGTTGTCACGACGTTGATATGACGTCGACAACCAAAACCGACGTCTTTACAATGTCGGGTCATCGATGTTGTATAGACGTTAAAATGCGACGTCGTATCGACGTTGAAGTGACGTCGACACCAAATCCGAAGTCTTTATAACGTCGGGTTATCGACGTTGCATAGATGCAGAAAGTTGACGTCGTTAAAACGTTGGTATGACGTCGACAACCACATCAGACCTCCTGACAACGTTGGGTTATTGACGTTCGCAATACAACGTCTTGTCATCGACGTTGTATATACGTCTAAACGTGTTGAGTCTTCGAGGTTAAGACGAGGCGAAACGCCACGTTGTCACGACGTTTATGTGCAACGAAATCGACGTTTTTATACACGTCGAAACGCGATGTTGTCTTAACTTTGAAATCACGTCAACAAACAAATCTTATACGTGCACACTTGTGACTGTTTTTTCCACAATGCTATGTATGTATATTATGTTATATTATATTATATTATATTATATTATATTATATTATATTATATTATATTATATTATATTATATTATATTATATTATATTATATTATATTATATTATATTATATTATATTATATTATATTATATTATACTATATTATACTATACTATACTATACTATACTATACTATACTATACTATACTATACTATACTATACTATACTATACTATACTATACTATACTATACTATACTATACTATACTATACTATACTATACTATACTATACTATACTATACTATACTATACTATACTATACTATACTATACTATACTATACTATACTATACTATACTATACTATACTATACTATACTATACTATACTATACTATACTATACTATACTATACTATACTATACTATACTATACTATACTATACTATACTATACTATACTATACTATACTATACTATACTATACTATACTATACTATACTATACTATACTATACTATACTATACTATACTATACTATACTATACTATACTATACTATACTATACTATACTATACTATACTATACTATACTATACTATACTATATTATATTATATTATATTATATTATATTATATTATATTATATTTATGTATGTATGTATGTATGTATGTATGTATGTATGTATGTATGTATGTATGTATGTATGTATGTATGCATGCATGCATGTATGTATGTATGTATGTACGTACGTACGTACGTACGTACGCTCGCACGCACGCACGCACGCACGCATGCATGTATATAAATAATGTAAAATAATGCAAATAAATAAATAAGTGTATTGATAATAGTAACAAGTAAATAATAATTATTATTTTAGTAAAACAAATAATAATCTTCATGTCGAATTACACTAATATGCAATACGAAAGAAATGTGTCGTCAGTAGACGTTTGAAGCTGGTTAAATTGTCACAAGTCTTAATAACCGTTGGTAAATTGTTCCATTGGAACGCAACAGCGCCAGCGAACGAGCCATCTGCAGCTTTGGTATGGCTTCTAACATGTTATTGTTCGCAGAGCGAAATGTTCTTGTCTGTTGATTCGGGCACACGAGTTCACACAAATACACTGGTGCGCCGTTGTGCATGGCTTTGTAAGTGAGTACAAGTAGCTTCAAATAAACTCTGCACACAATGTTGAATGTGCAGCCAGTGGAGTTCTCGTAACAAGGGTGTGACACTGACGCTACGCGGGCTACGCATAATCAATCTGGCAGCCATGTCAGGTAATCGCTGTAGACAGGCGATGTTACATGTATACGTGCCATGTATACATACGTTATACTAATCAAGCTGTGATGTGATAATGGCATAGACAACGCGTTCATTTGTCGGTCTGGGATGAAAACGGCTAATTTGATTAATGTAGCGCAGGTATGTCAAGTATAGGTGCCTATCGATGCAAACACCGATACACAGAACACACCGCGAAACCACTTTCTCAATTATCCTTAGCGCGACCACTTTCTCAATTACTTAGGATAATTGAGCGAGGCTACTCACAGGTCGGCAAATGCTCAGGGTGTCTACGTCCAGTGGTGGTTACTTTAATAGTGGTCGGACAATTGCATGCTTAAACGATTTCGGGATCACTTCCTCGTCCAGAGAAGCATTTGTGATCCGTGTGATGGCAGGCACAATACCGGTGATGTTGTCATGCAGTTAGCTGATTTGCAGGAAGAGGATCCAACACGCACGTTTTGTTAGTAGCACTACAAATCGCTGTGGGAGGATCTTATTTAGTAGTGTACGTGTTCCGATACACTACGGCAACTCCGCAACCATGACCACGACCACAGGGACGTGCCACATAGTGGAATGTGTAGCCGGGAGGCAAACATTCAGCCATGATTGTTCGTCTCCGGTTTGTTTTAGCCACGTCTCGGTGATTGCCAAACTATCCCAATCGTGCTGTATGACCGGGCCTGAAGGCGCGAACATATCCATCGTTGTATCGGCGAACGAGATTGATTCAGTGAGCATAAACAAAGGACTTCTAAGTAGTTTCGATAAGGAAAACAAACTTCTCTTTACGGGTACACGCGTGTAATGAGGCTTCTCTTGTCGTCACGGGTACACCTGTACTGATGTGTGCGTGAGTGTGTGTGCGTGCGTGTGTCTGTGCGAGTGTATGTGCGTGTGTGTGTCTGTATGTGCGTGCGTGCGTGCGTGTGTGTATTCATATTTATTATATATTTATATATACATACATATAATAAAATACACATATATACTAGAAATTGGGGCGGAATAACTAAGAATTACTCATGTATTTCTGTACTGAACTACATTTCTGAAAAGTACTTGCACTCATAACACTTATGGACCATGCACTTGTACTAATATTCATTGTAGAGACTACTCATATTTTAGGAATACATCTGAGTACTTTATCAATATGTACTGGGAAAACTAAATTTATTAATAAAATGAAACTCCTGAAATATTTAAGCGTTACAAACATTTCATTATTTGTTATTTCAGAAAGGATACCACATTTAATATTGATACAGTACACTCATTTTAACGCATTTCTATGATTAATGATAACTAAACTTGGTTAATAAAAAAACAGTTATTCTGGATATAATAATTTGACTGTTTTGTGCATATGACAATATGAGTTGTCAAGAAGATCAATTTGAATGCACAGGAAACTGTTCATCATAAAGGGTCCGTGAGCAAAGTGCAATACAAACAGATAAGCTGATGCGTAGCAGAAGCGCGCCCCAGCCAGAGAGAGGGGGCTACTGATGATGAAAGGCTATCAGGATCAGCCAGCAACTAAGGACAGCTGCAATGACATGGGTTATGCTAAATAGCAGATAAGGCAACCTGGGTACTTTTTATAATGGGGGTAGGCCAGCACAGAACAAACAAGGAATTCAGCAGAAGCACATCCTATTTTCCCCTTGAAATGGGATAAGAAACTAGGATGTGTGTATTATTTTATGCAGTCGTTTGTCATGTATTTGTTGACTACGGCCCGACTATATACGACACACATACAAATGTTTTATGTATTGATCGAAACGACTACGACATCCTGTGTCAACATTGTTTATACGCACAAATCAAACACGCGCAGCAACCACAATCTACTCAATGAAAAATGCTAGAGCAACTAGCCGCGATTGCAAGGGCTTTCACACTTTCTTATTGAGGGACACCAATCAAATAAACAATGCACAGTAACTTGGCGATTACTCTAGCCTTAAATATTTTTTTTATAACTTTTTTTATGTACAGTTAATTTTAACTTCCAGTTAATTTAATTGAAGCATAATATATCGATCTTGATCATTAACATAGGATATTTTATATTTTTGTACACAAACACACATATATTTAATTAGGCCGACCGATGGGTCGAGCTGGACAAGAGCCGAAATCGACGTGAGTCCTTCTCATTACACATGCTGTTTGACACTTGGACAATGCCAGCGAGCCAAGGCGGCTGGTGCAATAAACAGGCCTACAGCATAATGGCTCAATGATCTTATCTCTGTGACGCTAGGCTATAGAAACTGATAGCTGGTCAACTGACACTAAATTAATTAGCTGAGATTCAGCTGTATATTAGAAACATGGAGTGACAAAGGTTGTCAACACTGGATTTGCTGGCAGCTGTACACACTAGTGGGGCAGTGCTTGCTTACACGACATGTGCAATGCAATACCAGCATACCTTGCGATTGACGTCACTCACTCGCGGTTCGCCATTAATGTCTTCAAAAGCGAGTCAAGCCCGGTTAACAACAGTTGGCAAGCTAAGAACGCTCCAGGCACCATTAGAGAAATCGGACAACTATTTGGAAGTAAGTGTTACCATCTATTTGACAGTATATAGCGTTTACTAGTGCACATAGAATAGAAAAACATACAAACGTTATTTGTGCTTGTGTAGTTTGCAATCTTTTAGCGATTTTCAACGGAACATTAAAACATTATCATATACGTTTCAACGGGATGCCGTTAGCGTTCCTTTAATCACTTAGCTTCAACCATACCTTTCAATTCGAGAAACATTACCATACTTGTGGAATTGTTTTTAGACAAGTCCCAAATTGCATCGTATTGGCAGTTTTCATTTAACTGATTAACTACAAATGGACATGAGAAAGAATGGCAGCGGCGTGAAATTGACGTTGTCGATGTCACCAATTATGTTCCATGGTTTCAATTTTACTGTAACGTGTTGACTAAAATAATATATCCCTGTATGGTTACCATCTATTCCTATTTCCTAGGCATAGGATAGACCCATTTTAAATGCAGAAATCACACATTATTGCAATTAACAATTGCGTTGGCTGGTCAGCGAGTGGTTGCTTATGCGTATGTCTATGTATGTTTATGACTAGTCTGTGTCACCAATATAACTAAATGATTTAGAGAATAATTATATGTTCCAAATGAAGATTAATGTGAACAATTACATTAGTCATCAAAACAAAAACATTATCCAAACACAGATCAACATGATATTATTTATTAATTTAATGTTTAGTTTGCGATAACAGTTCAATATATGAATTATTCATTCAAATACGTTTTCATCGATACTTAAATAGAACTGTGTTCTTGCTCAAAGGACCACTGAACAGTGTAGCTAGAATGGTTCATAGCTTGAAATATTTACTGCTCCTATCTGAGTTGCACATGCACAGGGTGGTTTTATTACCCTTGATTGAGGTTTAAGGTCTATTTAGGGGATTTACGCCATGGGGGTGGGTGGCGTAGGCTAATTAAGCCCGGCGCATACGAGTAGGTCAGTCGCGCGGCCAAAATTATTTGAATAGCTGACATCTTCAATGCCGCAATAGTGGCCTGTCGTATTCACGTGTCACACACTGTACAGACGCAAAAGGGCCTGTAATTCTGAAATGGATTACTTGGTTTCCTGACACTACATTGCATATCATTATTGATAATTATATTAAATGTTTCAGATTGCCAAACTATCAAAGATTGGCGGAACTAACATCAGGGATGCCACACGGAGAGTCATGCAAAGGTATACATTAGTGAGCATATATTAGTGAGACTTGTGTATGTGTTTCTTGATGTTGCCCTCTTTAAAATGTATTATTTAATACTATACAGTTGTTCTAATTACATGGTTAGTTTTCTGATAGTTACGTTAACACAGCAGTGTTGGTGCCAGATTTAGGGTAATATACTGTAATATAATTTAGTAAATTGTTTCTTTTGAATCAGTAATTTTTTTACATATAATATTAATAGATCCTTGATAAGTAGACAACAATCAATATTCAAGCACCAGGAAAATGTCAGTGGACAGATATGTTATAACTGTTCAATAAAACAATGTTAGCACAATGTTAGCACCGTTGATGTTGAAACATAAAGGAATATTTGTTTCTTTTCATGATCTGGTAAACTTCTCACGAATGACGTGATGTCACTCATGAATATGAACGGACATCATGGGAAGACTACTTTCGCGGGGACTGAGATGTTGAAAGTAATCAAAGGTGATTATATTTGTCCTTGCTAATGAAAGCACTGAACCAAAACATTACAATGTTGTCTTAAAAAGAAAGTTAAAGCAATTAATGCAATAAGATGGTACATGTTATGGGTCCAATAAATGTGATTTAATGAAAACGTGGAATGAGGAGTACTACATTTTTTCCTGAATTAATGGAACATGCAGAATGGTGAATCAAAGCATAATTTATTTATTTCTAGTCTATCCAAATAATGTTTACCCCCAAAACCACATTGTTTAATTATAACTGGACAAAGTATAATTTGTCCATAATTAAAGGACGCTATTTTCAAATGTACGGTGTTTCAGTCATGTTATGAATATCATGTTTTAGCGAGTGTCCTGAAAAAGCATGGAGGGACGAAAACGGAGGTCACGGCAGCTGTGGGGGGATGCCTCAAATACGCACCAGATCGAGCGGGAGGATGTGGCCGAAAGGCACGAAAATAGAGTATTTTAGTTGCATCAAAATGTATCTATGTGCAATAAAACGATGCAACTTGTACCACGACATAATGCATATCTGTTTTAATTATATAGATATACTGATGCTATTAAGGGAAGACACCACTTGATAAGTTTAATTTATTTTAACAGTAAAATGTTACAACCTACGTTTCTTCACGAAATAACAGTATAAATATTAACACTTGTCTTAAGAGTTCATAAGTGTACGTTTTATTCCTCAACCAGTATACTGTCAACATTTGGGAGTGGTGTCTCCGGGGGCCCCTTCAGTTCGTTGCAATCCCCCAAATCGGTATATGACATCGAAACAACGTCGACACCCGACGTCGATACAATCTTCATATACAACGTGTTTCCAACGTTGTTTCGACGTCGATATGTGGCGTAAAAACAACGTCGTTACTCGACGTCGGCAAAACGTTGACAACTGACGTCGATCCAACTTCCATACGCAACGTGTCTTCGACGTTGTTTCGACGCCAATATATGACGCCGAAACAACGTCGTTACTCGACGTTGACAAAACGTTGACAAATGACGTCGATACAACTTTCATAGTCACCGTGTTTTCGACGTTGTTTCGATGTCGACATATGACGCCGAAACAACGTCGTTACTCGACGTTGAAAAAACGTTGACAAATGACGTCGATACAACTTTCATAGTCACCGTGTTTTCGACGTTGTTTCGACGTCGATATATGACGCTGAAACAACGTCGTTACTCGACGTTGAAAAAACGTTGACAAATGACGTCGATACAACTTTCATAGTCACCGTGTTTTCGACGTTGTTTCGACGTCGAAATATGACGCTGAAACAACGTCGTTACTCGACGTTGAAAAAACGTTGACAAATTACGTCGATACAACTTTCAGAGTCACCGTGTTTTCGACGTTGTTTCGACGTCGATATATGACGCCGAAACAACGTCGTTACTCAACGTTGAAAAAACGTTGACAAATGACGTCGATACAACTTTCAGAGTCACCGTGTTTTCGACGTTTTTCGACGTCGATATATGACGCTGAAACAACGTCGTTACTAGACGTTGAAAAAACGATGATAAATTACGTCGATACAACTTTCATAGTCACCGTATTTTCGACGTTGTTTCGACGTCGAAATATGACATCTAAACAACGTCGTTACTCGACGTCGAAAAAACGTTGACAAAAGACGTCGATACAACTTTCATAGTAACCCTGATTTCGACGTTGTATCGACGTGGGCACCGACGTCGAAACAACATCGCTACAACGTCATTTTGCCCGCTGGGATGTAACTTAAGAACCATTTTCATATGGAATTCCCCTCTTCAGATTCTCTAAAACGTTGTGTGTTTTAATCTTACATGAACATGACCGCCCAATAACTATTAGAAACATATCCTGTAAGAGCATTCATTGATTAATGGTCTATTTGGTAGGGTCAGACTGTAATATGATGAAACAAATGATGATGACTGCTGATTTTGGGCATGTCCCGAATTTCGTGACCTTTTTGACCTTTGCTGACCTATTTTCAAAAGCAACTTGCAATCAGTTAAATTCAGTCGATAGAGTGATGCAAACCAGACAATTTGAGTGGTAGATCACTGCCATAGCTTTATTGTGGCCGGAGTTATAGCAAATTAAGTTTCCCTTACCCCAAAATTTGGTGTTGGAAATTCTTAAGTTCTCACATTAGCTTTAGGGGTAGAAAATACAGAAAGCTACTCGATATGCATGGTTATAACCCCAATTTGTCATCTAGATACATAGGCCTATCTAAAAAAACCACATCAGGCTTTGTCCATCTTTGTGATACCAATTCATGAAAAAATTGCTTCTGGCACATGGACTATACCTGCCACTTGCACGCCCTACCAGCAGTCTTTCTACGTACGCTGTATTCCACTGTGGAACGCACTTACCGAGGAAGCTGTCACCGCATCTACCACAGAAGTGTTCCAGAGAGCCGCCATCCCAGTCATTCAGACATTGACATTATAATAGATTGTTTTAATGTTAATTATGGACTGCCTGCTTTTTAATGTACTATTAATTTTATTGATCTATTTATTCTAATATTTTATTAACTTATTATTTTTATATATTTATTATATTTATCTTATTAATTTATTCATCGGTTTAATGTACAGTTAACTGGATTTATCTATTGTCATATTTATTTTATTAACTTATTATTTTAGCGCACATTATTTTTAACCACAACTGAAGGATAGTGAAATATCACTTTTAAGCAGTATAACACTTGAAGACTCTATTCCATAGGTAGTAACGACTTTATTTATAGCTCACAACAAATACAATCATACTATAGATTGCCACCTCTTCCAAAAAAGTAGGGATGCAATGCTTCTCCGTGAACATGGAAAAAGTAAACTAAACTTGCCCAACCGTCACGTTCCGAAGCCTGTGTTATAAATAACGGTTCTCGCGCGCCTATCAGAACAGACCAACGATGTATTGCTATGTTACTCTGCCTGATGGCAGCACTGATGTGTACCATGTCTTCCTAGTTGTGGTGCGGAGTCAAGCGGCCAGAGACGTACATGCAACAGGTGAAGTCGGATCCCCACAGTCCCGAAAGGTTCAGGTAGGTGCCCACGGCGAGAGCGTCTTGCTGTCCCATGCGTCCCGTAGACGAGGTGACGCTGGTAGAAGACTGACGGTCCCAAAAGTGACCACACAGCCACAAATACTGCTATCTACAATTGACGAATGTCAACATTTGTACCCCTATAGTCAAATGTTGCTATTCGTCAAGAGTAGATGGCTATAGAACCACAAATGGTTTTCTGGTTGTTCGTTGTAATGCATCCGCATCTCTGCTCACATCATTACATCAATAAATTACGAGTATAATAATATTTATGTTAACACATCACATCTAATTTAATGTATTGCACTCTAATTTTGGAAACAAGAATCATTCTTAAGTATTTCAAACTGTAAAACTACACATATTACGACATATCTAATAGCAACTTTAAATGTGTCATTTATTTAGCTGCCCATGCACAGTGGTCTTGCTTTAGTCAGAATAATACTAATAATTTTATCTGCAGTCATAATTACAACTGAACAGAGAGTGCAATAATAGTTGGTAAATCTTGCGTTTTTATTTTTTTGTACATTTCATACTAGAACAAAATTTAAGGAAACGTTTAACAATAACAATTACAGTATTGTGCTATCTCTGCAGGGTCGTGGGCTCCGTGTCCAACTCCAAAGAGTTCGCAGACGCATACAAATGTCCGGTTGGCAGCAAGATGAATCCCGTCAAAAAGTGTCACATCTGGTGAAAGAAAGGTGACCACAACTCTTGACCGATCGTTGCACGCGGACGACCAAAGAACGTTATGCGGCAGACACAAATGCGTCAAGGAGACGTCGCATAAAATTACCGACGTGAAATTAAAACATGAACAATTTAGGATAAGGAGACACTGTATTGTCTTTAATACGAGATCCGACGTCTCTCAACATTGCTGATCTGCTGTGACGGCTCTGATTGGTCAACCAAACTTAGTTCGGTCTACTCGACACCACAAATCAATTCACACCCTGTCATTTACATTTCCGGACGTTACGCATTCATATACATATGATTTGTATGCATTATCTAATTGTGTAATTGTAACAGCGAAATTTTGTTAAAGAAATGGATGAATATTTCAGGCGACGGAAAAGAATGTAGAGCTGACTTTGGACTATTAATAAGCTAAGCAGGTTTTTTTTGGCTATGGGGTGACGATTTTGCAAAAGGTTTTGAAAGTTTATTATGTCAGCCAAGACACCGATTCAATTCCTTCTTTCAGAAAGGCACGGTGTGTTTTTTGCGCTTAAAGATAGGCGTGATTATTTTTCTTACACAATCAACAGAATATTAATTAGAAGAATAGACGAGTGTGTTTCTCGGGGGACATTGAACAGGTTGCTAACACGGGCATGTATTATGTGTTGTTACTTAACATATGGCCAAATGTTATGTGTTGTTATTTAACACATGGGCAGACGGTATGTGTTGTTATTTAACACATGGGCAGATATTATGTGTTGTTATTTAACACATGGGCAGATGTTATGTGTTGTTATTTAACTGTATCTTTTTTCCTATTGTTGTTGTAGCGCGTGGTGTACACAATTGCTTATTCTGATTTATTTGTTATTAATTTTAAATACCACTTGATTATGTCTATGTAATATTTATTTTAAAATACATTATTTATTTATTTATTTTTCTCGCTAGATTTTTTAGTCTTACATCTGAGAAGCAATTGCAATTTTAGAATTAGTGTGACCTTATACTTTCATTTATTTATTTATTATATATTATTTATTAAGTTTTAGTGATGTTGAACTATGCCAAACATTAAAACATGTACATTCATTTTTTTAGAACGTCTGGCTACTGTCAGTCACTAATTATTTTATGCTACATTAATTTTATCACTTCAGCAGATTTGGTCAGATGTCACCATTGTTCTCATTGTGTGTTTTATTTCTACCCTGTTCTGCAGCTTCTAGAAGCCATGATTTCACCTTAACACACTGGCACAGGGGTCGGATGCAATTTCAACACCGTCCAAATACATTACCACACAAGAATCCTTTACATATTTACACAGTCTGCCATGCCTTAATATTTGTTTCAACCGAAAATTACTACCTATACCCTGTTCCAGGCCAACATTTAAATTGGGCTTGATCATACTGCTAGCAGGAGATGTCAGTCTTAATCCTAGACCTGTGGTCATGCACAACAATCGCCTGGCCACCACTAACATTCGTTCAATTCGTGAAAAAACCGCCTCAATCTCTTACGGATCTTATAATTTCCAAAACAATAGACATTCTTGCTGTGACTGAGACCTGGCTCAGACCGCACGACACAGACGCATGTATTGCCGACAATTCCCCTCCTGGCTATACCTTCCACCATCGACCACGTCCAGTTAGACGAGGCGGTGGTATTGGTTTCCTTATCTCAAAACTATTCAACGTAACCCCGCACCAGACCTCATTATACCAGCTTTGAATCTATCTGTGTTAACATATCAAATTCGTGCTTCTGTGGGGTTTTCATTTGTATTTATCGCCCTCCAGGTCACCCAGCTAACTTCTTTGAAAAATTCCATTGTTTACATTGTTGGCGATTTTAATCTTCACCTGGATACACCATATGCAACAACTACCACATTTAATGATATCCTGGCATCATTTGACACGAAACAACATGTCAATTTCCCAACACACATACATGGACATTGGCTTGACATCTTGATAACTCGTTCCTCTTGTAAAAACATTCAGACACCCACAGTTGCAGATGGCTTATCAGACCATAACACAGTAATTGCAGATCTTAAAGTTCCGGTAGCCCTAGCCGTGTCCAAACACAACGTGTTTTACAGAGCCATTCACATTATCAACATTGCATCATTTATGACTGATATAATCACGTCCGACCTTGTCACACATCCTAAAGAACATGTATCAGACCTATACAAACAGTACCGTCAAATACTTAAGACATTGCTTGACAAACATGCACCCATTAAATCCAAATCTGTGTCACAAAAGCCGCCAGCTCCTTGGGTGACCCCGGAAATAATCCAATCTAAACGGCGCCGTCGCTATCTGGAACGTGTTTGGCGTAAATATCGTTCATCCTTAGACAGGTCACACTACATACGTCAATGTCATCTATGTAACCGACAAATGTCAAAAGCAAAGTCGTATTATTACGAAAATATGATCTCAAATAACTCTGCTACTGCGAAACACCTATGGAAATGCCTAAATGAGATCTTACACAGGCGGCCTGCTCCTTCTCTACCAACCATCAATCAAGTCACTGTGTAACTCTTTTTGAAATCATCTTAAAAGACAAAATCAGCCTCATACATTCAGCCTTCACAGATCACAACTCAGACATTGTAAATGCTGACTCTCCTCAACTAAATTCTCAACTAGCATCGTTTGAACCAGCCACAACTGCCGACGTGAGAAAAATTATCATGTCGTCCCCAAGTAAATCCTGTGATCTTGACCCACTTCCGACCATATTACTGAAAGCATGCCTTGACGTTTTAATTAAACCAATAACATACATAATAAATGCATCACTCTGTTCTGGCTTATTTCCTGAATATTTTTAATGTGCGCATGTAAACCCAGTACTTAAGAAGACAACTCTGCCAAAAGAAGAACTAAACAGCTATAGACCTATTTCCAACCTTAGCTTCATTTCATAAAATACTCGAAAAGGTTGTAGCAAATCGCCTTAGTTCTCACATCTACATAAATGGTTTAACAAATGCGTCACAGTCTGCGTATAAACAATTTCACTCTACAGAAACTGCTCTTCTAAAAGTACACAATGACATATATCTTAACATTGATAATGGTAAAGTTTCTGCACTGACCCTGATTGACCTATCCGCCGCTTTCGACACCACTGACCACGACATTCTCATTACACGCTTATCAACGTGGTACGGGATATCTGGCACAGCCCTGAGCTGGTTTACTTCATACCTTACGGGCAGACGGCAAGGCATTAAAATAGGTAACTGCTTCTCAGACATACTGCCCACCTCTTCTAGTGTCCCCCAGGGTTCTGTCTTGGGGCCGTTGCTTTTCACTCTGTATACAACACCACTAAGCTCTGTTATCCAGAGTCACAACGTTGATCATCACCTTTATGCAGATGACACACATATCTATGTTTCTTTGAATACACCAGATAATTGTAGCTCCCTAAACCAGCTCAGGGATTGTCTCAAAGATGTCTCTCTTGGTAACTCAACGTAACGGGCAAAACTCGATGGCTTTTTCCCGACACATATTCTAAGTCAGAGTATCACACCAGCCGCCCCAGTTTTAAATCTCGGAGTAACGTTTGATGAAAACTTCAATTTCAAAAAACATATATCGGAAACATGCCATTGCTGTTTTTACCATAACCGTGATCTTCGTCGTATTCGCCGGTTTATATCACTTTCCGTTGCTAAAACCATCGCAACAGCTCTGGTAACCAGCAGACTTGACTACTGCAATTACCTCCTTTGCAATACCGCAAACAAGGATATAGCAAAACTTCAGCGAGTCCATACTTGTTTAGCAAGGGTAGTCACGCGTTCTCCTCGATTTTCTCGCTCAGTGCCGCTTCTTAAATCATTGCATTTGCTCCATGTGCAAAATCATTGCATTTGCTCCATGTGCACCATCGCATCATTTTCAAGATTTGTACTATAGCCTATCAAGCACTCTCATCTACACAACCAGCATATCTAAATGCAATGCTAACTCCAGCAAGAAATTCCAGACAGCTACGCTCAACCAGTAGTAACCCTCTTTACATCCCTTGGGTGAAAACGAAAGCCGGGACCCGAGCTTTCTCGGTTGCCGCACCAACGGTGTGGAATTCGCTTCCTGCCAGTGTTAAATCAGAAGGCAATATAGTTTCATTCCGCCGATGCCTAAAAACCTATCTCTTTAATGCTGCCTATCCTCCTTAGCCTCCTAGCTTCTTCATCCACCCATTGACGACTCACGCATTGTTTTCGATTACGAGTTTGCTTAATCCCTTGGTTTTTGTCGCGCCACTGAGCTTGATCTTCGAGGATATTGGCGCTAAAAAAGTGATTATTATTATTATTATTATTATTATTATTATTATTATTATTATTATTATTATTATTATTATTATTATTATTATTATTATTATTATTATTATTATTATTATTATTATTATTATTATTATTATTATTATTATTATTATTATTATTATTATTATTCGGTGCCATGTAAAGTTGCCACTAGGACCAATATAAGTGAATAGTAAAGTAGCAATGTGTATTTCGAGCCTACTTTGCAACGTCACTGTGCCTCAAATTTAAAAAGTATTGCATTTGTGCTGCGTATTATATTCTTATAGATACCCTCAACAAAAGCAGGTTACCTTTCAGTGCGACACCTCTCACCCGTTTTACATACGTCTATCTAGGCGCCATCCATCAAACAACAGAACACTTTCTTACCAGTACAAAAATATTGATTCGACAACAAGAGGTATTTGTAGCGTTGGATTGGTAGAATGACAGGATTGACGAAGGAGTATCACTGTTTGTTGCACCTACATAATCTCCACTAGGCCCTGCAACAAAGTGACAGTCTTGTGACAGATTGAGCATAGCTAACTATAAATATTGTGTTACCCTAACTCTAACTATGCACACACACACACACACACACACACACACACACACACACACACACACACACACACACACACACACACACACACACACACACACACACACACACACACACACACACACACACACACACACACACACACACACACACACACACACACACACACACACACACACACACACACACACACACACACACACACACACACACACACACATTTATGACCTGTTAATGTAAGACCCTTACCACTGGTCGACGCGTTCATTCAACAATTACGGTAGTTGTCTCGTCTATATCAAGAGGTCCTTCACTCGGACACGTCCAGTCTCGGTCGGTCGGTGTGCGTCGTGACTGTAATTCCTGACAGCGCTAACGACAAGATGACATCGTCGACGGTCGAGCCCCACAGGTAGGTTAGATTCAGGCTAAGCCACACCTTCAGGTGATATGTCTAACACGACGTTAATATATTTCATGACACTTCAAGCAGATGACTTCAGTTTTGGATGATAAAAAAGACATGTTAAGGAAAAGTATTTTACTGTAACAAAGTATGCTCTATACTGGCCTACTAGGTTCAAGCTTATATAAATTTCATAATTTTCACTAGGCAAATATATTATTTAGGGAAAACCAGCACTGCTTCATGTAATCACATTTAACGACTATAATGGCAATTGTGAAGCAGTGGGCCCGGTCTGAGGAACAATTGTACACAATATATAAAATATGTCAACTGTTAAAGAGCCGCCGCGGCTTGACCTTCAACCTTTTTATATAATATTTATATAATTTATATTATTTGATATTTTATTTCGGGCGTTGTAACATCTACACAATCGCCGCTGTGTGTTATTTACAACGACAAGGAACGTATCAGTTTTAATACTTATTACCTAGGCAGATTAAGGGATTGGACATTAAGTAGGTCGCATCAAAAACTATAGCTCAAATGGGTACAGTTCGTGGTGCAAAATGATTAGTTCGCCGTTGTGCATTGGTAGGATATTACCCTCCCCCCACTTAATCCAAGTAAATATGGTGCAGTGTTGTGACAAGGAGATCAGGACAAATCTACCACTTCGCGCACTAAGTAAACACACAACTATTTTATATCAGAGCGGATTATTTATTGGGCACATGATGACCCCATGTTGACATTATCTTGCAAGTCACGCCTCATTCGCTGGTGCAGAAACATAGAACTTACAAGTGGAATTCTGCCACACATGAAGAATTAGTGTTTGCCTGTACACGGTTAGGTTTACTCAATGTCTCCCCATAAATACCGGGCAGACTTCTCTCCAAAATATATATTTTTAAAGGATCCGCTGAAATATAAATCCTTTTCCACAAAGGGGAGGGAGGGGTCACGTTCAATAACTTCATGGGCAAATCTATATTTTCCACGTTGATGGCTAGACGTTTATGCATCGTGGGTAAAAGCTAACATACGGAGCAGAAAGACGTGCATGTTTTTAGCACGGAGACCCTTTTACCAAGAATATCAATTACACAAGTTTTACTAGCAACTCAACTGAGTTAGATTATTCATACAAAATACAATTAATGCATTTAAATACATTGTCAATTAATACATTTAAATACATTGATATGTCATACAACATTTGTACTACTTAATTCTGCCCTTTCGTGCTTATTTGGTAGTTATATAATCCCCATGGTATAAACGAGTCACGGAATCTGTTCGTTGCAGCTACTTGTAAAGTGTACACATTGCGCTGTCTCATGCCATATTTGGCATGCCTTTTGTCAGGCAATCAGTGTGGGCGGACTTTAGCCTTATCAAAATATTGTTGACAAAGGCTGTCCCGTCTTACTTCCGATGTCTCCAGATTCACATACCTGAGTATCTCAGCGTAACATACTCCAATACACTTTAATGCCCTTTTCTGCATAATTTGGCTAATTTCTGTCCGCTTTATTGATACAATATGTCCCACCGTTTCCGGACGTTTTATTTTACGATATTCCCCACACGGTTATTCGTCGTAAGATCTTGAGAACTATCAACACCTGGAAGTTTGGCACAGTCTGCTTGGTCTACGTCACTGCCACATATCTTTATATTCGGGAAAGTGCTTCGTAAATTGAAACTGTCATCTTGTGCGAAATTGATGATCATCTCTTGATATTTCCGAATAAATAGTCATGTCATTATGTTCTGTCCACATAGCAGCAACACCAACCGACTCTTGTATAACACCCTTTCTGTAGCATACTTCGCATGTCTGCATACTTATATGGGACAGGCGTTTCGAAATAATTGTTGTCAAGTATATAGGGAACATTTGGGTAAAGACAACGTTCCTTATGGTGCTTACGGAACCGTAATAGGATTTACCAGTGAGATAAACATACGTACACATACTGCATGCGACACAAATTAGGCTTGTGTTTTCGTAAATATAGGAAGTGCTCGGGGGGTCCTTTGATTCAAACAGGCGTTATGTCCAATTTGTTGTCATTATATTGCAGTATGGAATCTTACTATTAATATCGCCCTTTGGTTTGGACAAGAGTGCCCCGATTAATGAAGTGATCGTATTAGCGGGATGTTTTTTTTATCAGTTCTTCGTGACGAACTGTTTTGACAACACGACGTGTGTTTGTAGTTACCCGGTGTCCGGGGACACAAAGCGGTCCTGGTGGTCAAGACGGTCAGTGCTCGAGCTTCGTCTTCTCGTCCTGGCCATCGTCCTACTGGTCGTCACGGTTGCCATGGTGATCGTTGTGGCGATCACGTCAGCGGCTCTTGCGAAGTCACGTGAGTACATATGCACCGGAAGTAGCCTTTTCAGTTCAGGAATGTCTGGGCAGGTGCAACCTGGTAGTGGATGGGCAAGGCGTGACCGTGGATGGTCACGTGGATGGGCACGGCGTGGTAGTGGATGGTCACGGCGTGACACGATTTTTATTTATGACGCACTCTACCCAAATATGGAATAATACGATGACTTTTTTGGTTGTTACATGTTTAGGTGATTCATATTGCATGGGTCAACTTTGAAAACAACATGTAGCCAACGAGGTCACATCAAAGTATTGATAGTTGGTTTTTGACCTTATATATATATATATATATATATATATATATATATATATATATATATATATATATATATATATAAATGCCAGCGAATTACGAACACGGCCAAAGTCGTTACACATTTATCGTGCTGTTATCATTCGGCAACCTACTACACTTGTCAAGTTGTGAATAGGCTGTTCACGTGAAGATATTACAACGTAGTCTACGTATGTAAATAACACTTGACCACCCGTGTTGGAATTGTTGACTTGAAGGCAGTAGTTGAACCACCAGGTGTTGTTTGCGGAAACTCTGTAGGGGTCGTCTCAAAACATCGATGGGTGTCCTCCCTAACCAGATCACGTTGTCATCTATATCCGTGTCAGTGACATTGTCGAAACCTCGATTTGGGCGTTACCCAGTCAAGCGACGACCTTTTTATTTGCATGTTTTCGGACCTGCGTAATGTTCTTTTTTAAATAAACCACCAGGTGTGTGCTCTCACCTTTGGTCGAACGGGAAATCTTGGCATTGCTTAATTAAAAGTGAGATGTTTCTAGAAATCACCAATCAAAAACATTAAAATGAACGGAGTACAAATTATTCAGTATACAAGCCAAGGCATTATGGTGAATTATTACTCCTTACATTGTGTTATTTCCCTGTAACTGCACACACAATGGATTGAAATTATAATGTGAGCAGCCTTTCGTACAAAAGTACTAACACCATCACCACCTGGCGGAAAGGGAACTACTGAGGGGGAGTTGTTTACAGGAATGTTCTTTTCACGCGACCTCAGAACATCATGTTGCGATTGAGTATTTATATAATTATATCGGCGATGTAATAAGTCAGGGGACTTAGCAGGTACTATCGTTTGTCATCAGAAACACCTACGTGTACATTCCACACCGTGAACAGTCATTGAGCGTATCGCACGAGGAGTAGCCATTCACTGTCAACGTCATACTGATATCACTACACTTATGGATAAGTAGCACGCACTGTATGTTAAGTACGTACAGTTCTGTAGGACTGAATGAATTAATGTTTCGCAATAGTCATAATGACAATTGTTGCATGACAAACTAATCACTGAAACTTGCTCTCTTGTTCAGTGATCACCCAGGAGCAGGTATTTTCCAAATATTCAAATCAACTCCTAATTCGGTATAATGAGAACATTAAAAGTAACTGCGAAACGGATTGTGTATCACACATGGGAGTTTAGTTTACACTATTAAAAAACGTTTCCGAAAACATATACTAATTGAACGAACGAACGAACGAACGAACGAACGAACGAACGAACGAACGAACGAACGGACGGACGGACGGACGGACGGACGGACGGACGGACGGACGGACGGACGGACGGACGGACGGACGGACGGACGGACGGACGGACGGACGGACGGACGGACGGACGGACGGACGGACGGACGGACGGACGGACGGACGGACGGACGGACGGACGGACGGACGGACGGACGGACGGACGGACGGACGGACGGACGGACGGACGGACGGACGGACGGACGGACGGACGGACGGACGGACGGACGGACGGACGGACGGACGGACGGACGGACGGACGGACGGACGGACGGACGGACGGACGGACGGACGGACGGACGGACGGACGGACGGACGGACGGACGGACGGACGGACGGACGGACGGACGGACGGACGGACGGACGGACGGACGGACGGACGGACGGACGGACGGACGGACGGACGGACGGACGGACGGACGAATTCATCAACAACAACAACTAGTCGAGTTGCCATTTTGTGAACCTGGAAATGTTTGGTCGTGTAAGGTTTTTTGCTGAATCATATAGATTATGTGTCCCTGAACTCAAACCCGTGGGATGGCAATGCGCCATCCTTGGGCAACTCGTGGGAACCACGAAAATCCAAGATGGCTGCCGTGATCCTGGTAAATTACAAAATGTGTTCATCTTTACACTACATCATGCTAGGAACATAATTTTTGTATATACACGCATGCCTTGAGGTACGAAGAATTCAATGGAACCGTTTATAATAATGTCCGACTATGTTCACATGACCAAAATTCAAAATGGCTGCCATTTTCACCAACAATAGCCAAAATCGAGCATAATTTGATTGCATTTTGCTATATAAATATGATTTTATTTTGTCAATTCCTATGCTTTACCATATTAGGACTTAAAAGGAAGTACTTCAACTGATGCCCGCCCAAGAAAACCGAGTAATATTCAAAATGGCCGTAATTTTGGCAAGAGCCACGATTTTGTGCCTATTCCTACGTTTTACCATATCGGCAAGAATATAGTACTGGTATATACTTGTACGGCCTTAATTATACGTGAAATACATGTACCAACACATGAGGAATTTAATGTAATCATTTTCTGTGGTCGCGTGACACAAATTCAAGATGGCCGCCATTTCAACCGAAAATAGCTCGACGATTTATTTTCAATTTCACTTCAGCATTGAACATTCATCATGACTGAGTTCCAGGAAGGCTAATAGTTGTACCTTCATGTATGTGTATAAGACTACAGCTGACAAGAAGCACAAAAAGCTTGGGAAATGACACACAAAATGGTACAACTTTAAAAGTATAACGTCAGAAGTACTAAATTATATAATTGTTGATACACACTGAGAACTTATTTGCAATGACAAGTTTCATTTGAGCAATGACCCAGTGTACATTATTAACCATTGGTATTTAAACGATAAATCATTCCCATTACGTTCTCATAGAAAAGGTTATTCACCCATTCTCTCTAACTCCCCTCTTCCTCCATACTATCACCTTCATCCTCATTATCATGTTCAGCTTCATTCTCATCATGTTTGGTGAAAGGATTGAAGCACATGGCTTCGCCAACACAATAACAATATGGCGTGAAAGACAATCCTGCAGAATGACAGCTACATGCATGACTGCTGCTCGCTTTCCCGACATTATATACATTACATGACATGTGAAATGCAGCATGTGTTGCCAGATGATGCCAAGATGGATCCGTTAGCAGGTGCTCATCTATGTCGTCATAGGCCAGGCATATGGAATTACGTGTCTGTAGACCAGTTTGGAGAGCAAACATACATCACGAAGGGTAAGATGGCTGGGGATTTGAAGGGATTAACCATGTCAGAAGACCAAGTGGCCATTTGGGTGGAGTCCTACCCCATCTGTGCCCATGTCACACTCGCCATAGAGTCCATGTATTCAGCTGATGATGAGACGAAAGAGGAGAAACGTAAGGAGGAAGGAGAGAAGAGGCGCATACTCGATACAGATGACAGGAATTCGTGTTTACGAAGAGTTGAAGAAGCATTCCCATCCTCTCAAATGACAAGTTCTAGCCTCTATCACATCATTAATGGCAAAGTGGTGAATGCTTCTGTCAATGTCCAGGAAACCCTCAAGATGGGGAAGAGCATGTTCCTTGACTTCAGATCGTCATTACCTGGTGGTTTCCACGCTCCCCTGAAAAGAAAAGTCAAAACCATGGAATATATCAAATGCCAAGTTGCCATAGGTGATAAGACGCTCTGTGACATTGCATCACCATTCTGTGTTTTCATCACAGTAGAGCAGCACCGACAAGCCGAACTTCAAACACTCTTTGACTATGAATTATGCGCTGTTCCTGCATCAATCATTGATGAATGTGGATGTCTGAGGACAGGGACAAAATCCATTCTCGTCTCTAAACTGAAAGTGGATGAGGGCAAGAGGAGCTGCTGGTCCTCTTGCAATGCGTGGAGTTGGCACACACCCTGCACCACTGACCAACTCCCAGCCGTAAGCAGCGATGTCAACAGCAGGCCGAGTCTGCTGGTCTGCTGCCTTCCAGAGCATTACTTGGTAGTGTGCTCGCCGGATGTGATATGCCAAATTAGCGTCTATCGGTGGAAGAGTTTTGACACATACAGCTTTCCGTCTTGTCCTTTTGGTGTAGAGGGCATACGTGGCAGAACCCATGCTTTCACCTGCAACAACACCATAGAGCGAGCAAATAAATTTGCGTCCAGTCTCCAGCAACTGTTGGTGGTTAGCACTCTGTTCACCGAATACAGTGTAGAGGCCAGAGTGGTCGGCGGACTTCAGTACCTTTTGCGCCGTTGCATTGCCATGACCAAATTGGGTAGGTCACAGCATCGCCGCCTGATAATGCATGCACACCGAGCAATTGGAGGGATTTCGCACCAAGAAGCGAAACACTTGCATTGATATTGAGGGTAGCCCACACCATCGATCAAGCTGCACACGGGCTGTCATCTGCAATCTCCAACCCTAGGCGATAAGCAGAACAAAGACGTCAGTGTCATCGCTGATCACTCGTACAATATTCTTACCATTCTTTACAACTTCCAGAAGATAACTGATGCTTCATCATGGTTGTACATATTCTCTTCTCTTCCAACCATAGTCACGTTGTTGCCCAAATGATATGTGAGAGAACTCTGACGAGAGCCTTCTTATTCGCTTTGCTCTACATGATGGCATCGCGGCATGTGAGCTTGCTTGATGTTGTGATATTGTAGTTAACAGACCCTTCACCTGCACACCGGATTCGCTCATGATCTTTTGCTGACCTGTCATCATAGCGATCGAAGATGACCAGCACTTCTGTTGGTTGGTACTGACCGAGTCTGTCCTTCATGCTGTTGGCGAGATCTGAAGCAGACCCAGCACATGGCCAAACAATGTCATATAGCACTTGTTGGCCAACGACGATGACTATGTCTGGAGCATGTAGCTGAAGATCATCCACTTTCAGTTTAGAGACGATAGTGGATTGTCTCCCTGTCCTCAGACATATGTATCGAGTATGCGCCTCTTCTCTCCTTCCTCCTTATGTTTCTCCTCCTTCATCTCATCATCAGCTGAATGCATGGACTCTATGGCGAGTGTGGCATGGGCACAGACGGAGTAGGACTCTACCCAAATGGCCAATTGGTCTTCTGACATGGTTAATCCCTTCAAACCCCCAGGCATCTTATTCTTCTTGATGTATGTTTGCTCTCCAAACTGGTCTGCAGACAAAGAATTCTATATGCCTGGCCTATGACGACATAGATGAATGTCTACTAACAGATCCATCTAGGCATCATCTGGCAACATATGCTGCATTTCCATCACATGCCATGTAATGTATCTAGCGTCGGGAAAGCTTGCAGCAGTTATGCATGTAGCTGTAATTCTGAAGGATTGTCTTGCACGCCATACTGTTATTGTGTTGGCGAAGCCATGTGCTTCAATCCTTTCACCAAACATGATGAGAATGAAGCTAGACATGATAATGAGGATGAAGGTGATAGTATGGAGGAAGAGGGGAGTTAGAGAGAATGGGTGAATAACCTTTTCTATGAGAACGTAATGGGAATGATTTATCGTTTAAATACCAATGGTTAATAATGTACACTGGGTCATTGCCCAAATGAAACTTGTCATTGCAAATAAGTTCTCAGTGTGTATCAGCAATTATATAATTCAGTACTTCTGACGTTATACTTTTAAAGTTGTACCATTTTGTGTGTCATTTCCAAAGCTTTTTGTGCTTCTTGTCAGCTGTAGTCATATACACATACATGAAGGTACAACTATTAGTCTTCCTGGAACTCAGTCATGATGAATGTTCAATGCTGAAGTGGAATTGAAAATAAATCGTCGAGCTATTTTCGGTTGAAATGGCGACCATCTTGAATTTGTGTCACGTTACCACAGAAAATGATTACATTAAATTCCTCATGCGTTGGTACATGTATTTCACGTATAATTAAGGCCGTACAAGTATATATCAGTACTATGTTCTTGCCCATATGCTAAAACGTAGGAATAGGCACACAATCGTGGCTCGTGCCAAAATTACGGCCATTTTGAATATTACTCGGTTTTCTTGGGCGGGCATCAGTTGAAATACTTTCTTTTAAGTCCTAATATGGTAAAGCATAGGAATTGACCAAATAAAATCATATTTATATAGCAAAATGCAATCAAATTATGCTGGATTTTGGCTATTGTTGGTGAAAATGGAGGTCATTTTGAATTTTGGTCATGTGAACATAGTCGCACATTATTATAAACGGTTCCATTGAATTCTTCGTACCTCCAAGCATGCGTGTATATACAAAAATTATGTTCCTAGCATGATGTAGTGTAAAGATGAACACATTTTGTAATTTACCAGGATCACGGCAGCCATCTTGGATTTTCGTGGTTCCCACGAGTTGCCCAAGGATGGCGCATTGCCATCCCACGGATTTGAGTTCAGGGACACATAATCTATATGATTCAGCAAAAAAACCTTACACGACCAAACATTTCCAGGTTCCCTAAAGTAGAGTATAGGGTGGCAACTCGACTAAACAACAACATGCACAGTATGGTGTGCGGCTGCTGTGGTGAGGACATGGCTAAAGCCAATGACTTATATGTCGCCCCCTTCTCAAACAAAACAACATAAAATAATATAAATTTATAAATTAATGACCAAATAATGTATAAAATTATGAATTACCTATGTAACATTTTTAGAAATGTATTTGCGTCAAATTATAATGTGGCACAATCGCCAAAATGAAGTGATTCCCTCTGGCAATATAATTCTGGGTCACGATGACACTGAACGTACCACTTGCCACATCTTTGGGCCTACACATCTTTCCATCCACCGGCCAGACATAAAATGTATATGCTGAGAACACATTTGCTGTCGTAATATCCAAGTTCAACAAATCACTGTATTTGCTAGAGAAACATGAGAAACTATGAGAAGTAATTGATGAATATATCTATGTATGCGTAGTATTCCAGGGACCAACACAAAGTGCATAGTGGGTACACATGGGGTCGCATTTCTATGCAAGTATACGCATTCCTGTTATACTATAGTGACGACTGTGTAACAGTTAACATTACATTACACTATGTATACGTAGATTGCTTTGTTGTGTTATCAATGGCATGTGTTTTTATGCACAGGTCAGGCCTCGGCTGTGGATGGTCAGCCGAAATGTTTAACAAAAGACTGCATTATAACCGGTAGGTGGAAGGTGGTTGGTGATTGAAAGAACGTTTTGGAGATTACGCACGGTTACTGTCAGTGTATTGTCATCCGAGGGTGGGAAATATGAACTGATGGTTCAGGATTGTGTTAACATTAGTTGAACGACACTAGGAGTGGTCACAATGACATATGATCAAACGACACCAGGGTGCTTACATCAGCAACCGCCTGGACTGTAACAAGTTTTTTGCAGCACTAAGTGCAGTATCGTGTTATGCGGGTGGTCATTTGATCGCAACACGAAGTGCAATCATTGTCGAATGTTGTCTATATTAAATACATGCCGGATTATATATGTGTCCACGGTGGTTTATATATATATATATATATATATATATATATATATATATATATATATATATATATATATATATATATATTATAATATAACTATATATTATATATACATTATATATATACATTATATATCCATTATATATCCATTATATATCCATTATATATATATATATATATATATATATATATATATATATATATATATATATGTGTGTGTGTGTGTGTATATGTGTGTGTACGTGTGTGTGATCATGTATGTATGTACGCATGCTTACGTATATAACCACGTGCATGTACCCACACATTCGCACCCACCCTCTCACCCACGCCTTCGCACGCACGCTGTCCTCAGTACCTAAGCATGCATCGGGTCCTATCCATTGTCTCCAACAGCGGCTACGATGTTGGAGGCAATGAACACGTCAGCCGACCCATGTGACGACTTCTACGACTACGCATGCGGCATGTGGAACGTGAGGAACGTCATGCCGAGCAACCGAGCCTCGTATTCGACGTTCGGCAAGTTGCGAGACGAGGTGTCTCTCAAATTAAGAGGCAAGTCGTTCTGCTGAAAGTTGTGGTATTGGATATGCAACAGCTTCAAATAAAGTGGTAATATATTTTATGCGTTCAATCCGTACTGGTACTGCTGTCGTAATGGTTATGGTTAGCACTAGTACTAATGGTAATGGTAACAATGCATTGTGTGACACTAGCTAAAAGGTTTTTAATGTTCTTGGCAAGAATCTTTCCCTCTTGGTGGTTTGCGATGTAACCAGACTCGTTGCAATATTTAAACAATCTGATATCAGTATATTTCGTTGCCTGACACGTGGTAACACTAGGCAGTTGTATTACAAACGTGCGGTGTTTCTTGGGCAAATTGTTAAAGGTGCAATGCATATATACACATCAACCTCGCACACCTCTGGAACATCCGTTAGCAAATATCCTCTTATGGCGTCAGTCAATGAAATCGCACACGTTACATACAATGTTTAGGATGCGAATGGGCTTTAAATATTGGAAAGAATCTGTTACATAGCAAGTCACCAAGAGGGAAAGGTTCTTGCCAAGAACATATTGGAATTCGAGCCAGTCGTGTATCCGTCTTCAAGTTGGGGCGGTTCCCACGTTTGACGCAGTAGCGTACGTCTGGCGAAGTCAACAGCTATAATTTTATAGTTCGACTCCGCTCACTTCCACGGTTTGCGTAGCCGCAATGTCATGGGTACCGTAGGGCAACACAACGACTAACTGCATGTACCGGGGAACACCTGCTTATAGCGTCTCTTCGGAAAGACAAAGAAAATGCAGAGAAAATGAGAGTTCTCAAAGTTTCGTAGGGCGAAGACAATACAGAACCGATCAACACCAGGTCCGAAACCAGCCTCCTCCGATGGATAGTCGGCATTTTAGACCATTGTGCCCCACACCATCCATGTTTATGATAAAATATGCCAAGAGCGTGTTTAGAGTTGTATCCTTTTTAGTGGGGCGGCATAGCTCAATATATCAAACCAGTTGTTCATTTTGTGATACAAGCACCAAATTTGGCAGAAGTGTTGTTGGATATCTTGGGAACAAAAGTGGATATTGGGCCATCGCAAATTCGCACCCTGATGATCGTGGCAGCAATTTTTTTAAATGGCAGCCCGCGGTTGTTCAAAACTTTCTAAATCATTGAAGTCACATGCAATAATGGATATAATTGAGATCCTGATAACCATGGGAGACAAATAATTACTTACTCACAATTCTATGGAAATTCATAAAGTAATTTGTCATTTCATTATATTATAATTTGATTACAATATAGTGCCATGAATAAAAACTGTTCTCGTGGTATTGTTTTGTCAGATGGTGGATACTACAGCAAACATTGTTTTTTATTTAGAAAAGTACAGTGACATACTTATACCTATGTAGAATGTTGATGTCTCATTGACAAAAATAGTATCATTCATAGTATTATTGTTATTTATTATTTGGAAACATTTGTAAGGCTACAAACTTAAAGATCCTAACAACATAAAACATGTAAATACATATATAAAATAAGTTAAATAATTTAATTAATATGTTAAATAAATATGGTAAAGTAATAGTACTAATAGTAGTAGTATTAGTAATAGCAATAGGGGAAACTTTGGCAAAACAGGATATTAGGGTTTACGTGCAAAGAATTGTGCTGTCAAAAAGCGGCTTATCGCTTCCAACTAGCGTAGTGGCATCTGATAACTACTAGACTGGCTAGAAAGTGTGCAGAAGATACTTGCATTTGATGATGAAGAGAACTGTGAGAGTGTACTACATGTCCTGGGCTGCATGCCATGCAAGCCACCAGCCTGCTGGAAGACAGGTCACCTGCCCAAGTGCCCTACTCCCTCTGTTCCAAGAGAGAGAGAGAGTCCATACGGTGGTAATGGTCAAACACTCAATGGACGTAGTAAGAAAGGCAGTTCAACATCTCAGTGCTGGGCAGACGCCAGTAGTAACATTTGACCAACCTCTCTATCCCATTACCAAGCAGATCCAAAGGAAGTGGCCAGAGATGTATGGAGAAAACAAGTTTGTTGTGATGTTTGGTGGCCTGCACATAGAGATGGCCGCCCGCACAGAGGACCATGGGTGATTGACTGCAAGGCAGTGGCTCGGTTGAAGCACTGGTACAAGCGGAGATCACAGCAGCAGGCACTGCCGACTCCTTCTTGCGTGCAGCACATGTTGCTCGCACCAGACGTGCCCACCAAGTAACAGCGGCTGCATTGTACATCCTGCAGTATCGGGCTTACAATAACCGTGACACAGATACAGAATATGAGCCTTTGGGGTTTCATGAATGGTGCTCAAAGAGGGAAGAGAGCTGCCCTCAATTCCAGTATTGGGTAACAGTTGTGTCATTGGAGTTGTGTTTACTGGTTTTTGTGCTGTCCTGGCGGCAGTCCTCCTTCAGCATGTACCTCGATGCTCTGACAGAACTTGTCTCCTGGTTCTTTGCTCTGGACCATACCATCTATGCCCGCTGGATCCCAGTTCACCTCCATGACCAACTCCAATACCAACGAAACACCCAGATGTTGCCAGAGAATTTAATGCTGGCAATTTCACGATTCAGACAACCAACCTGGTCTTCTCGGCAATCCCCATCGATCAAGCACATGAGCAGAATAATGCTTGCATCAAGAGTGGTGGAGGGGCCGTAGGTCTTACCAGACAACCCTAGTGCCTTCCGGTGGTGGATGGTAGCCGGCCCTGAGGTGGTTGCGCTGATTGGGAAGACGAGATGAGGTGCTCCACCATGACCAGACAGCAAGCGTGCAAAATGCATTTAGGAAAGACGTCGGCTCACTCGTCAACGTAATGGAAGTATTGGGCAACCCATTCAAAGAAGAGAGTGATGACCTACTTGTCATTGACAGCAAAAAGAATGCGGATCCATTGGCAGTCGAGGCTGTTAAGAAGGAACAGAAGATTAACCAACAACAGTTCCAAATATTCACAAAGGAATGTCTTGTGGAGAGAACAAAGTTGCCACAATCAACCGCAATTGATCGAAACTGTTTGTTGGCTCAACGACAAAGACGGCAAGTAAGAAGAAGCAGCAGCAGCAGACATCAATGAAAAGTGATGTCGATCTGTTCTCGCGACTCTACATTAGCTATTAAATGAGAGATGGCAATCCGGAAACCTGCTTTCAGCATGAGAACCAAGCATGGCCACCAGCGCTCTCCGATGGAGGAAGAGTACGACTTGGTTCCAAGACTGACATTCTGACATATCTGGAGGACCTGTCTCCATCTCAGACTATGACTCCTGGTTCTACCTGTATAGTTCTTGTTGGAGCTGCATCATTCAGATGATGAAGCCAGCAGCTGTCAAGACATTTGATGAATACGCCCAGCAGGTATTCATCCCATATATCTCTTTTCAGCTGCGCAGTGTGTCACGTGTGGATCTCGTTTTAGGATACTTACAAGGATGACTCCATGAAAGGCACAACAAGAGCCAAGCGCGGAAAGGGTGTAAGGAGACATATGGTTGGGAAGGCTCCCTAAAGAAATTTCTGCAGGCTGACAGCAACAAGACAGAACTATTCAGTGTCCTGTTAGGGTCCTCCTTCAGGTGTTCTGTAAGGAAGACAAGGAAGTTATCCTCACCGATGGGAAGGGGTGCGCAGCATACAGCTATTGCAGGATGTCCACACCCTGGCTCCATGCAGCCATGAAGAAGCTGATAGTCGTATGCTACTGCACGTATCACACGCTGCACAAAATTGCCACCACCAGATGCTCATTCGCACTGTTGACTCCGATGTTGTGGTCTTTGCTGTGTTTGCCATAAATCATCTGCCCGCTGGATGTGAACTGTGGCTAGCATTCGGAACTGGCAAGAGCTTTCGCTACCTGACAACCGACCAAATATTTGCATGCCTTGGACTAGAGATGTCATGTGCTCTACCAATGTTCCATGCTTTGACAGACTGCTATATTGTATCCAACTTACCTGGACATGGAAAGAAGGCAGTGTGGTCAACATGGAAATCACTGCCGGAATTGACAGATGCACTATTGGTGCTTGCAGATGGACCAAATGAAATCCCCGATGATGCAGTGAACATAATTGAGAGATTTGTCATACTACTGTTTGACAGAACCAGCGCCTGCACCTAGGTGGACCATGCAAGAAGGAAACTCTTTCCACGAAATTAACCGGTGCAGCAAATCCCGCGTCCCCGAGCTGCTCTAGAGGAGCATGTCAAGATAGCAGTCTACCAGGGTGGTCACATCTGGGGGAAGACATTGCTACCAGACCGTGTGTTGCCATAACCAAGTGACTGGGGATGGGTGAAGACAGAAGGAATATATGAGCCCCACTGGACTACATTGCGACAAGCATCAAAATCATGCCACGAGCTTATCTCTTGTGGCTGCAAGAGTGGTTGCAGAAAGCGCTGCAGATGCAAGAAGGCTGCACTTCAGTGCACAGGCCTCTGCTTCTGTGAGGGAGAATGTACCAGCTTACTCTACGGTCTCTCATTTACTCAAAAATTAAAATGCCACGCCATGATCCATGGGAAATTGTCAAGTTGTCACATGATCAAGACGTGTTAATAGAATGATTCAAATAGTATTCAACAATAACATTGGTATTCTTGAATAACTTAAATAGCATAGTTAATGGATTCAGTACTTTCACTGAACATTGTTACATGGTCTATGCTAATACGTAAGAACTGTACTGGCTACGGCATAATCAATTTATCACTATAACATGGAAAGACAATCTCGCCATTCTGTTGCGTGTTCTTTCATTTATTATTGCGTTACATTATAATCAACCTATTTTGCACTGTACCTTGTATGTAAATAATAGTTGTTGTCCTGAAAACATGGAAACAGCAGCTAGGGGTGGCACAAATGTTCTATGCCAATAGCCGCGGCAGCCATTTTGGAAAATGGCTGCCATGGTAATCAGGATGCCAATTTGCAATGGCCCAATATCCAGATTTCTTCTAAATATATTAAGCAATGTGTGTAGCAAATCCGGTGCTTGTATCACAAAATTAACAATAGGTTAGCTATGCCGCCCCACTATTTAAAGCAATGTGCCATTTCGTGCGCATTGAGCAATGACTGTCTGCTGTGTACTTCTAGACTTGCTGGAGAGTGAAGCGGCTGAGAAAGAATTAGCGACTCTAATCAAGGCGAGGTCACTATACAAATCCTGCATGAATATTTGTAAGTGTTGAACCTACGATTCATCAAACCCTATCCAGTTGTATAAACATATTCCTGAGGTGTTTTGAAAAAAAGAGCAAATAATGTATTTCATAGAATAGATAAATGAGGCATTTTAGTGATATTTTCTATACTGCTAAAGAATTTAATTGACGCAATACACCAGTTGCTATTAAAATAACGCATATGCACCAAAACACATATTTCTTTCTGTACCAGAAGTCACCCGAGAACAGCCCACCTCATATAAATCTGTGAAAACATATCAACAATATTGATTTGAAATGCAAAACGCAGTTCGAAACTGTCTCTGACGCATTCAACAAAGCGAACGTAATTCTGTCTTACTTTCTGAGGCGACCCATTAATTAACTTTTTACATAAGTTCTGATTTCTCTCAAATGATTGTACTTAACGAGTCCTTGTTCAATTGATGGTGTCGCAACAACAAAAAGAACAACTAGATTGGTACGAAACAAATGATAGCTGTTGCGACAATAACTTTGACGTGTTCTCTGAATTCCGAAATGCGGAATTATTAACTGGATATGCTACGTTGTGTTCAGCGTTGATCAACGAACGTGACGTCAGCCCGTTACTACTGCTTCTCCACGAGCTTGGAGACTGGCCCGTGCTCCAACCATCTTGGAATGAAAGCGGTTATGACGTCAATGAACTCGTCGCCAAGGTCAACTTGCGCGGGAAGAATGCGTTGTGGAACAAATGGGTTAGCGCAGACGATCGAAATTCCGACAGTAACATTATACAGGTAAGCATGATTTTTGTTTTCCAGTTATTCCAGTCAATTTCTTGAATTGTATGACTGATACTGTGTGTCTTTGTGTCTGTCATAGTTAACAATGTGGATGGGCTACTGGTTTTGGTTTCAGTTTGACCAGGGCGGGCTTGGTATGCCATCCAGAGACTATTTCCTCGACTCGAGGTACAGCAATCAACTGAACGCATACAGGAAGTTCGCCACTGAGATCGCCATAGCTCTGGGCGGTGACAAAGCAACCGCGGATAGAGACATGAACGACATGGTTGATTTTGAAATCAGTCTGGCTAACGTATGTTTACTCAATGTTGTGTGTGTGTGTGTGTGTGTGTGTGTGTGTGTGTGTGTGTGTGTGTGTGTGTCTGTGTGTGTGTGTGTGTGTGTGTGTGTGTGTGTGTGTGTGTGTGTGTGTGTGTGTGTGTGTGTGTGTGTGTGTGTGTGTGTGTGTGTGTGTGTGTGTGTGTGTGTGTGTGTGTGTGTGCGGGTTCACTGTTTACATATTATATACAAACACATTTCTGGTTCAACAACACAACATTTCCACACAACATTCATTCATTCATCCAACATTTTTATGTAATTGTGCTTTGCAGTAATTCTTTGTGAGTAAACCAGGTGTTTTGAAAAGTGGCGAACGTAGCGCTATTTACTTAACTGACTTGTGAAGCTGTAATCTTGTATGTCATGTCACAGATCACTGTTCCGGATGCACTGAGGAGAAATTACGATGAACTTTACAACAAATTCACAGTTGACGATCTGTACAAGAAAGTGACAAATGTACGTAGGTGGACATATATATATATATATATATATATATATATATATATATATATATATATTATATATACAACATATATAATACTTCTATAACACGAACGTAATACTTATATACCTCATTAACTTGCACATCCTCACACGCGAGCATACACACACTCATACACACACATACACAGTCACACATACACACACATACATATATATATATATATATATATATATATATATATATATATATATATATATATATATATATATACAAACAAACACACACTCACACACACACACACACATATATATATATATATATATATATATATATATATATATATATATACATATACATATACATATACATATACATATACATATACATATACATATACATATACATATACATATACATATACATATACATATACATATACATATACATATACATATACATATACATATACATATACATATACATATACATATACATATACATATACATATACATATACATATACATATACATATACATATACATATACATATACATATACATATACATATACATATACATATACATATACATATACATATACATATACATATACATATACATATACATATACATATACATATACATATACATATACATATACATATACATATACATATACATACACACAGAGTCACACATACACACACAAACACACACACACACACACACACACACACACACTCACGGTCGCCCCCCTCCATTTCCACCTAAACCTCATTTGGCACATGTTTCTGTTTCACTTATTACAATTGTAGGTAGTTTGCTTAGTTATGTTTTGTCGTTATGGGTTGATTATCTCGAGCGCTTGATCCTGCAGTTTCTGAAATCAATTATCGATCCATTGCTTGACCAATTTCAATGTGCATATCGCAACAATAGATCCGTTGACGACGCTGTCGCCATAGGATTGTTTCACGTTCTTAAACATCTCGACAGCCCAAATACTTACGCTAGGATGCTTTTTGTTGATTTTAGCTCTGCTTTTAACACGATTATCCCATCAAAACTTTTCGATAAGATACGGAGTCTCGGTGTTCCTCAATCCATGTGTCTGTGGATCCTTGATTTTCTTTTAAATAGGCCGCAGGTTGTAAAAATAGGCGACAACTTATCATCATCAGTTACGTTATCTACTGGCACGCCTCAGGGCTGTGTTCTGTCACCAATGTTATACTCTCTTTTTACACATGATTGTTTATCTTGTCACGTAGGTACTAAAATACTGAAGTTTGCCGATGACACTACAGTGATAGGGCTTATAACAAATTCTGATGAATCTGAATATCGGGACCAAGTAAACAAACTCATCAGTTGGTGCAGCGATAACAATCTGGAACTTAATGTAAATAAAACGAAAGAAATGATTGTGGATTTTAGGAGAAAGAAATCTTCTCCACCCTCGCCTCTAGTGATCGATGGCAGGACAGTTGAAATCGCCCAACATTTCAAATTTCTCGGTTCAACAATCTCCAGTAATCTTAAATGGGAACTAAATGTTGTAAATATTGTCAAAAAGGCCCAGCAGCGGCTGTACTTTTTAAGAAGGTTAAGATCGTTTGGTTTGACCACACAGGTCATGCTCAACTTTTACAGAGCTGTAATCGAGAGTGTTCTGACATTTTCTATCTCAGTATGGTTTGGATCGATTACACAGAAGGAAACGCTCAGATTAAACAGAGTTGTGAAAACTGCTTCCCGAATCATTGGCAGAGACCTTCCCAGTCTTGAAATACTGTATCAGCAGCGTCTGTTAGGAAGAGCGACTCTCATCTCTCAAGATACATCCCATCCTGCCCATGACCTATTTGAACCTCTCCCATCTAGTCGCCGATTCAGATCCATAAAAACCAGGACCAACCGCTTTAGTACTAGCTTTTTCCCCTTAGCCGTTCAAGCCCTTTCAAAACAGAAGTGATTTTCTCCCACCGGCAGCAAACACATAGTCCACTTTCCGATGAGTTTTAGTATGTATATTTTATCATAATTTATTATATTTTATATTTTTATTTTTTTATTTCATATTTTACATTTTAAGCTACTATATTTCTACTAGATCGTATCAATTATTTATCGATGTTATAATGAGCAATTTTTTATTCGGACCTTTTTATGTGATTGTTCTTATTTATTTTATTTAATGTAGTAGTATATTTTAACATCATTGTTTGGTGCATGTGAATGTATTGTCATGTGAATATACTATTACGACGACCAATATCATTACACATTCCAATGTTTTATTGTAACTACAATGTGAACACATGGCAATAAAGCTATCTTATCTTTTCTTATCTTATCTTATCTTATCTCTGTATAAACCATTGGTTGACTGTAGGCCATAGACTGGCGTCGCCTCCTGAAGCTGCAGTTCGATGAGGTGAACGTGCCTATAGATGGGTCTAGAGAGGTTGTTGTCTACGGCCCTCTCGTGTTCTTCGAGAACTTGGCGGCACTGCTTCGCAGGACACCTAAACGGTAACTAGTTGTCAGTTGAATAATCACAACACATGCAGTGAATAGCCTCTAGTGGATGGTGTTTTATGGTACTTTAATAACATACATTGTGCTCAGTAATTTGTACTTTATTATATATATATATATATATATATATATATATATATATATATATATATATATATATATATATATATATATATATATATATATATATGTATGCATGTATGCATGTATGCATGTATGTATGTATGTATGTATGTATGTATGTATGTATGTATGTATATATGATGAGAGGTACGGCGTGTGATTTCCTAAAACCGTGCTCTCAATTATCACAAAAAAGTATTTTATTTCAGTAAAATAATCATTCTTGATATGTATGGTCATACTCCGTCCGTACATCAACAATTAGCATTTATAAAATGAAATATTATAATCCACGCAAGCAGATGACAAGCGTTGTATACAGACCGGCGGAAACCACTGGCATCTTTAGTTATTTCTTTTCTAGCCTACGTATTCCTTCAATGTATCTTTTATATATATATATATATATATATATATATATATATATATATATATATATATATATATATATATATATAAATTATATAATTATATTATATATACTATATATATATATATATATATATATATATATACATACATACATATATATATATATATATATATATATATATATATATATAATATTATATATATATATATATATATATATAATATTATATATATATATGTATGTGTATATATATATGTATGTATATATATATATGTGTGTATATATATATAGTATATATAATATAATTATATAATTTATATACTACATGTTAATTATTGTTTCAACAGGACCGTGGCCAACTACATAATTTGGCAAATCGTTCATTCAAGCGTATATCAATTGTCGCAGTCGGCGTTTGGGGATATTAACCAACGGTATCGTCAGGTGAGTGACTCATAGCAATCACAGGCATCGGCGTAAGCATTTCAACTGTGTTCTCACTCAATATTATATCTCTCTCAAATATTCAGTGACTCACACACTCACTCGCTCAGCCATCGACTCATTCACTCACTCGTGCGCTCACGATTTGAGATAATTTGGTGATTGTATTATGTAATATCAATTGGCTTAAATATTTGACAATTAAACTCTGTATATGTTGGGTAGATTAAGGCTGCGGAATGTCGAAACCGAATATCATTATAAAACATTGGATCTGACACGCCAAGGAGTCAGGGTAGATACCTATTTTTACGTTATACATACATGATGGCAGAACTGTGCAATAGATTCAACTGATCTGACACTAAGAGGAACCATATTCCAAAGAATCGGTGCAGCGACAATAAAGACAGGGACAATAAGTAAATCAAAACTAGATTATCAAAGGTGGGTAGCATTTTATACAGGCGGAAGCAACGGGCGTACATAGGATGGTTTCTTCCATAGACAGGAAGCTATTACAAGGACATGACACATAGAGCGATAGAACGTGGAGACCCAGTCACAACCTTTGAGATGCATTTCTGAAAACTTTGTAAAGGTGTGATAACTTTAAGGGTAATACTGTGAAAATGGAATTACAATAGTCCAAACTACTAATAACGAGTGACCATCCGTATTTACAGTTATATCATTGTGCACGTTTAATATAGCAGTCTTAGTAGAATGGAGTTGTTTGTGGGGAATTTTTTTAACAAGAAAATCACTCCCATAGATGGCAAGTGGACAAGGAAGCCGTTTGGCTTATCATGAGTCCAACCTATCTATCTAAGTATACCCCGCCCTCCTGAGGTATATGTCTATTTCATTATATAACACAACTAGCACCTACATAATCAGCTGGTAATCTGTTCCATTCGTGTACTGTGAACATGAGAATTGTCTCATAGCGAGTCTACACGGCTTCTGTGCTAATGTAACTCCATGTCCTCTAGCTAGTCCTTCTCTCTTCCTTAATCGAGAAAGAAATTGTGTCAATATGTTCATACCCATTCAATATGTAAACACTTCTATCTGATCTCCTCTCAATCTCCTTGTCTCTAGTGTTGTTAAACCACATTCCTTTAGACGCATACCATAACTAATATCACTGAGTTTTTGTATCATTTTGGTTGCTCTCCTTCGAACTCTTTCTAGCAGGTATTCTAGCAGTATTATTAGTTCTTTTTTTGTACAGTATTATTTCGCCTAATTATTCCAACAATTTGGTTTCCCTTCGATGCCTCAATTTCACATTGCTCTGATACCTTCATATCAGCACTAATAGTTAACCTTAAGTCCTTGCTATTATTGTTGTATTTAGTACAGTAACACCCATTGTATATTGTACATCGTCATTCCCATGTCCTGTGTGGAGGCACTTACACTTCCCAAAATTAAACATACTTTTCTTATTCAGATCATCTTGTAAATGCTGTCTATCTGCATCACTTTTAATTTTTATAAACACATTTATATCGTACGCAAACTTGAACACCTTTTTTGTTATATCATCATCCAAATATAAATTTATATATATATATATATATATATATATATATATATATATATATATATATATATATATATATATAAATATATATATATATATATATATATATATATATATATATATATATGTTACGAATAAAATCGGTGTGGTACTCCACTCAAAATCGATTCCAGTTTGGAACCTCCCCATCAACTACTACACTGTCTTCTATCAATAGACCAATTTGCTATCCAGTTAATCTTACCATTTCCTATGCCATGGGCCTTTAGCTTAAGTAATCTTTGATGCGGAACTTTGTCGAAAGCCCTTTTTAAAATCTAAGTAGATTCTATCTACAGGTGATCCCTCATCTACCCACTTTGTGACATCTTCCAAGAAACTACATGTTTGTTAAGCATGACCTCGTTTTTAGAAACAGTTTAATTTTAGTTTATCAAGTTATGTTTAACAAGAAAGTCAACCAAGAGATCTTTAATTAGTTTTTCTAATAGTTTGCAAATCACCGATGTTAAACTCACTGGTCTATAGTTCTCTTACTTATTTCTCGAACCTTTTTAAAGTAATATATATATATAGTGTATGTATTTGGTTGAAATACTGGTCGAATAAAAAACATCATTCATTCTTGGCAATGAAATGAAAAGAAGTTCAAATAGTACAAAAGAAACACAAATATTTCTACATAACGTTACGCCGCAAAACAATGGACACCCCACATTTTCTAAGATGATTTTATGTCTCCTTACTTAGGTATTGTCCGGAAGCAGCACTCCGCCGCCCAGGTGGGTCACGTGTGTACGCACCACCACCGACAGTCTCGAAATGGTGATCGGACGCTTATTCGTCGAGAAATATTTCGACAAGGCAGCAAAGCGAACCGTAAGTTGTCATAATACACCCCTTACTGTTCTTCCTTCCCTTTCTCGCTCCCGCTCACACTGTTGCTATCCCTGTCTCCCTGTCCTTGTCTATGTATGTCTGTCCGTCTCTCTGTCTGTCCGTCCGTCGGTCCGTCGGTCCGTCGGTCCGTCGGTCCGTCGGTCCGTCGGTCCGTCGGTCCGTCGGTCCGTCGGTCCGTCGGTCCGTCGGTCCGTCGGTCCGTCGGTCCGTCGGTCCGTCGGTCCGTCGGTCCGTCGGTCCGTCGGTCCGTCGGTCCGTCGGTCCGTCGGTCCGTCGGTCCGTCGGTCCGTCGGTCCGTATGTCCGGCTATTTCTTTCTCTCTCGCTCTCTCGCTCTTTCGCTCTCTCGCTCTCTCGCTCTCTCGCTCTCTCGCTCTCTCTCTCTGTCTCGCTCTCTCGCTCTATCGCACTCTCGCTCTCGCTCTCGCTCTCGCTCTCGCCCTCGCACTCTCCCTATCTCTCTCCCTCTCTGTCTGTCTGTCTGTCTGTCTGTCTCTGTCTCCCATTTTCTAGCTCGCTCTCTCTCTCTCTCCCCCCTATCTCCCTCTTTCACACTCATTCTTCTCTCACTCTCCTTGTCCTTGTCTTTGTCTCTCTCACTCTTCCCTCTCCCTCTCCTCTCAATATATTGAAGAAAAAATTCATTCATCAAACAAGCTAAGTTAAACTCAATGTACTTAAAAGTGCTTTGAGCAGTCCTAAGAACTGGATACTACACTATATAAAAACTTACCTTTTGTACTATGAAATGATGACCACCAATATTATCAACACAAAACTTTGGGGAATCCAGCCCTCAATCCTCCTAAGTAAATCGCCAGTGAATGTAGATTACTCATACGTCGTCAACAAAGCAAACGACACTACAAACATCGTATCAATTAACAGCATGTAATTTATTTAATTATTTTGTTTAGGCTGATGAGATGATTAAAGACTTGAGGGAAGCCTTCACTTCGATGCTGGCCGAAGTGACGTGGATGGATGAAAACACTCGCAAATTAGCTATTGCAAAGGTCTGGATAATGGCTTAATGGTTTGTGGTGCTATAGTGTTGAATATATATATATATATATATATATATATATATATATATATATATATATATATGTATGTATACGCATACACGCATACACGCATGCACACATACACACATACGTACATACACACATACA
>OZ024862.1:33703690-33706190 GCA_964017155.1 Oasisia sp. SBJ-2009 | reverse complement strand
GGTATTTTGCAACCACCTTTCTACAGCAAGAATTTCCCGAAGTATGTATGGAACAAGCGAGACAACAGTGAACTAATCAAGTTCACTGTTGTCTCGCTTGTTCCATCGCTATAGGATACGTGTCGAAACTGCGGGTTAGGTAAAAAAATTAAAGTGTCTGTGATGACGTTCCAAAATGTATTTGCAAGATCTACACTAACAATAATAGTATTTATGCGGGACAACGCTACCATCTAAATTTGTGACACAGAGACGTGGCTAGTTTGCTGAAAACACAAGTCAGATATATGTTTGTATGCGAGCTTAAAAGTAAGCCAACTCTTTATGTATAACTAGCACAAAATAATTCCAATACACTACTAGTACACAATGTCATCACTGTTATAACAAACACATAGATTGACAGCAAAGGTGGGGGAACCGACCACACCAGGCCACTTCTGTAACAGAATGGCTCCCCCACGTGTGTTTTTAAAATACTAATAACAACAATTATGTGGTGCCCTATCCAAATAATAATTTTGGGGCGTAGTACGGTTGGTATTATTTATTAATTACTAACACCTAAAACGTAAGTGTTAATAAATAAATATATAAATAAATAAACAAAATACTAATATGCTAAACAAAATTCAAATATTGTCAATAATTAAAATCGATATTATCTTAAAGATAAATAAATAAGCAATTGCATATATGCTACAAACATAATAACAATATATGAATAATAATAATCACTTATTAAAATGGTTGAGTATTTTTTTCACGATAATCGATTGTTAAAATAATTTGTGAAAGCCAAATGTTATTAATACCAGTATGTTATTAATTATTTGAGTATATTTATTGTGTGTCTCCTCTGCATAGGTCGTTGAATTACGGTGGTATTGGAGTAGTGATTGGACACGAAATTACTCACGGTTTCGACGATCAAGGTACGAGAGACTGTTGAACATACTGGTTATATTTCCAGAAAGACAGTGCCTAGAAATGTAGAGATCTAGCAGACCATTTATTTACACCCCTAACAGGTATTCATTTAGGTCATTAATAACGTTGTAAGTTTAGTCTGAAATAACTTATCGTGTGAAATATCTGTTATTTTATTAATTGTTGTATTAACATTTCAAAACCCGCGTGCATACATAGTTTCATTGCATATTCGAAACGTGATTAAAGTATGTGTTCCTGGTATTCTTTGCCACAGGCCGGCAGTTTGATCTGAATGGCAATTTGAAGCAGTGGTGGCCACAGGAAGTTATCGAGAAGTTTACCAAGAGAGCCCAGTGCATCGTGGACCAGTACGGCAGCTACGTCGTTCCGGAAATTAACATGAAAGTAAGTGATATGCTAGTTTGAATAACACCAGGTATCACAAGCACGCTCATTTTCTCTCTTTCTCTATTTCTCTTTTTCCCTATTTCTCACTTTCTCCTTTTTTCTCTTTCCCTCTTTCTCTTTCTTTCTATATCTCTGTCTTTGTCTCCCTCTCTCCCTGTCTGTCTGTCTGCCTGCCTGTCTGTCTGTCTGTCTGTCTGTCTGTCTGTCTCTCTCTCTCTCTCTGTCTCGCTCTCTCTCGCTCTCTCTTTCTCTTTATCCCTATTTCTCACTTTCTCTTTTTTCCTCTTTCTCTTTTTTTCTATCTCTCTATCTCTTTGTCTCCCTTTCTGTCTGTCTGTCTGTCTGTCTGTCTGTTTGTCTCGGTCTCGTTCTCTCTTTCTCTTTCTCTCTTTCTCTCTTTCTCTCTTTCTCTCTTTCTCTCTTTCTCTCTTTCTCTCTTTCTCTCTTTCTCTCTTTCTCTCTCTCTCTCTATACACACACACACACACACACACACACACACACACACACACACACATATATATATATATATATATATATATATATATATATATATATATATATATATATATATATATATATATATATATATACTCCTAAAGGCAGTTTATGTCGACCGATTATGCATATAGGACCGGCTTATGTAGACTGCTGTTTTATGTAGACCAAAACTCGTCTACATAAAGATTCGACGTGTTAGTTCACAACTAACACAATTGAATTGATCAGTACCATTGATTGTGCACACGGGTAATATGTCAGTGAAGTATTGTGCGTAATTAATTTTTAAATGAACAACATCTTAAGCGATTTTGAGCATGTTTTTTTCCTGCGCCCTGCATACTTTTGAGTATATCGTGTGCCGGGTCGAAGTTCTTATAAATCTATATTTATGGTATATACCGAACGAAGGGTTAGTGTTTCGTGTTCAGTGTATGATATGCTTCATATTGGTGCAAAATGCTATATGATTATGTGTAAATTAGTCAAACTTGCACTTTGTCTTTGTCCAATAGATCCCTCGAATATGGGCTTCCACAAATCCACGTTAGTCGCTAGAGGCGCTAATATGCAACTAGACCCTAGTTGCGTATATCAGTGCCTCCAGCGACTAACGTGGATTTATAGTAAATATATTGTTCATGCGTTGCTCCGGCCT
>OZ024862.1:33698690-33701190 GCA_964017155.1 Oasisia sp. SBJ-2009 | reverse complement strand
ACATGCAACAGGTGAAGTCGGATCCTCATAGTCCCGGAAGGTTTAGGTAGGTGCCCACGGCGAGGGCTTCTCGCTGTCCCATGCGTCCCGTAGACGAGGTGACGCTGGGAGAAGACTGACGGTCCTAAAATTGTGGAAGGTGGAGGTGGGAGTAATGGGGATTTGGGGATCTGTTCTCTCTAAATACTAAACAGGTGGGGTATTGGAGGGTGAAGATCTGGGGAATTTGGGGTAGACGATCTGGAACATTGCCACTTCCCTTTATTGTTGTTTGAAAAACAACGTCGAACTATCAATTGATAATATGTGATAACTGTCGTCAATAGTACAGTCACCTGTTCATGCTGGCGACAATAGAAATTGACTATAGAACTACAAATGTTAATATCCTTCAATTGTAGATGGCCACACAACCACAAATGTTGCTATCTACAATTGACGAATATTAACATTTGTAGTTCTATAGTCAAACGTTGCTATTCATTAAGTGTAGATGGCTATAGAACCACAAATGGTGCTATTCGTCAGGTGTAGATGGCTATAGAACCATAAATGGTGCTATTCGTCAGGTGTAGATGGCTATAGAACCACAAATGGTGCTATTCGTCAAGTGTAGATGGCAATAGAACCACAAATGGTGCTATTCGTCAGGTGTAGATGGCTATAGAACCACAAATGGTGCTATTCGTCAAGTGTAGATGGCAATAGAACCACAAATGGTGCTATTCGTCAGGTGTAGATGGCTATAGAACCACAAATGGTGCTATACGTCAAGTATAGATCGCTATAGAACCACAAATGGTACTATTCGTCAGGTGTAGATGGCAATAGAACCACAAATGGTGCTATTCGTCAGGTGTAGATGGCTATAGAACCACAAATGGTGCTATTCGTCAGGTGTAGATGGCAATAGAACCACAAATGGTGCTATTCGTCAAGTGTAGATGGCTATAGAACCACAAATGGTGCTATTCGTCAGGTGTAGATGGCTATAGAACCACAAATGGTGCTATTCGTCAGGTGTAGATGGCAATAGAACCACAAATGGTGCTATTCGTCAAGTGTAGATGGCAATAGAACCACAAATGGTGCTATTCGTCAGGTGTAGATGGCAATAGAACCACAAATGGTGCTATTCGTCAGGTGTAGATGGCAATAGAACCACAAATGGTGCTATTCGTCAAGTGTAGATGGCTATAGAACCACAAATGGTGCTATACGTCAAGTATAGATCGCTATAGAACCACAAATGGTACTATTCGTCAATTGTAGATGGCCATAGCTAGAACCACAAATGGTGCTATTCGTCAATTGTGGACTGTGAGCCTGGTTTTCTGGTTGTTCGTTGTAATATAACCGCATCTCTGCTCAAATCATTACATCAATAAATTACCAGTATAATAATATTGATGTTAACATATCCCATCTAATTTAATGTATTGCACTCTAATTTTGGAAACAAGAATCATTCGTAAGTATTTCAAACTGTAAAACTACACATATTACGACTTATCTAATAGCATCCTTAAATGTGTTATTTATTTAGCTGCCTGTGCACAGTGGTCTTGCTTTAGTCAGAATAATACTAATAATTTTATCTGCATTCATAATTACAAATGAACAAAGAGTGCAATAATAGTTGGCAAATCTTTCATTTTTTACATAATTTTCGTACATTTCATACAAGAACAAAATTTAAGGAAACGTTTAACACTAACAATTACAGTATTGTGCTATCTCTGCAGGGTCGTGGGCTCCGTGTCCAACTCCAAGGAGTTCGCAGACGCGTACAAATGTCCGGTTGGCAGCAAGATGAATCCCGTCAAAAAGTGTCACATCTGGTGAAAGAAAGGTGACCACAACTCTTGACCGATCATTGCACGCGGACGACTGAAGAACGTTGTGCTGCAGAAACAAATGCGTCAAGGAGACGTTACATAAAAACTACCGACGTGAAATTAAAACATGAACAATTTCGGATGAGAAACTGTATTGTCTTTAATACGAGATCCGACGTCTCTCCACTGTGCGCATGACATGGATTAATCGCATTGCTGATCTGCTGTGACGGCTCTGATTGGTCAACCAAACTCAGCCTAGTTCGGTTTACTCGACCCCACAAATCAATTCATTCCCTCTCTTTTACAATTCCAGACGTTACTCGTTCATACAGATGATTTGTATGTATTATCTAATTGTGTAATTGTAACAACGAAATGTTGTTAAAGTAATGGATGAATATTTCTGGCGGCCGAAATAAACGTAGAGTCTATATACAACTTTCTTTGGACTATTGATAAGCTAAGGAGGTTTTTCAATGCGGATGGCGATTTTGTAAAATCTTGTGAAAGCTTATTATGGCACGGTCTGGTTTTTTGCGATTAAAGATAGATAGGCATGATTACTTTTCTTACACAATATTAGAATATTAATTAGAATTAGTATATTAATTAGAAGAATAGACGAGTGTGTTTCTCAGGGGACTTTGAACAGGTTGCTA
>OZ024862.1:33686190-33696190 GCA_964017155.1 Oasisia sp. SBJ-2009 | reverse complement strand
TGGTCAGTCTGCGCTGGTGGCCACTCAGTCGTCGTGTACGACTGGTCAGTCTGCGCTGGTGGCCACTCAGTCGTCATGTACGACTGGTCAGTCTGCGCTGGTCATCACTCAGTGGTCGTGTACGTCGCTTTGCAGATCGATGGGAAACCGACATAGTGATGGTCTGAGCTCATCGGAGAAGGAAAACCTGAAGAGGACGACGAAGTTCTCGGGCGACGAACTTGGCAACTGGTAAGTCACACGCGAGATCTCAACTGTTTAGACTTTGTTAAGAGTTCGAGAGTAACGCTCCATCATAACGCGCCCGTCCAGAACTGGGGTTTGGTTTTGTCTCGGCGGATAGTGTTACGGTCGTACAAGGCTGTCTTCCCCGTCTTTCTTAGTGCTCTCCGTCCTCCCCTTCTATTCCCCTTCGCTCCCTCCCGTTCGCTGCTTACCTTTCAGACCTGAATGTGTATAGCTCAGTTTCATTATCATTGCATTTCGAGTAATGGCCTTGTGAAGTTTCTCTTTAGCAGTCACAACATAAATTATAATTCCGTCGTTAGTTAGTTCCTCGATTGCAATGCCACCTTTACTTCGAGAGTTAGCTCTCGTAGTTTTGAATCTCATATCAATTGCCTGTAGAAATACCTGTTTCTTGGATGCTTTGGTACAGTTTGTTAAATTCTGAATGCTTTCATCTGTGTTCGTCTGATTCATATCAACGTCTTGTTGTGTACGATATTAACAGACTTCAACACTGTTTGACTATGTCACGAAAGTATCTGTGCCGGATATTTCAGTCTTCATACTTAGTGCGATATCTGGTATTATTGTCATGAAATTAGCAGAACAACGCGTCATTCTATGCCTAGGAGTGTACTAGATAAACACACTATTGCGCATGATACTGTCATAAAATATGAGCCGATTGTGTGAATGCTAGCAGTGTCAACATACTTAAACATGTCTCATGCTCCGGGTGACTATTTGGCCCAGTCTTGCCTTATTGACGCTATCGCCGTTCTTCACCGTTGACTGACACTACACATACATTTAAAATGTCGTTTACAATTATACATTTTCTATTTTAAAAATATTAACGTCATCGTTTAACAGGTACAAGAAGTTTAAACACGACTACCCGGATGGAGTGATTCGTCGGCAGGACTTCGTCGACGCTTACTGCGACATGTGTTCTCACGGCGACGCCCGAGCCTTCGCTGAGCACCTCTTCCGAGGCTACGACACGGACGGCGACGGCGCGATCGACTTCCAGGAGTTCATGTGCACGCTGAGCGTCTCGACGAAGGGCGCGCCCGAGGAGAAGCTCGCGTGGGCCTTTCAGATGTACGACGTCGACGGCGACGGCAGTCTGACGATGAACGAAGCCGTCGAGATCATCTCGGTGAGCTGTTGTTGCTGTTGTTGTTGTTGTTGTTGATGATGTTGCTGTTGATGATGTTGTTGTTGTCCTCGTGAATCTCTGTCATCAGCGAGGAGGCTGACCCTGAATGCACTCGTCGATGCCATTCTTCTGTTTCTCCCACTTTCTTTCACTAGTTCATTTTAATTTAACTTTCACTACTTCCTAATGAATAGTCTCCAGTTATCTCTGTCACTTGTTCTAAGTCTCCATTCATCTGCCACTCGTTGTTGGTCTCTCTTCACGCAATCCCCATATATCATAAGCTTCTTCTTAAAGCTATATCCTTGACTCCAACCGCCAACTCAGTTCCCCCATTCTTCGATTACAAAATAAAACAAGACTTTAACAAGATTGCCACCTAGAGGATTAACTCTAGATGGCAGGTGGACTAGAAAGCCCTTTGGCTTATCGAGAGTCCAACCTATCTATTTAAATGTACCCCGCCCTTCTTATATATATATATATATATATATATATATATATATATATATATATATATATATATATATATATATATATATATCGATTTTTAAGCATAGTAACACTACTAGCACCTACACAATCACCTGATAATCTTATCCATTCATTTACTGTTATTTGTAAAAATTTGAATTTCGCCTAATAAATCCAAGAATTTGGTTTCTCTTCGCTGCTGCAATTCCACACTGTTCTGATATCTTCATATCAGCACTAATAGCTAACCCTCCATTACATTGAAGCAATTATGTCCTGCTATATTAGCTTATGCACACCATTACATTGAAGTTATTAAGTTGTTTGATATGTCGAACTGCTAGCTTACTAGCCCGACCATACACAACGGTATGTGTTGTCTGTTTTCCCAGAAACAGAACACGCTCCAGTTCGCTCCTCCGTCGTCTGACTTGAGTTTTCTTGTAGGCAACACAGCGCATGCGCGGCGAACACAGCCGAGAAGCCGCAGAAGACATCGCACAGCAGATTTTCGTGCACATGGACAAAGACAGAAACGCCGTGCTCTCGCAAGAGGAATTTATCAGGGGCGCTCAAAACACACCAGCCGTCATGGAGTTACTTCTGAGCAGGCCAAGTTGAACGTCGTCGCTGATGGAGGGTCACAGACCCGTCCGCTGGGGGGCGCTGGCAACGATTGTGCGTGTTGACATGATAAGCAAACGTATGTGATGTAGCTTTGCGGAAGATGGGAACATTTTCTGGTGGACCATGAATGACATTTTCGTAATACGGGTGACAGGGTACACAGTTTACGCAACCTATACAGGCGAGGCAGTTGAACTAATATGCTATGCCGAACCACGCAATGCTATACAAGCGCAGTGTTAATACCTACGTCGTATAATTATGTGTCAATAACATTTTTGCAGATGGACGTAATTGATTTATTCAATGGTTATGTTTGTACGTATTTGATATTTTTTACATTGCGTGAATATTTTCAGTAAAATTATACCTGCGTTTCTGGTAACCTGACCGTCCCTAGCATTTCCACGGATGAAAGACCCTAACCTAGGCGATTTCGTGAACGTAGTCAGGTTGTCCGCTACGCGCGTTGAAGACAAGGTGTTAAGTACATAAAATTATACTTGTCATATAGTTACGAATACGCTCCTTTAGATGACGCTACCTAAAATTGTTGATCAAAAACTATTTAGCGATTTAGAGTAAGCGATGTGAATAGTCATAATTTTAATATGATTGATTGCAACGTTTACATGCGTCTGTTTCATATTAATTCCAGCACAGCAGTGCAAATTATTACACACGCACTTTTGTATACAAACTGCCGGAATGTTCATAGATTGACGATAATATTTTACAGTAGATCTGCCTATATTAATTTTTCGCTAAAATACGCATCAAAGAAATTACTACCTACCTAGAAGCCCTACCTACCCTATTTAAAAAAAACAGTGTTACCGGAAACACAATTTTGTTGTGGCCTAATGTGTGATCTTCAATGTTCGTGTTTTTAATCATGTAATATATGTGTATGTATAACGTTTTGCAAAATGTAATAACACTATAAATGTATGTAATAAAATTCTGAGTAGTTATAGCAGTTGGTTAAATGCACTATAATTATAGTGTAGGGAATTGTCGCGGTCAGAGGGGTTAATATTGCATGTTTTAGAGATTATAGCAATCGATGAGGTAGTGCTGACATTTGTTCTAGGTGATAGGCATAATTCCGGACATCTTTCATTATTTAACACTACTTCCTCCAAGCGGTTCAAAGTCCCCCACCTGGAGCAATTGCCTCGGTGCACCGGTCACATTCCCCAACACATGGGCCCGTGTAGCCAGGCTATCAGTCTCATCACGGCATTGCCCGGGTACTTGGTGCACGAAACTGACCCTGAACCACAACAGACAGACTGATGAAATAATTCACAGTGCATCCATATTCAATTCTTCCGTGGATGTTGTGGTGTGACTTAATAGCAGAAAGAAAGTTGGCTTATGCGTATGGCACGACGGATGATTTCGAGGATTTCCTGGAACCTGTCCCTGGTTTCCGGAATCCAGCCAGGTCTACGAAGACAGCACAACACGTGGTACGACGTGCAACTGATTCAGCGAACTGACGTGCATGCCAGCGACCGTGACCTGTATTGCCAATGGCCTGATCCGACATTTTGAAATTTATATTTACTCCGTATTATTATTACTTGTTGCGCCATAGGTCATATTACATTAAAGTTGCACAAATCTTATATATATATATATATATATATATATATATATATAATATTGCAACTCAAATTAACAGTTGATGTTACTCGATAAATTATGGTTTTGCAAAACAATAACTGGTAGTTATGTTCGCATATATATATATATATATATATATATATATATATATATATATATATATATATATATATATATATATATATATACATATATATATATATATATACATACATATATATATATATATATATATATATATATATATATATATATATATATATATATATATATATATATATACATACATATATATATATATATATATATATATATATATATATATATATATATATATATATATATAATATGGTAGTAATACGATTACAAAACAGGAAATATTATTATAATACACTTCTTTGTTAAAAGAGTTTAGTGTTGGTTCAACTCACTGGTGAGAGCAAAGTGAACACGCTACATTTTGAGTTCGTCTGATATGCCAGTTCTCATGTGTCTATATCCGACCGCCTCTGTCTTTGTACATTCGTTTCCCTATACCATTACATTTCTTAACGAAGCACCAACGACCATTTCGTAACGAAGTACCAACGGGCGACCGACGACAGAAAACACAAATGTAGTTATTAATTTTCTACGCGTGTTTGTCGCTGCTGATGAGCCACTCTGCAGAGGGCGCCTCTGTGGCGTTACGACCGCTTTACAGGGAAATGTTTAGTACGCTGTAATTGGCGACGGGTGACGGTCAGTGGTCGGCGGAAGTGACGTCATAAGAACAGTGCGTAACGACGACGACCACTGTGCATAGTCCGTTGCTACGCGACTGGGCGTGAGGTAGTGAGAACGTAACAGGGGGTTATGTTACCCCCTTCGGCCCATTCTCCGATATCATTGACACGCCTTTGTACAATTCTAGTAACGCTATGTGACATCTGGTTCGGACAGCGGACTGTTCCTGCGCAGAAGCGTGCAGGTAGCGAACGCCAATGAGTCACGCTTCCGGCCCTTTTTTGAGTGATACTTAATGAGGTCATACACACTGATATAACAATTAAAAATATATCTACAAAAAATTATGTAATTATTGAATAGATATGTGTTGGAGTCTTAGACAATGTTTGCATATAAACCATTTTTGCAGAAAAGGTTACATAAATAAGATAAACGTTCAGATTGTTTATTGTTGTCTAAGGTTTTTCATTACTAAATATTCGAGTATATTCTTCCGATCAAATATTATACGGTAATACATGTAAATGTACAGTGTTGTTGCACCTTTTGTTATTGCACTCTCTTTTTAGATGCATTATGAAATTAGTTAAGTAATTATAAGGGTATAAACATGATAAGTGTTGCACTTCTTTTACCCTTTTCCAACAATTTGTATTGTATGCAGTGTAGGCCCTATATGTAAGATGTAAAATGTGCTGTTGTTATTGAAACAAATGTCATTCGTTCGTTCGTTCGTTCGTTCGTTCGTTCGTTCGTTCGTTCGTTCGTTCGTTCGTTCGTTCGTTCGTTCGTTCGTTCGTTCGTTCGTTCGTTCATTCAATTAGTATATGTTTTCGGAAACGTTTTTTAATAGTGTAAACTAAACTCCCATGTGTGATACACAATCCATTTCGCAGTTACTTTTAATGTTCTCATTATACCGAATTAGGAGTTGATTTGAATGTTTTGAAAATACCTGCTCCTGAGTGATCACTGAACACGAGAGCAAGTTTCAGTGGTTAGTTTGTCATGCAATAATTGTCATTATGACTATTACGAAACATTAATTCATTCAGTCCTACAGTACTGTACGTACTTAACATACAGTGCGTGCTACTTATCCATAAGTGTAGTGATGCACTTCTTTTACCCTTTTCCAACAATTTGTATTGTATGCAGTGTAGGCCCTATATGTAAGATGTAAAATGTGCTGTTGTTATTGAAACAAATGTCGTTCGTTCGTTCGTTCGTTCGTTCGTTCGTTCGTTCGTTCGTTCGTTCGTTCGTTCGTTCGCTCGCTCGTTCGTTCGTTCGTTCATTCATTCATTCATAAGCAGTGCGGGTGCACCCCATCATATACAGTTCGAGACCTGAACATCGTCGTTTGATGTATGTAACTGTGTATAGACCAGTATTAACTATACCATTTAACCACCTATCAGAACATTTGTGTTTGATACAATACTAGTTAACGTTATAACATTGCGTTAACTTAGTTCGCCATTTTACCTGCCATTCACAGTTATACGTGTGAACACATGCCTGGAATGTCCTCAGGCTATGTCGTCATTTCTGCGCATCACATAAGAAACTGTTACCGTGGCGCCACACAGCGGGGCCATGTGTAAACAACAAGCGATGTTGCCGGCTTTTTACGTATTTTTTCCAGCAGATGGCGACATGTGTATAACCAGATATGTGGTTACACGTGACTGAAAGTAAACAACGGGTAGTGACGTTCAGCTATTGAAGTCATAAACGTAACTGGACATAGAATACAACAGCGACGTCAGCCTTAGTTACGATACACAAGATATTGCGGAAGCAACAGCGACAAGATTGTGAACATGCAGCCAGACAGCGACGGTTCAATGTCACTGGTGTCTGGACTCGGTCGAGTCAAGCGGTTCCTGTGTTTAGGCTCTTTAAGCACTTGTTACAATGTTCACGACTCGTTGGATCTATCCGTGGAGAACGCTGACTGTGTCAGGGCACTGATTGTATACGGACGCGGCGAGGACGTCGTCAGCATGGTGGTGTCGTTCAACGAAGAGGGCCGAGTCGCCAGGCGGGATACTTCGGTGTTAGTGTTGGCGATGTGTGCGCGTCTCGGCGACGACAGGACGAAGCGACGAGCGTACGACGCCTTCGAGCGAGTCTGTCGTATTCCGACACATTTGTTCCAATTCGTCGAGCTGTGTGAGAATTTGAATATAACTGCTGGGGCCGGCTCTGGATGGGGGCGAGCTCACCGAAGAGCCATCAGGTGGGGAGGAGACACACGCACGCGCGCGCACACACACACACACACACACACACACACACACACACACACACACACACGCACGCACACACACACACAAACAAACACACATACACATACACAAACAAACACACACACACATATATATATTTATATATATATACACATACTACGCACGCGCGCATACACACACGCATGTACACACACACACACACATGCCACACACACACGCACATGCACACACACAAACACGCGCGCCCACACAAAGACACACAAAGACACATAAACACACACAAACACGCACACACACGCACACGCACGCACACACACACACACACACACACACACACACACACACACACACGCATACACGCACACACATATATACATACACGCACACAAAGACACACATACACGCACGCACGTACGCGCGCGCACACAAACACACACACACACACACACCCACACACATTAATCGTAACACGTGGTACGAGCAAGTGGCGTGTAAGTGAAGTAAATGTTTTCCTTGCCCTACATTATACATGATGTACTTCTGCTCGCAGCAATTGGTACCTGCGCTTCAGAGACAATCCGTTGCAATTAGCACAGTACGTCACGAAGTACCGGAAACGGAATGGCATGTCTCACAAAGACGTTCTGCGACTGGCACACGCAAAGCCCGATTCGCCAGGAGTAGAAGTTGTTATTCGATACGTAACGAAAGGTCTGCCTGCGGCAGTAAGCAGGTTCTCCGATCAAGCGGAAATCCCTGTAGAGATTGTGACCACTCTTAACTTCCTGAAGGCTGTCGAAGAGGTGAAGCGGCTCGGAAACAACCCAGATGACGTACAGCGAGTTTGCGCTGCGATCTGCGAGCATAATCTGGTGCGAGAACACGTACCGACTCAGATGCTCAACTCGATCGACATATGGAAGGCCTTGCTGATCAACATGCCACTCACTGCTATGATTCGCAATCTCGGCAAGATGTCGTCGATAGACATGCTGGGGCCGGGCAGCGTGGAAACACACCTTGTCGTCGAGAAACTGAAGAACGAAGAAGCATTAAAACACGCTCGCATCCACCCCTTTAACTTGCTGCTGTCGATGCTCGTGTACAAGCAGGGACGTGGCGAACTTGGCAGTCTGACCTGGCGAGCGAACACGGACGTCGTAAAGGCTATGGACGATGCCTTCTACAGGGCCATCAAATATATCGAACCGACCGGAAAGCGCATCTTGGTCGCAATCGACGTCAGCGCCTCGATGTTGTCACAAGTGACGGGGTGTACCGTGATCACTGCGCGCGAGGCGGCCGCTGCACTGTGCATGGCCATTGTCCGACCTGAAGAACAATGCGAAGTTGTCGGCTTCAGTGACACACTGGTGCCCCTGGCTGTCAACCCCGACATGTCGCTAACAGACGTCGTGAATGCAATCAGCGACGTCCCTGTCGGTGTCACTGACTGCGCCGCGCCTATACTGTGGGCAATGCGAGAGGACAAGGAGTTTGACGTGTTCATCGTGTACACGGCCTGCGAGACTGCGCAGGGTCACGTGCCGGCGGCTGACGCACTGCGAGAGTACAGACGTCGCTCGGGCATCCACAACGCCAAGCTGATCGTGTGCGCCTTCGCCAGCAACGGCTTCACGATCGCCGACCCGAATGATCCAGGCATGCTCGACATGGCTGGCTTCGATTCCAACGGCCCGGCAGTTATGAATACGTTCATCACAGCCACGTGATCGCCCTGTTGTGTGTTTGTATTAGTTTTTAACTTGAATCCTGTAGTTAACAACAAGTTTCCAACACTGTCGTAATGAGTGATGTGATGAAGAAGACGTATCATTGCATGACTTTTCTCAGCCGGGCGTTGCCAGTCACGCGCTGTCACAATGCGTCGTGCTGCGACTTGACCGGGCGACAGAAAGGGACTGTAATCAACTACATTACAGAGTGCACTTCAGTGTGGGTGGATTCGTTGATCGAGTTTATTTGATAACAATAAAAATTATACATGCAAATAAACATAATTTCGATGCAAAAACAAATAAAGAGGAATCATATATATATATATATATATATATATATATATATATATATATATATATATATATATAATATTACTGAGACTAACACAGTCAAGCAAAAGTGCACTTATTTCAGTTGTGGTCCTCAAAATAAACAATAAATACATAAATAAATAAAAACTAATAAAATAATTAAATATAAATATATTAAATACAGGTAAATAAATGTTAAGACAATGTGTGCTAACATAAAAATTAGTCTACTAAAATATGATAACATGATAATACATACTAAGATTAAGTTACATAAATATATTAAAATGCAGCTACGATTGTGTTCATGAGCCACCAATCTGTTACATAGAAGGGTTGTTACCTTTTTTCTACAACTGGTTTTAGATTGACATTGTTTTATTTCGATAGACAACTTGTTCCAGTGGCATATGCTTGTATGAAGGAGGGAAGTTTGTCCTTTGGGTGAGAAGGTATTGTTGACCTGCAGCAGCTTCGACGATGCCTGACACGAATGATCGGTACATGTGACACCAGATGAATGGCCTAGTAGAGCTAAGAAAAACTAACAATTTCCAACCTCAATCACATTTTTAACGTCAGCGGTTTAGCAGAAAAAAATTGTAGAACATATATCTATAGAAAGTCTATGGAAAACGCCATTTTAGAAAAACAGTGACGTATGAGACTCGCCGCCACTGATAGGCCAGTGGTTGTCGTACTACTTCTTGGCAACTCCGTCGGGTGGCGCGCTGTGACTTTGCGCTCACAAAGGAGCGTAAATAATAACATGGATTTTCTGATTCTTCGTCTGACGGAAATAGCACGGATTCAGAAATGGCTGGATATAGATTTCAGCCACA
>OZ024862.1:33543690-33681190 GCA_964017155.1 Oasisia sp. SBJ-2009 | reverse complement strand
ACTCCAGCCAATGACAGATTCACACAATTTACTTACATATGTATAATGTATTGGTTGTGCATAGCAATTGTGCACAAAGATCGAAACACTCCATGTTCGATTCAGAGCGCGGCCATATTGAGACCTACGCGCTAGCAACGTAAACCGCTTACGTAACTGGCGCAGGCACGTTGATGTATCAAGTACGCCGCGGATTGTTTACGTCGCAATCACAATTTTAAATTCTTGCCTTTTTCAACAATGCGCCAGTGACGTAAACGATTTGGCTTACGTCACTGGTTCTGTGCCTCAAGATGGCAGCGCCCTGAGTCTAAGATACCATGCTTTTGATACCATTAAACTATAACTAATTGTTTATTAACGATCTTTATGCACACTTACTGCACAACCAATATATTATACATATGTAAGTTAATACTGTGAACCTCTCACTGACTGGCGTATCCCTTTAATAGGGCTCGCAAGTGATTCTCGTTTCTCTGGTCTCAGGTAGTTTACTCAAAACAGCCCAAACTTGGGCTGACGCAGGAGTTTAACGGTCTCGTTAAATATCGTCTGAGCGATATTTAACGAGACCGTACACAACTGGTCCCAACGCATTTCGTTGGCCATGTTCAAAGTCAAAATTACTGCAATACGCAAATAATGTTAAAATAATGATTTGTATGCATAATAGTTCCCACCTCCCAGATGACTGCTTGTTGGGTGGACACCTACAAAACTTAAAGCATTTATGACGGCGCTGTCTTCACAGCTGATCAACATCCATTTTCTCACAGAGGAAAAAGACTACAAATCCGAGCACCTCCAAAACAGAAAAGCAAATAATGGTCGGTGTGTTCTCTGTAAAGAAGTACACATCGTAGATATACATGCATATCTATTTTTTTTTCGACACAAACACATGTTGCTAGCCTACTAACGCAGATAGGCAACGGACTGTTTGGCTTAAGGGAGGTTCAACAGTTTTCTAAAGCTGTATATGTTGCCCTTTTGTTGAAATATTTGTCATGTTTGCATTAAACGTATATTGTTGACCGTTACACAATCAACGGGTATTTTGTTCCATTTGTTTACCCCCTCGTGAGAGACATTACTTTATTTTATCTCGTTCACACTGTTCATTATTTCAAATTAATATTCATGTACGCCGATGTTTGTATTTTTTAACTGAATAACATTGCATTAATACTTTCATAACCAGTCAATACCATCTTTAACAATACTGGTGGGTGTCTTTTCATTCATGTTTTTTTTTAATCCACCTGTTAAATCTATTATCTACCTACCTCCACGTCGTCGGGCTGAGCAACCGGGAATGCCTTGCGGTAGGTGTCGATGAACGCCCGCTGACTAATGTAGCCTTCAGAAAAGTCTTTCAGGAAGGCGTCGTAACGGCTCCTCACTTCGTCGCCGGTGAAGTGGGTCCGGACACTGAGCTGGTTCAACTGGTCGTGGCTTAGAGTCACCGCGGTGCCGTCCATCTTCAATGTTGTACACACATTGGCGTCAGATTTATTCCTCGAACTAAGAACTGACGTCACTCACATCACGGCGTTTCAGACAAACCACCATATGGTTCAATTCCGAGTAACACCGACAGCGCAATTAATCCATTATTTGGAGGTGATCAAAATCTATTCTTATTCCTTTGATGGATTCATGGTTTCCTCAGTTGTTGTACCGATTTTTGTTTTAATTTGCTGTGTCTTAGTGCTAACTCTATTGAATAGATTAGACCTCGCTGCACAAAGAATCAACAGGCCATTTAAATTACCCGCTTTAGACATATGTAGGCCTATATACATCTGCCAGTTGACAACTAGAATGCATATCGGACTAACACGCATGTCTTTGGGATTGGTATCGAATGAATTGGGCGCAAGAGTTTACGTGTAGTAGATGCCATGCTATTCGAACGGCGGCCCCATATTGTGTCAAATCAACAATGAATTAAGCGGATTTAATGAATCGCTCTAGAAATATAGTCTACTTTAGCTGGCAAAGCAGAGCCGCAGTGTCAAACACACGGCCAGACCTTGTTGCATCAACCAACATTCGAACCGATTAATCTATCTAGTCAATCATGTGACGCTTATCACGTATGTATGTTTTTCACCGTATACATAAAAATGTGGTGTTCACTAAAACCAAGTCGTCAAACATCCAAGACCAAATACATTAAGCTATATAAATACTATTGAATTAAAAAATGTGGCCAACTAAAGTACAGAGAGCTATTGTGACATCACTCCAATATCAAATGTGTCACTAGTTCAAAGTATTACTATAACGGTCTTTGAACAACGGACATAAGTGAAACCAACGAGGAGTATACAAAGTAGCACAGTGCAAATTTAGATATCGTATCCGAAGTCCAACACGAATGCTATTCGGCAACATTTAAAGATAATTATGTATGTTACCTTTACGTCTCGGGCACTGGACGTCCTGCTTATTTACTGTTGGCTAACGGCGAACATAGACTCCTCAGCTTTCGATCAAGCGACCATGGCATTCAAGAAGAATGCTACAAGATCTAAATACTTCGCCATTTCCAATTAGTGCAATATTTGGCCAGAAACTGGTGTGCAGCGGACCGGAACGTCGGATTCAAGTGTCTAATGACCTCGATATAAGGTTATGGTTACTACAACGTAAATTGGATTATCTGATCAATTACTGACGGTACTTGTTGCCGTGTCTATTTACAATTTCCACTGAGTCGGGCAGAGTCGCCCAAAGGAACAGAAGTTTTCTTTACAACGGAATAAATACCAGTATACGTTGTGGATCCATTTATGAACGGGTCTAGATTTGTGTGGGTTCAGACTGTTTCAATTACTTCAACTGATAACAATTAAAGGGGGGGGGGGGGAGGTGCCAGCTCCTCTGCCCCAAATTGGCCGAGTAGTAATTTGTAACGGGATATCTACTGTCTAGAACGTGGGAAAGTTTAACATCAAAGGGTATCGCGGTTAACTCTGCTGGCTTTGCCATTATTGCCTACCAATTTTGTTTTGAAACAGGATGTTTTGTTTACCGTGTTGCAGGCGGAATCTGTCAAATTGCGAGCATTGTTCCAAGCATAATACAGTAATTAAACACAAATGGGCAGGCAGTAAACCCCTCAACTAGCATGTTGTCATAAAGATTGTAATATTAAACGAAAAAATAAAACTTAGGAGCTTGTGCCCTCGCTTTAATGTGAGCTGCTGGCTGCTGCTGTGGCGGTGGTCTCTGCAACTAAACTACATAAAAGGAAAACATGCACAAATCCGGAGGAACGAATTAACGTACGTATGCATTTATTGCTCTCCAATCGCACCATTCCGGCAAGGTATACATATGAAGTTTTATCACTTCATTCAGCACACAAACAATAATTTTTCAAATATAAACATTAAAGAACGCATGTCAATGTAATTCACTCAGAAAAAACATGAACAAAATCAATAAGTTCTCATTGAAGTAATATGATATAGATCTGTATTGACTAAGACAAATTACATCACTGGTAACATTTTCTAAATAATACTGTCTGTTCCAATCACCGAGTCTCCGGTGACTGTTCGCTGACCATCACCAACTAAAGAGAATGTTCTCACTGACTTGTATGTGCATTTATATTTCTGTTGAACAAATACAGCATTCGGAAACGTTCAAAAGCAATTAATATGCAAAACGCACATAAACGAATCAACAGATACAAAATAAGCATGCACAAACTAAACAAAAAACAACTCCCCCGCACTGCCTGCACCAACTAAACATCAGCTGGCGTGCAAAATGTTGGCCACGTCTATGAACGGTGATTTTTCTCAACCCTTATCTGCAGTCTCTTGGCCGTATCTCTTCAGAAGACAGGCAATTTGCATGTCAGCAACTTGCAGGATGTCCACGTGACGACATCACCACGAACAGCAGCAGTTGGCCGAGTGTCACAATGTCAACATAAGGCATACTGAAGACACTCTTTGGTGTTAGCTTACGGTTTTTCCGGATGGGAATAATCTAGAGTGACGGGCTCACACATGCGTGACGGTCACGCGCGGCTGATCCTAGACAACTTGCAATGTTCTACACGGGGAGATGCAAGAGGCATCCCAGTTTGTTCCGATGCACGTATTAACGTCCCAGCAGCAAAGGAATCGTCACTGTTTTCCTTGTTATAAGTTTCTGCAGACTCGCTGCACGGCAGTGTGGACGAAGGCAACGTCCGTGGTCGCGTGTACTGTAATTGGATCTCTGAAGGAGATCCATTACATGGTACACTTAGCGATGTCTGTTACTACAGTGACGCTATCTGCAGCCGCTGCACACCGATTCACCACGTCACGCTACCTGAAACATAAGTACACACACCACATTAGACTGCATTGTTCTAGCGTGAAAAGCATTTATATGATTCAGTCTTTCACGAATGGATTCTGCGGAAATACGACGAAAGGTTCACTGTATGTCGTGCGAGATGTGGGAGGCAGCGAACTGCATGACGAACCATCAGGCTTAGGCCAAAATGCTCATGTGCCCCCGCCCGCTATCAGTAGTATCAACCACTCTTCGCAAACAGTTCCGTAAAGGTAATCTCAGCTTCCAACGTGGAATGCCTTAATCAAGTGTGGAATCCCACGAAAGACAAAATTACCTATCGACATAGATTACGTAAAACAACAGATTGCTACTGCGCTTGGTTCCACGTGATGGATGCTTTCAGATTAATAGGCTGAAGCATTTCTCCCTCTCCGCCGTGCTTTACACAAATGGACTTTGTCGGCGGTTAGCACCGCTCTCATACCAGTGCATACAAAACGTCGTTGAGTCAATATACAGTCACACTGACAGCGCTTGGGGCTGGTAAATAGTGAAAAGACACAAAACCAGCGCGCAGCAACTATACGCACAGCTAGACCACTATATATTTTTACTATCAAATATAAATAGAAAACCGTATAAAATGTCACCTATCTTGATAATTCCGCCCACAGTCAAGAATTGTTCGATCACGAGGTAATCTGCAGTGATTGAAACGCGCTAGTAGCCATCTACCAGCTTGGGGAAATTTGGAACCATAAAAATGTTACATTGACATGTATACTTATCACTTATTGGCCCTACAGTTCAAAACCGTTGTAACAATCATACTATATGATACTTGCAAAAAGTCAATAGCACACACTGGACGCATTCAACGACAATAAACAAGCGTCGGAACATGAAATGTTGGGGATGGGAGCTGATACTCGCCAAATCCCTCGCACTACAAACCCAGCAGAGGCTCAAACAAAACACTCCAACTGCACCCATTTGTTGAAATATTGGGGGATAACCATCCCGGCCCCCACAAGTCTAAGCCAGACTTCCGCAAACGGTTGTAGCTAAATGGGGTCGTTTTCTCTTTGCGGGCTAGGCTTTTAATGAGGTAAACCATGAAATCCCTTCTTGTAGATGGCTGTGCTACCAAGAAACATCTCAACAACAGTTAAACGCCAAGTAAAACAAGATGTTGACGTTTCTTGTTATTTTACTAATTAGGCTTACTACAGCTTGGCTAGAAAAAAGCAGAGGCATCGAAAGTCGTATAGCAACCTTCCGGCGAATGTCGAAGGATGTAGTCTTCGTTGTGAACCCCCCCCCCCACCGTAAAATTGGTCTATCAACAATTGAAAATCAGTACTCGTGAAAGCATAAAGGTGTTTTTTTCATAATGAAATTTTTTCTTTCAAAACCTTGATTTCGCAGTGTAGGGATTTTTCTGCAAAATAGCTTTGTCGTTTCCAAATGATTATGACAACGTCGGGCTGAACTTGTAAGAAAGCAGCGAAGCCGACAAATCGATCACCTAAAAGTGGGCGGAACGTTGCCCTAAGCACACCCGGGTTCCGACACCTATGCGGTATGTGAACGCACACTCCACGCGTCCAGCAGCCACTTCCAGTGGCTTGACGGACCCGTTACAATGCAACAGTTCACGTGGTGGATGGGCCAATTCCACCATGTAGAATTCCTGGTCAAAAGTAACCCAACTGCGTCTCGCCCCGAAATGAGCTCCCGACGCAACTGAGACAAAAAGCAGGAGAAACAACATAAGTCAATGTCTTCCGTTATGTCACACATCTGTGCGCATCCCCCAAACCCAAGGGTGGTTGATGACCATAGAGCAATAATGAAATCTGACATTAATAATATGTGCAACTGCAAACACTGATAGTACACTGACAGTACGTACGTCCAAATAGTACGATTGGTGAAATGTCGAATAAAATGCAGCCCTAACTATTCCATAGAATACCATCGACAGTTTCTGCGCCAGAAAAGCGCGGGAGTAATTCGCAACCGGTGAGTTCTTACATTGCGCAATATCAAGTCCAGCGGACTGCTCAAATGCTGTACACTTTAGTGTTCAGTCGAATACCCTCCTGAGTCTCTGGGAAGCATTAATCCATATCGCAATTAATGCACGAAGAGTATTCGCACACAAGCAACCATCATTGATTACAGGCAGGTGCCGATTCATACAGCTACGTGAAGTGGGACATTGCAATGGAAACGAACTTGGCCCAAATTTCGACACAGCAGCATAGGATTCGAACAAGGGTTCTCTCGTTTAAGAATCCCATATTTCTAGCGCCACTGCACACCAGCATTTGGTATCAGCGCTTTGGTTTCAAGACCCAGACAGGGCGTCGTACATTTTGTGTAAACACTTGGTTCTACACATTGCGAATGTTATAGGCCTCGTCACTCGGACTTGGATGATCATGTTACTGTCGGACTGTCTGAATCGTGGACGTAACCGAGTCACTGAGAACAAGCACCCTGGCAGTGACCTTCATCGGTGCACCAAACAAATGAACTGCTTGAAGTGAATGCTCTGAAAACGCTGGCTAGCTGCATGAGACCTAAGCAGACTCTAAATCACAACACAAACATACTAATCAGTCATTGTTATTCCGATGTGCCAGAAAACCTGGACTCGTGAATAAAACGTACATTTTACCACCAAAGTAATACAAAAGCACAGTACAGAAAGCACAGTACATTAAAAAATGCATACCAAAATATGTGTACACGATCCCATGTGTCGTAGTGCAATAATGTACAATTCTCCATCACAGTAGAGTGAAACAGTTCACTGTGTGTGTATGTAATGTGTGTGTGCATTCATACACATAGTACAATGAAAAAAACATGCAAGATAAACATATCAAACAAGTATACCCATCATGATTAAAAACGAGTATTCGATTTGTTGCGTATAATACGGCTTCACAATATCAATCACTGGATTCCTTTAAACGGAATCCATCATACATCTTCAATAATACCTTCCTTACTTCAATCAGCACAACCATTACCTCGCTGGCACTGGGACCACCTGTATGCATGTTCGTCTACGACTGGTGGACACCAACAATCTCGGCACACGAGATTCAGTAGACGCCTCCGTTTAGAGGGACGAAGGCGACTGTGGTTCCTACTGTCGAGAGTGGTAGATTCGCCCCCGCCATGAGTAGTGGATGCTAACACTTACCCACGGTAGTGGGTGTACTTGCATGGGCGAGAATGACGGGTGTACCCGCCTGTCGTGAGTGGTGGGTGTACCCGTCTGTCGTGAGTGGTGGGTGTACCCGTCTGTCGTGAGTGGTGGGTGTACCCGCCTGTCGTGAGTGATGGGTGTACCTGCCTGTCGTGAGTGGTGGGTGTACCCGCCTGTCCCGAGTCGTGGGTGTACCCGCCTGTCATGAGTCGTGGGTGTACTCGCCTGTCGTGAGTGATGGGTGTACCTGCCTGTCGTGAGTGGTGGGTGTACCCGTCTGTCATGAGTGGTGGGTGTACCCGCCTGTCGTGAGTGGTTGGTGTACCCGCCTGTCATGAGTGGTGGGTGTACCCGCCTGTCGTGAATGGTGGGTGTACCCGCCTGTCGTGAATGGTGGGTGTACCCGCCTGTCATGAGTGGTGGGTGTACCCGCCTGTCGTGAATGGTGGGTGTACCCGCCTGTCGTGAATGGTGGATGTACCCGCCTGTCGTGAATGGTGGGTGTACCCGCCTGTCGTGAATGGTGGGTGTACCCGCCTGTCGTGAATGGTGGGTGTACCCGCCTGTCGTGAGTGATGGGTGTACCAGCCTGTCATGAGTGGTGGGTGTACCCGCCTGTCGTGAATGGTGGGTGTACCCGCCTGTCGTGAATGGTGGGTGTACCCGCCTGTCGTGAATGGTGGGTGTACCCGCCTGTCGTGAGTGATGGGTGTACCAGCCTGTCATGAGTGGTGGGTGTACCCGCCTGTCGTGAATGGTGGGTGTACCCGCCTGTCGTGAATGGTGGGTGTACCCGCCTGTCGTGAATGGTGGGTGTACCCGCCTGTCGTGAATGGTGGGTGTACCCGCCTGTCGTGAATGGTGGGTGTACCCGCCTGTCGTGAATGGTGGGTGTACCCGCCTGTCGTGAATGGTGGGTGTACCCGCCTGTCGTGAATGGTGGGTGTACCCGCCTGTCGTGAGTGATGGGTGTACCAGCCTGTCATGAGTGGTGGGTGTACCCGCCTGTCATGAGTGGTGGGTGTACCCGCCTGTCGTGAATGGTGGGTGTACCCGCCTGTCATGAGTGGTGGGTGTACCCGCCTGTCGTGAATGGTGGGTGTACCCGCCTGTCATGAGTGGTGGGTGTACCCGCCTGTCGTGAATGGTGGGTGTACCCGCCTGTCGTGAGTGATGGGTGTACCCGCCTGTCGTGAGTGATGGGTGTACCCGCCTGTCGTGAATGGTGGGTGTACCCGCCTGTCGTGAATGGTGGGTGTACCCGCCTGTCGTGAGTGGTGGGTGTACCCGCCTGTCGTGAATGGTGGGTGTACCCGCCTGTCATGAGTGGTGGGTGTACCCGCCTGTCGTGAATGGTGGGTGTACCCGCCTGTCGTGAATGGTGGGTGTACCCGCCTGTCGTGAGTGGTGGGTGTACCCGCCTGTCGTGAGTGGTGGGTGTACCCGCCTGTCGTGAATGGTGGGTGTACCCGCCTGTCGTGAATGGTGGGTGTACCCGCCTGTCGTGAATGGTGGGTGTACCCGCCTTACGTGAGTGGTGGGTGTACCCGCCTGTCGTGAATGGTGGGTGTACCCGCCTGTCATGAGTGGTGGGTGTACCCGCCTGTCGTGAATGGTGGGTGTACCCGCCTGTCGTGAATGGTGGGTGTACCCGCCTGTCATGAGTGGTGGGTGTACCCGCCTGTCGTGAGTGGTGGGTGTACCCGCCTGTCGTGAATGATGGGTGTACCCGCCTGTCGTGAATGGTGGGTGTACCCGCCTGTCGTGAGTGATGGGTGTACCCGCCTGTCATGAGTGGTGGGTGTACCCGCCTGTCGTGAGTGGTGGGTGTACCCGCCTGCCGAGAGGGATGGGGCAGCACCTCAGGTCACCTCTTGAGAGTGATAGGAACTAATAGCAAGGCTGCCTCCAATTAGGAAGTTAGCTGCCTGTTTGCGTTGTTTTCGGGTCACATGCCACCCACTTTCATCGTCACTCTGCGTCGAGGTGGACCCGAGAAAACCAACTGAATACACACACTGCGAAAAAAAACACTTGTAGTTACACTGCCCACATGACGACACACAATGCGTCTTGCATAGACAGTTGTTGGGGCCACGTGCTAGGGCTGCAACGATAAATCACGACGTGTCTTGCGACGGACACAATACACTGCACAATAATAACGAAATACCATACATTTATTATGACGCAATAAGGAATATCCTTAGTTGCCTACCACAGTTATGTTATCGTAAGCCTACTTTTCGCCGGCAAGAGTATTTCACAAACAGATTGCATGTGGGGAGCGAAGCATACACGAACGCCCGCACGCCCTGCCGATTAAGTGCAAATGTTGCGAAACTGGTTAGCAGGCCTATAGAAAGAGCACACACCACCTGGGAAAGATGCAGCGTGCCATTCCTGAAAATTATGCGGAGCAAATCTGACTAGAACAGTGATACTGGTATTAGGCAAGAACTGCCAACAAATACAGTTGACACAGCAAACAATGTTTTGCTCCAGAACCGGACGAACGAATCCGACTGGAAACGTGCTCGGTGAACGAAATGTTCTGGTCCGTCGGACGGACAAACATCAATATGGACTGATAACATGCGAATGTCTACGACGCGGACACGAACCAACTACACTGGTGGTCTGCAGCAGCTCCCAGATGAACACCGGGTAATGTTAACCAGACAGAAGCTGTCCCAGAGGCTATGTGGTCGTCGCTGTTCAACAGAGACAAGACTCACGCGGCGCTGCACACGGACTGGTATTGGCAGCGCTAGCCAAGAGGACAGCCCGTGTATCGACAGACACGGCAAGCGACAGCGCGCTGTAAGTAGCTGTCCACACATTGACTTTTGGCTGCTTTCCATATAAGACACTGTTAGTTTTGGCAGTTTTATGAGTGTCATTTTGTGTTCACATGACGCGTACACATGAAGAGTAAATACATCACTCGTCAATTCAAACGATGAGTAGATGATTGGCGGCACCAGATGTACATTTAGTAAAAATACGTAAAATATCGCCACTTAACTAGTTCGCCCTTCATCTTCAAGCGCTGACCTATATTACGCGATTCGCCCTCGGTTGGGCCTGACACGCATGTGGTTTGTGGTTGTAGCCCTAGACTAGTAAGTGCCCACTCGTTCATACTGGCTCCGTCTCCTGGTGGAACAGTGCTCTACACGCGGCAGAACACCTGTGCTCTACACCTGGTAGAACACTTGTGCTCTACACGCGGTACAACACCTGTGCTCTACACGCGGTAGAACACCTGTGCTCTACACCTAGTAGAACATCTGTGCGCTACACCTTGTAGAACATCTGTGCTCTACACCTGGTAAAACACCTGTGCTCTACACCTGGTAAAACACCTGTGCTCTACACCTGGTAAAACACCTATGCTCTACACCTGTGCTCTACACCTGGTAGAACATATGTGCTCTACACCTGGTAAAACACCTGTGCTCTACACGTGGTAGAACACCTGTGCTCTACACCTAGTAGTACATATGTGCTCTACACGTGCTCTACACCCGGTAGAACAGCTGTGCTCTACACCTGGTAGAACACCTGTGCTCTACACCTGGTAGAACACCTGTGCTGTATACCTGGTAGAACACCTGTGCTCTACACCTGGTAGAACACCTGTGCTGTATACCTGGTAGAACACCTGTGCTCTACACCTGGTAGAACACCTGTACTGTATACCAGGTAGAACACCTGAGCTCTACAGCTGGTAGAACAGCTGTGCTCTACAGCTGGTAGAACACCTGTGCTCTACACCTGTGCTCTACAGCTGGTAGAACACCTGTGCTCTACACCTGGTAGAACATCTCCGTGTTCCGGGCGGCGGCCCTCAGTATCACCCAGCTCGGCACATTCTGACACTCGGCCGCCCGCTTGGCCAGTCTCGCTACTTCGTACGGGTGTCCATCGTCCACACCCTGGGCCGAGAACTGCGGGGAGTTGCTCTCCAGGACGACCTTGTTCAGGTCCATGGTGTGGAACACCTCGTCGAACCCGTCCGCCGCCACGAACGTGTGCGACAGGCCGAAGACGGTGTTCGGGAAGGCGTGCAGCCAGTCGCAGTAGTCCTTCCGACTGCCGGCGAACCCGTGCAGGTGGATCTTCTGCTCGCGGCCCGTGTTGGCCCTCAGCGTCGACAGGGCCTCGTCCATGGCGGCCGACGTCGACCAGCCGCCGTCGTTGCCGCGCGCGCGCACGACGAGCGGCTTGCCGAGCTCCCTCGCCAGCGCGATCTGCTGCCGGAACAGCAGGCGCTGGGCCGGGATGCTCGACGCCGGCTCGTTGTAGTCGAGGCCGCACTCGCCGATCGCGGAGCAGTCGAGGCTGCGAATCCTCGCCTCCAGTATCTTCCAGGCCTTCTCGTCGACCATCATCGCCAGTCGGGGCGGTGCGCCGTACGTCGTCTTCACGACCACCGTCTCGTCGTTGACGGTGACGTACTGCACGACGGGACGCTGCCACTCGCCGGGGTTCACCCGGTTGTCGACGACGGCAATCAGGTCGACGGCGCCGGAGTGGGCTCCCTGCACACTCTCGCGCCACTGGGAGAAGACGGCGTCCCACGAAGGCACGGGGTCCCTCCCTTTGTCCTCCCTCGTCTTCAGCAGCAGGAGGCGACAATGCGCGTCCGTGCCGAGGCACTGCGGCGTGTGCGTGCGCTGAGGCAAGGCGGACGGCACGATGAACTTCTTGTACGAGTCTCGCTGCGGCGGACGGAGGGCGATCATCATGCGGCTGAAGCTCGTCCAGTTGAGGAGCGCCACCGGGTGGTTGGGCGGGCTGTACTTGATGTCATCGGCCTCTATGGGCAGACCCAACACGACCGACACCTCCGCCAGCAGGATGATCATCGACAGGCTGAGGTGCGCGTTACCGTTCGGATACCACCCCCTCTGCGTGAAATGCGGAACCAGCTCGGAAAACGTCTTCGTTTTCAGCAGCGTTCTTGCCCATTTCAGGAGGCCGATCATCGTGTGTGCCCATCTGGTGAAGTTCGGCGCGAACCTCGCCTTGCGCCTGTCCTCCTCCGTGTGCGTCGCCATGTGCTCCGACACGGCGCTGTAGTCGCCGAGTGTCTGCTCGCACTGCCAGCACGCGGCGAACGGGAAGAAGCTCCAGGGCAGGTGGCACACGATCTGGTGCTTGCGCAACGTGTCGGTGGTGACGCCACAGATGCCACACCGGCGATTCGCAGACCTCACTTTCTTCTGGTGTTTGCCAGCCACGTGCGCCTGCAGGATGTGTTGCCGCAGATTGTCGGTGACCACCGCGCACTTGGCACACTGCTGCTGGCGCCCTCTCTCGGCACCTGTTTCTTCCACGTCCGCGGGAGAGAGGTTTGCATTGAGACATATTGAAGCTACAATGGAGGGCTTGACTTCAAACACTCCGCTGAGTATAACCTCCGGTGTGGCCGGTATGGAGAACTGAGCTTGATGCGCGCTGCTGACTTTAGTTTCTGACGTGGACCGAGGCTGAAGCATTACACCGACTTTAGTCTCTGATGTAGAGAACTTAACTTGAGGTACTCCACCGACTTTAGTCTCTGACGTAGAGAACTGAACTTGAGGTATTCCACCGCCTTTAGTCTCTGACGTAGAGGACTGAACTTGAGGTACTCCACCGACTTTAGTCTCTGACGTAGAGAACAGGGCTTGAGGTACTCCACCGACTTTAGTCTCTGGCGTAGAGAACAGGGCTTGAGGTACTCCACCGACTTTAGTCTCTGACGTAGGGAACTGTGCTTGAGGCTCTCCACGGACATTAGACTCTGACGTAGAGAACTGGGCTTGAGGCTCTCCACGGAATTTAGTCTCTGACGTAGAGAACAGGGCTTGAGGCTCTCCACGGACATTAGTCTCCGATGTAGAGGACTGAAGTTGAAGTAGTCCACCGACTTTAGTCTCTGATGTAGAGAACTGGGCTTGAGGCTCTCCACGGACATTAGTCTCTGACGTAGAGAACTGGGCTTGAGGCTCTCCACGGAATTTAGTCTCTTGCGTGGAGCCGTGTGGACAAGACTCGTCTTGTGTCGGGTTTAGGGCAGGCGGCAGGCTGTTATCACCACTTTTGTTGCCTTGACTCCTGGAGGCGAGGCCAGATAAGTGGATCTCGACGATGTGTTGGCGCAAGTCGTCGGTTGCCACGCCGCACTTTGCACACATCTGCCGGCCTGGGCGCGGACTTGTGGCACGCCCAACTGCACTCGTGTCGTTGATCATCTCCACAGCGTTGCCCGCCTGACGCTGTGCTGTGGCTATAGTAGCAGATCGTGTCCGAGACGTCTTGGATTTGTTTTTCCTTTTGCGCAGAGCTCGGGGCACCCTGCGTCTTTTACCCCTTTGTTTACCACCAGAAAGTATGGACGACTGCGAAGGTTCCACATGACCTGTCAGTGTGGCACTGAAGGTACATTTTGGTGCATGCATATCAGTGCCCATCGGTGGTGCACGGGGATCAGGATTATTCTGTGGTGCAATGAAATCTCGGCCCATCGATTGTGCACTGAGATCAGGGAATATCGGTGGAGCATGACCCATCGGTGGTATGCAGAGAACTGGTCCCATTGGTGGTGCATGGCCCATTGGTAGTGTAAGACCCATTGGTGGTGCATGGCCCATTGGTGGTGCAAGACCCATTGGTGGTGCATGGCCCATTGGTGGTGCAAGACCCATTGGTGGTGCATGGCCCATTGGTGGTGCAAGACCCATTGGTGGTGCATGACCCATTGGTGGTGCAAGGCCCATTGGTGGTGCAAGGCCCATTGGTGGTGCAAGGCCCATTGGTGATGCAATGCCCATTGGTGGTGTAAGACCCATTGGAGGTGCATGTCCCATTAGTGGTGCACAAACAACATGGCCCATCGCTGGTGCACAGTCAATTTTGCCCATTAGTGGTGGTACACAGTCAACTTGGCCCACTGGTGGTACACAGTCAACTTGGTCCATTGGTGGTGCACAGTCAACTTGGCCCATTAGTGGTGGTGCACAGTCAACCTGGCCCATTAATGGTGGTGCACAGTCAACTTGGCCCATTGGTGGTGCACAGTCAACTTGGCCCATTGGTGGTGCACAGTCAACTTGGCCCATTGGTGGTACACAGTCAACTTGGCCCATTGGTGGTACACAGTCAACTTGGCCCATTGGTGGTGCACAGTCAACTTGACCCACTGGCGGGTCTGCACATGGTGGCTTGTCCTTAGGTGGCTTGTCCTTCGGAGTGGCTGGCACAGTGTGGACAACATTCAGAGATGCACGGGTCTTCATGGCGCCACTGACGAGTGACTGTCGCTTGGGTACCTCCTCCTCGACATCTGGGACAGGTAGCGTACCGTAGGTGTTGAGGAAAGTCTCCAAGCCTTGCAGCGAGATGAGTGACTTACAACTCTGGAACATCCAAACGCAGACATGACCACTAATTGGAATATTCCACTACATTGTACATTTATTCAGGGGGATAGACAAATCAGTCTCGGAAGACGTAACATACAAAGGGACAGGGAACCTACAAACAGATACTGAACACACAAAGGGATCTCTCTTGAGTGAACATACAAATAGAGAGTGAATGCACATGCAGAGGGGACAAATAAATGAAAAACACTCAAATGGAGTGAACACACAAAGAGAGAGTGAAACAGAGGGAGGGAGAGTAAACGCACAACGCATTTTTAACATAAATATTGATTATGGTTATGTACAATTGCTTTGAAATAGTAAATGGCCCAATGTGGATTAGCTGGGCCAGTTCATTGTACACAGTAAATCTATAAGATAGTCATTATGTCTCGCATTTAACTTTATTATTATTTATTTATTATTATATATATTTTTAAAGTCAGTAAGTTGTTTATATAACTTACTTTTCAAAAGGTGTTTATTTATATGAATTAATTGCATATTTATTATACAATCACATCCTGTATATTGCTCATTATTTTATGTTTTTCTACAATTTTACATTTATCTAACTTATAACCTTATTTATTTTTTATCTATTCATTTTTTAACATATTGGATCTTTTATAGGCTACTTAGATGTTCTAATGTATGTACCAATTGTTTATGGGTTTTTACCTGAAATAAATGTATTCATATTCGTATTCGTAAAGAGAGAGTGAACACACAGAGGGAGAGTGAACACATAAATGAGGAGGAATCTAAGTGGAGAACGATAACACAAACTGTGAGTGTAAACACAAATGGCAGGTGAACACACATGGACTAAATACTGGCAACACTCAAAGAGAGTTGAGAGTGAACACAAGAGAGAGTGAACACACTCAGGGTGAGAGAATTCACAAATGGAGAGCAAACGCTCAGTGAACAGTCAAAGGAAGCGAACCACATAAATGGAGAGTAAACAAAGGGAGAGTAGAGATGAAATGCACAAACACAGACGAAATACAAACGGAGAAGGAACACACAAACACAGACGGAACACACAAACAGAACACACATAACCAGAGAGTGAACACACAAACAGGGCGCACACAAAATAGAGAGTGAACACACAGACACAGTGGGAACATAAAACAGGAGGAAAACAGACGGAACACACAAAGAAAAAATTAGCACACAAACACAGACTGAACACACAAACACAGAGCAAACATAAACAGGGAGGGAGCACACAAACAGGGCTGGAACACACAAACAGAGAAGAGCACATAATGGGGAAAAAACAAATTTAAAATAAAAACATTTTCAGCTCAGCATCCATTTACATATTTTATTTTATCGTATTTCGCTCCAGCCATAAGGCTAATGTAAAGTATAAACTCTATCATCAGACACTTGAAACCAACCTTCTTGTGCTTCTTGCTGTTGATGTGAGAATACCACTGGACCTGCCCCAAGCACTTGAGCAGACAAACCTGCAAATTCAAGTCAACATCACTGGATACAGAGGGAAAATCAAGTTTTACTTCAACTGATTGTCATAAAAACTCTTTTTTGTTGTACTGTGAGTTTTTTGATTATTCACAAAATGTTTTTGTTGAATTGTAGCCACTGTCTAGTCTCTTCACCATAGTCACCTAAAGGCATTTTGTCTGGTTATTTATATGAGATTACCATAAACACAGCCAAATGTTGTGAAAGCAGCAACAGCCAACATGACTGGTCATTAGTAGTCTCGGTCAAGATTGAGTTATCTACTTCCTGGCTAAACAGAACGTTGCAACATTGAAGGGCAGGCAGCCTAGGCTCCAGGGTGGGGTGGAGGGTGGGGTAGAAGTGAAATACATGACCCCCACCTGCTCTCTGGATTCTGTCAGCTAGTCCTCACAGACATGGGTAATACGTGGACATTTAGCTATTTTGGGAGACCCTAATGCTACGCACACACCGCGCACACACCAACCCGACTAGTTTGCGTAAAGCAGTCGGCCGACTGCAGTCGGTTTGGTGTGTGCGCAAATTATGCCGACGTTCGGCGTTATTGCGCCAGTTAACGTCGATTAACGCGGATTCAAATGTTGAGTCGGCATTAATCCACAGTCTGCGTTAATCCACAGTCGGCGTTAGATAAGGAGGTATCCGGTGACAACTTGGCGCCGCAGACGTATATCCGATGACGAGTCGGCTTGGTGTGTGCACGCTTTTTTCATAACCCGACGGGCGGCGTTAAGTTTGCCATTAGAAATCATAGGGCCTTCATGTGAAAAACCTTGTCATACCTAAGCCCGGCGTATTTTTTAGTTTTCAAGCCTACTCTGACCACAAGGTTTACATTTTTACAAAATATAATATTCTTTATATAAATTACAGTTCGGCGCTACGCTTTTCTTTGCTGGAACACTGGCCAAATGCTCAAGACATTTCGTCGTGAACGCTGACAGCGAAACTCTGTCTTCCTACGTAACATATTTCGTTTACAGGATTGCCGTTTTACGTACTTTTGATAAATATACCAAGAGTTTATTGTAGGTGGACTAAAGCTCATCGTTAAATCCGTGGTCATTGGCAACTATTCCATAAAACAAGTGTTAAATTAATATTTTACCGCAATTCTTCGATTAAATTTACGGCCCTGGCTCTTTCGCAGCCAAAAAATGTGGACAAAAAACCTCAAAAGGGACGCTACCATTGAAAACTTAAAGGAATTCATTGGATACGACTAATAATTATACTTCAACATAACTGTTAACTGGAATGGTGATATTTTGAGTAAACACAAAATAAGTAAACACACGAATTAATAGTGGATTTGAGGATACCACCAGCACCGACGGTCAACGTTAGTCGGTTGGTGTGCGGCTGGTGTGTGCAGGCAGCAGTCGGCGTTAATCGGCGGAACTAATTGGTGTTTACCACGGACCACTGCTAACGCCAACTGCCAACTGCAGTCGGCGTTAGTTGGTTGGTGTGTGCGTAGCATTAGAAAACGTGAAACCAATACAACTGTCTTTTGTATGTTGACACTGCCCTAAGACACATTTATGAAAAATTTGAACAAGTTACTGAAGTTTTTTGTTAAATCAAGCAAACTGTGCAAAAATAGACAAATAGGTCCTGAATGGTTTCTGAGCTATGGGAGCTAATGGCACACAGTGGACACTGAATGATTCCATAAGTTCATTGGACCAACAGCCCCCAAGGACTACAAAGTAACACACATTACTGGGTACATTGAAGCATTTAAAAAATGTTTCAATATCCACAGTGAGAAAATTATATTACAATTTAACTGCTGGATTTGGAAGAGTAAACCGAATTACTTACTGTGCATTCAAACTTCATGATGAGTGCAGAACGGTATATTTGCACTCTGACAATTTTCTGAAACAAAATTTATTTGCCTACATTTTCTACATGTATGAAGCATTCCGAGTCAATCAATTCACATCAAAAATTATATATTTTAATGCTATCTATACATAAATAGTTACCATTCCTGATTGTTTGTAGTTAGATATTCATTCACATGGCTGAGTGAAGTGCTGTTTTGAATGTTACATGTGAAAACAAATGAGAAGGTTCAGGAACACAACAGATTCAGTCAGTATATGTTTTCATATAACGATAGATTATGTTACTAGGCCTGACAATAACTTCAACATGTTCTAATAAACATGTATAATATTCTGTTCTTGTCATATCCTCACCCAGTGTTTGAACCTATCTCATACATACAAGTACAAACTACCCTCAGAAAATTCTTATCTGTCCATGCGTGAATTAGGTGTAATATTTACTCACATTTTTTTAAACACATTTAGCTCATATGGAATCCTGCGTTATGCATGAGATTTGAATGTAAAATCAACTAAGAAAACATCCAGGTTTGCCTCAGATGACATTCAGCAGTTCCCATATAAACTAGTCTTAAAACTACATTATTCTCACCTTTTTTGTAGGGGGCTTGTCTCTGATGCCTGAAACAACACACATTGATTAATGAAAATTCATTGAAGCAATGTTCATTCAGTGATACAGTCATTAGTGGAAGCAATTCACAAAATTAACCTGCTGAGCAGTAAATGTATATGTCAACAATTTTGCCTCCATGCACCCACTATTACAGATTGCTGGACAATCTTCAGGGTAAATCATTTTATGCAAATAATTTTTTTATATAGCTAATGATTTTTACTTTGTACACTGCTGTCTTTTGTAAGTGTACCGTGCCTATTGTTTCTTCACATATGAAGAATGATGGCACAGGTTGACAAAAAAGAAGAAGAATACAACAGCGAGAAAAAAGGTACATAAACAAAGCTATCAACAAGTTTGTCCTCATAGACCATGAGACACAAAGATTCACATCACTGACTGGGAGGGTGCAAAAATAGGATACAAGGAATCTAACAGAAGAACACAACACACACAAGAGGCACTGTGAATCAGAAAGGCCGCGCCACCAATCAATTGGGATGAGTGGAATTGTGTGCAATGACATCATATGATAGGATCAATGGGGAGGTACACTCCCGTATATCCGCCTCACTCGTAGCAGAGTAAAGATAAATATATGCCATGATGAGAGCCTTTCCAACCAAAATTAAACATTCCGAAAATAGGAGAACAAATTATTTTGGGAAAACATTTGGAAATTGTTTATTGAAATGTTTCAATTAAAATGTTTATTAACATTTTGAAATATTATCTACAGGTTGTGAAATGAACCCATGTAAGCAGCACCAGGTTATACACTATATTATACACCGGTACTTTTTTACTACGCTTTTTGCGCCATTTTTGTGTATGTATACACCCGTTGTTTATTCGGGCATTATGGCTCTTACTTTGTATATATATGATGCACCGAATAAACTGTTTAAAGACAAAAAAAAAACATAGAGCCTAGCCTATAGGATACATCTAACGTAAATAATTCACACCACTATTAGAAAGTTTACGCAAGCAACCTGATCTGCCATTTCCACTCACATCATTTGATGAGTTAGAGTCGGGCATTGGATGCTTGTATACACCTCTATTACTGACCATAATACAGTAAGTTGTAAACAGTAAAAAAATTAAGTTACCATGTAGTAATATGAATAAACACTGGTAGAGACACAAAACTGCATGTTCATGTTAATGCCAAATACAAATAGCAAATCAAGAAATGTTTACGAATCCTGTCAAGATTACAGAATAAACAGCTGATATTTTTAAAACCAATTCCATTAGCACTTGCTACCATTTGCGTCTAGCCCAGCCAAAAGCGTGAACTGCATGAACTTGTGAACACATTACATAAATACTGACGGTTGTTTTCATGTTTATGACAAACTTGATTGTCGACATTAAGCCAGCGGTTGCATGGTTTCAGTTCTTTGACTCACCTCTCAGGCCGAACACTGCATCTGGATATGTCAGATTAAAGCGACTGAATCCAAGCAGAATCTGTTTGCGAAGGTAATTCTGTAACAGAAGGCATGTCAAATCTAATCAATTTGTCACATCCATCATCCACACATAGTCCTTCAAGATTAAAATGCATAATTTAGGTTCAAAATGTTAACATTCTGAAGCAGGCGGTAACCAGCACAATGACAATGAGAGCCGGGATAACATGGCTAAGAGAGATGGCAACATGAAGTTAATCTCAAAGTTACTAGGTATCATGAACATTAATTGAAGTCAGTATGACCACCCTTGACATCCGTGTTATATTTGACTTGAGACCTAGAGTGAACCATATATGAGATGCACAGGACATTTTTTCTATTCCATCAAGGTTTCGGTTCCCTCGAGAAATGATACTGGATTTACCCTGCAGGTTGAGAGCAGCAGGTAACAGGGGCAACTACCTGGGGTGTTTACCCTGCTCTATGAGGAGTGAGGTCGGCTACCTCGCTGCTTTTCTAAGCCACCCTGCCGAAAATAAGCCAAAATTGCCACCTCATTGGTCATAACTATTTCTTGTGACCCTGCTGACTATTTACAGATAATACTGCAAGCACACTAACTTGGAATAGGTTAAACACACACTCCATAAGTAGATCACAAAGTATGTCACAAAGCAGGTCATACAGGTTTAATTGCAGCAATAAATGTATGTGTATAGTCCCCACTGCAGATCATAGATATGAACAATCAAGCAAGACACGACGCTGAAATGCAGAACTTACTGCACAGTGCTCAAAGCTGGCTTCATGAATCATCTTGTCCGATTCACCCAACTTGGTATCACATATCTGCAACAGATACAGCTATCTTTGTTGGCATGATGACACAAAAACTAAATTATGGCAACCTTGGTTGACACAATGACAGTGACAAACTCACACCATGGCCACCTTGGTTGCCACAACGACAATGGCAAACATACACAATGATCACATACACACTGGTGAAATTAACTGTTATTCTTATTATAGCCTGGAATGCTACAGGATTGTGTTTGCTTAGCATCTATCTAACAGTAACATCTTATTATAATCACTTACCAGTTACCAGTGAAACTAGTATTTTCAGGTAGTGTAAGTTCATATCTGGCATTACATTGAATTCACTGACATTAGGTGTTTTACATGCATTTGTATATGAGTGGTTAGCAAGTAGCCACCTCCGCAGACAAATCCACAGTGACTGTTAAGTAATCACACCACGTACTGTGCAGAGTATTTCTCCAGGTTCTGGGGCAGACTTCTGTAGGTGTCCGTGCTGGGGCTGTGAGGGGGCCGGGGTGGTCGTTGGTCGACTACTGCTCTCTTTATCTTCTTTTGCCGAGCTGTCGACAGTGACCACCGCCACCTGTGGGCTGGACTGTTGCTGACCACTCTCTGTACAGACGGCATCAGTCATTGGGACCCAACTTCCTTTGAAGCTGAACCGGTGATACCTTGACCCAGGAATCATTTCTGGGACATTCTGTACGTCCGTGTGTCTTGGCGTTAACCTCTGTGGCATGTCCCAACGTGACACTCCCGGATCAGGCTCTCCATCTATTTCCCTTGGTTCTTGCCTATTAATATTATTTGGTGAAGTTGCTGTTCCTTCGATGCCTTCCATGGCAGTAGGCAAACTTCCTCGCTGTCCACGATCATCAGACTGTGACTTATTTCCTCGCTGTCTACATTCATCAGACTGCGACTTATTTCCTCGCTCTCCACAGTCATCAGACTGTGACTTATTTCCTTGCTGTCTACGTTCATCAGGCTGCGACTTATTTCCTCGCTCTCCACGGTCATCAGACTGTGACTTATTTCCTCGCTCTCCACGGTCATCAGACTGTGACTTATTTCCTCGCTCTCCACGGTCATCAGACTGTGACTTATTTCCTCGCTCTCCGCGGTCAACAGACTGTGACTTATTTCTTTGCTCTCCACGGTCATCAGACTGCAACTTATTTCTTTGCTCTCCATGGTCATCAGACTGTGACTTATTTCTTTGCTCTCTACGGTCATCAGACTGTGACTTATTTCTTTGCTCTCTACGGTCATCAGACTGCAATTTATTTCTTTGCTCTCTACGGTCATCAGACTGTGACTTATTTCTTTGCTCTCTACGGTCATCAGACTGTGACTTATTTCTTTGCTCTGTACAGTCATCAGACTGCGACTTATTTCTTTGCTCTCTACGGTCATCAGACTGTGACTTATTTCTTTGCTCTCTACGGTCATCAGACTGCGACTTATTTCTTTGCTCTCCACGGTCATCAGACTGTGACTTATTTCTTTGCTCTCTACGGTCATCAGACTGTGACTTATTTCCTCGCTCTCCGCGATCATCAGACTGCAACTTATTTCTTTGCTGTCCACGGTTATCAGACAGTGACTTATTTCGTCGCTGTCCACGGTTATCAGACTGCAATTTATTTCCTCGCTGTCTACGGTCATCAGACTGTTTGTTAGAAACACTAAACCGTTGGCCTCTTTGGAACTGCCTCTTCGGAGGGTGCTTATAATATTCCTGGTCATAACTGTCAAACGATGAATCCCTTTCTGGCTGGCTATCTATCGTTTTAGGTACCTGCTGAAGTCTGTCATACGCATCTCTCTCCGAAGGTTGTTGATAATAATGCCGGTCACAGTTTTCAGATGACGAACCTTTTCCTTGCTGGTCATCATCCTTGGCTTTAGACATCAGCTGAAGTCTGTCATAAACACTGGACTGTTGGTGTCGTTCAGACTGTTGGAGGTCTGTGTCTGCAGAGACCTTTCCTTGCTGGCCACAAATACTGGAAAGCAACCTTCTCATTTGCTGGCTGTCCATGGGTTTAGGCTTCACGTTGAGTTTATCGTAAAGTCTCGACTCGTGGTCTCTGTCTCCACGTTCACCCTGCGCGTGTCCCGATTGCTCACAATGCCACTGTCTCTCCGTGTCACCCGCTGCCCTCTCTGGCTGTCCTAGGGCCCCACTCAGCAGCTGTTTCAGTTGCTCAGTGCTCACGGGGATCATCTTAAGCACATCCAAGAGACTGGCCTCTTCACCTTTTTCAATGAGGCTCTCCAGAGGTCTAGGTATGGTTGCTTGGTGCTCATAACTACCAGCTGCGCTACCTCGGCCATGCCGACTGACCTCTGCTTCAGCCGATTGTCGTCTGTATCCACCAGCGTGTGGATTTTGTCTGGTTTGACTAGTAGACTGCAAACGTCGGTCTTGCTGGTTGTGACTGCGTTCACGTGTCATCCTACGTTGTTCGTAAGTCCTTGATCGTTGGTGTCTTTCGCGACGCTCCCGATCACGGAATGTCATTCCCCTACACTCCCCCCTCTCAGAACCAGGACTATATCCACTGCACTCAGACTCATAGCTACTGTCGGAGTCACTGAAACTCTCCTGTTTTATGGCGTTCCGGTCAGCGTCTTCTTCCCATGATGCAACTGGTAGCCCTTGGGGAGAACGAATACCAGATGAAAGCGTCCTCGGCTGAAACTGGTCCAAGCAGTCCCTATGTGGTGACGGTGAACTGAGACGTTGCCTGATGTCACCAGATGGGGACATCCATCTGCCTCTGCTGCCGTAGCCAAACTGCTCAGCTGCATCATCCTGTCTGTCTGTTTTTGCAACCTTCCATGGTCTCAGTCCATCTTGTGTGTCGACGGATGCACTACGCTTCCTGTCTCCTGGAAAACAAGACGTCATAGCAAATGAATAAATGTTTGAGTAAATGTTGCCCTGAATGTAGTGTATTAAAAATATAAAGTGGAAGTTCACTATTAAGGTCACCCTTGGGAACAGATCAAATTGACCTGAATATAAGAGTGACTGTATTTGCCAGTATAATTTATAGATTCATTGGTATAGATATATTTGGGTAAAGGTAAATTTTAGTCCATTCACATGTACGTAATGACGACTGTTTGATGAGATATTGAAAGCTTCAATGATCATGCATTTTGTGCTAAAACTAACACACATCAAAAGAGTATGAATAAGCAATGCAGATAATTTAGTGCAGTCCTGAGAACTTCTTTACTTTCACATTTGTCTGCAGTAGGGTAAATTGCCTATTACCAAACAGCACCAATGTAGACTTCAAGCTTTTGGTGCAAAATCTGCAAATTCAAAACTCTGAGCTTGAACATCATTACCATCGCATACAACAAGTCTCAGAATTTTATTTAACTTACATCAAAATGTAGTGCAAGTTTTACGTTTGCCACCAACTATATTAAACCTTTCAATGAATGCATTCGTTCATCCATATTTAGCCTTTTATGTCGTCTTTATCAGTCTGAAAACCCTCTTTTTTATTACTTTATTACTTCCATACAGATATTAATTTTAGAAGTTCTATATATATATATTTACTGGAGATCCCAATAGTACACATGATATTTGTATCATATTTTTAATAATAATTTTTTAATCACTTATTCAATTTTTTTCATGACCTGTTTAGTTATTTTTATTACCCATTTATTTATTATTTTACTTATAGCCCAGAATTCTTTTAATTGTATTGTACTTTTTCTTAATTGTGTTTTATGTATACATGTGGACTTTTTGTCTTAAAATAAACATTATATAATAGTATTATCCACCAGACATGTTGATCTTAAAAATTACAATATAACAATATTTTACGAATGAATGTCAAGCTTACAATAATATAATAATTATACCTGTATTTAGACACTAAATCCAAAGTAAAACTCTGTTCAGACAGTCCAGTAGTGCTGACACGCCTTCTTCAAATTGTAAGAAATAAATACAATAATAAAAGTACAAGTAAAAGACAGGAGCATCACTTCTTTAATTCAACATAATTATTGGCTTTTCGGTGTCAGTGATGTTTACAACTAAGCTGGCCAAATCCCATTACTCGTGTGATAACCAGCACATTTGCTCTACGCAGGGTTCAATTTAAACAACACAAAGTACAAATTGGATAGTGGAATATATCGGCATGGCTACAATAAAGGTCACCACATCAAGTACTGTCCATAGTCTATGGTACCAGTTTTGAAACTCACGATTCTGTAGTGTCCTTATGAATGACAAACTCAGGTCCTTGTTAACATCCTCTTCCTGTATGCCCCCTACCATGCTGCCTTCGCCAGGGACTGTGTGGGACTCCTTCAAAGACCACAGCCCACCTCCTGGCACTGTCGGGCTGTTAGTTTGGTTTCCCTGAAATAGTAATGTCAACATTACTAGATGTTCCCATTACTAAATTAAAAAAACATTAGCAAGGAGTCCAAAGCTTTTTGCACGGCTTTTTAACCCCATTCAACTGCTTTGAAATGTTAAATGTCTGTGTAACTGTTGTCCTCCAAAATATCACTTAGATCTTGATGCCTATCTATCAATTCCAGTGTATTAGTTTGGTGCTTTCATCGTTATTATTAAACCTTACCACCTTGTTTAGCATACTAGCTATCAGACCTGGGTTGATTCCAATTCCAACTAACTTTTTTATTCCAAAAGTTTCAAATTACAGCAAAATATTATTCTGACTACATTCGCTTTTTTATATATCATCTGAAGTTGAAGCACAATAGCTGGATACCGGCTGTGGACTGAAAACATTTATTCTAGTATGCAATTTGGATTACAATTCAGATTACACTCCAATTACACTGCATTCACTTCAACCAATTCTAATTAAAATTCCACTAACTTTCATATCAAGAATTTATATTCCAATTTAATTTCGGAATCGGTAACAGAATCAGTCTTTGAGTCTGACTATGTAACTGGAATTGCACTAGGTCTGGTAGCTAGGAACAATATCGTCAGTTAGTAACTAGAGTCCCTATCCAAGTCGGCTTGCTTTTGGTACCTCAAAAACTCCACAACAGCATACCAGTCATTTCCCTTTTTTCAATTTTGAGTTTTGCACCACTTGAATACTTTCCAATGTCCACATTTAACCAACACCTATCCATTTAAGCTTATACAGTCCTCCCTCTAACAAGACAATTGGTTGTACATGTTACCTGAGAAACATCTGTGACCATTTGAATGCTCTTGTGCAGCAAACCAGCGCAATGGGTCTCATATACCTGAAACACAGTTATTTCTAGTAACTATTTTGGAAGTATTATCTTTGGTAGAATCCAAATGAATCTATGGTGACCAGACAGTTAACAAAATGTTTGTTTTTTATTTGCTATACTGGTGGATTCTGCCAAAACAAACATTCACTAGCCATGTCAACATTTAATTTGTATGAGAATTGTCACTTAAAGGTTTCCATGTGGACTTCTCATCAAATAAAATGCTCAGATTTTGAAATAGTTGCATTAATTAATAATCGTATAATCTCATATGTACAGCATCAGTAACCACCTTTTCAAGGCACTAAAAGTAAAATAAGAGTTACTCCATTGTCAGCTGTAAATTCAGTGCCATGTGGGGTTTTGAAGACTGAGACCATTGGTTTTGTCATGCCACTGCATTGACAAACATCTTCCATTTCGCACTTAGTCTAAAAATAACTTAATATGAATTTTAAACCTGATTATCTTCACAGTTCGGTGGCTAATCACCATAACCCATAGATTAAGTAATCCTTCTTTTATTTAAAATAAAATCACAATCTGATTCTGATAATTTCAAGTAATCAAACTCTTATCAAATTCCAGAAATATGAGCTGACATAAACAATCTTTACCTCCCTGTCTGTGAAGTCAAGACTGCACATGTTGCACTGCCACTGGAGCAGGGGCGGGGGCACAACTGCTGCAGGGTCCACCAGCTGGTCACCTGCCACGTTTCCTTGCCAAAACTGCCACGAGGCATCGCCACTGACAGCTGGCCTGCTCCCATGAACTTCTCCATGACTCATGTCCTCACGATACGAGAAATGCTTAGCAGAATACCCTAAATTGTTGCTGATGTTTACAAAGGAAATTTCTTGCCTCACGTTTGCAGGATTCTCAACATTTTTCCTTCGTTCCAAATTCAATTCATTTGGTCGTTCTTGCCATGGGGAGCAGCTGCCTTCCAAATCACTTGAGGATTGTTCACTTACTACAATGCTATCCCAACTAATGTCACATGTAGACGTATCTGGCGAAATGTTACTTCTGTGCCGACTACCACTTCGTGAAGATCTGTTTTGAGATACATTACTCCTGTGCCGACTACTGCTACATGCAGACCTACATGGCGAAACATCACTCCTGTGGCTATGCCGACTGTCACTGCGTTCAGTTCTATATGGCGAAAAGTTACTCCTGTGCCGAGTTCTGCTACGATCACGTGTAGATTGATTTGGCGAAATGTTCGTAAATTCTATCCTGCCCCCAAGACGCCCAATGACAGGCCTACGTCTACGTAGAGAGCTATTGCTCGACGCGTTTGAAGGCAATTCCCCTGCTCCTCTGATAGGGCTAAGGCAATGGCTAAGTTTATGCTTGCCATGTTCATTGTAATTAATTGACATGACTAAGTAAAAGAGCACGCCGAGTGTGACGATGGTACCTTATGTGACTTATTTCAGACTCAGTGACACTGACAGTGCATTATATTATGGTGTTCTGTCGCTGAACGGCCAGAGTCCATAGCCGAGGCAGTGCCAGTGGAAATGTCAATAACAATGGAACAACTATAATTAAAGTGGTATGGTAAATTATGGTTGCCCGAAGACGAAGCCGTTATCCGTTGCGAGTGCCTGGTTGAGGGTAAAGGCCCACTCCCAGTCCCAGTCTCCATCGACGCCTTCGGGCCAAGACTCGAAAGGTACGATCACGATCACGATGGATGTGCAATCTCCAATTAACAACGTTGTGACCACACTAAAGTCTTTCGGAGAGGTTCGGCCTAAAACTGGCAACACAGCGTTAATTGTTCAAAAACTGTTCTTATCACAAAATCACATTGCCCCTGACTGCGATTGATACTGCAAACTTTATTCCTAGGATCTCCAAGACGTCGCCATTCGTAGAATACGCATGCGTCGTATTTCCGCTAACGGAAATAGCCTCGATATAACTACCGGGTATCTCGTGGGGTCAGACTACAACATTCTGGTTCCTTGAATTGACCGTGTGGTCCAGCGGCTTGCGATACGGGGCTGGTGGAAAGTGGCTGAGCATGGGTGCCCCGTTGCCCTCTATATAGATGAAATGCCCAAATAAATCTATATAATATTCTATGCAAAATACGCTGTAGAAAATATCACAGGATCCTGTGATATTTTATACAAGATATTCGAATAAAATAAAATAAATTATTGAATTTTGCGCAATTATATAATATATATTGTTTTCATGTAGAATTCTACAGAATTCCGCCTCTTGACTAAGAGAACCAGCTAGGGTAAGAATTCCATTCTGTAGTACATGTCAAACCACTGGCTTATTCATTCACTTAAGCTGTCCCAGCTGATGCACTCAGCTGAATGAATGACTATAGATATTATATGTCAGGTATTTGTGTACGAATGTCTTCGTGCATTAAAAAGATAAAAGTTCTTATAGGATAACGCAGTATCCAGTCCTCAGCACTGCTCAAAGCACTTAACACTACTTCGCTGGCAGACTAGCTAATAAATCAAACACCATCTTTATTTCTCTGGGAAACATTGTAAACATGGTAATATTGTAAACACGTTGTAACTATTTAGTAAAGAATGCTCATACAAATAGCCACCACTGTCTATAACCATCTCCTCATTCATCCAGCTGGGTGAACTGTAGCAATGCAGAGTGAACAAACTTGTCCAGCGTAGGATTCACACGTTGTTTCTCTTAGTCGGGAGTCGAAACTTTACCCCTGAGCCACTGAGCTCATTACCTACTTGCAACGTGCGGAATGTTTCCAAATGCTGGCTGCTTCAGACATAAGCTTATTGTATTCGTTCGATGTAACTACCCTCTAGCAGGAGGAGCGGTGGTCGCGCGGTAGAGCGCCGGACTCACAATCGAGGGGACGGCGGTTCAATTCCTGCCGCTGTTTTGAAACTTATGCAATTTCGTTCAACTCACATTGCCTATGTCTTTCGGAAGAGACACCAAAAGCTGATGGTCCCTTCTATCTGGTGTGTATGCCAGGGGAAGTAAAAGATCCCACACAGAGGGTAATTGACACATCCCGTCAGCATTTACCCGTCTGTCTAATGGGTCTTATTACTAGTTTCAAAAGAACATCCTAGCTGTTGTATGTTTTGGTACTATATGACAGTGGGTATGCAGTTTGCAAAACCCCTCGCCACAATTCCCCACGACGAATTCCGACGACTACACGAAGGATCGTTCGTAAACTTCAACGGAAAATGTAGATTTAATATCGTATATGATCACGTGACCGAATATGTAGCTTGTGCATGAGGTGTGTGACAACATTGCATTATCGGCTAATCAATAAATCAACCAAATCAATAATCAAACAATAACTAAATAAACCAACTAATCAACCAACTAACTGATCAATAATTTTTTTTATTGTACAATTATAATGAAAACAAACAAGTGAAGACAAAATTAATAAAAAAATAGTTGTGTACAATAATTACATGAAACGTGTACACATACGTGTGTGTGTGTGTGTGTGTGTGTGTGTGTGTGTGTGTGTGTGTGTGTGTGTGTGTGTGTGTGTGTGTAATGAGATAATAAATGATCAACTGTTTCCAGAGTAGATGTGAGGTTATAAACTTACAATTATCTACCCAAAATTGTCATGCAAAGTTATTGTCATGTTTCCCTTGCTCAGAGAGGAACAGATTTTCACTGTTGGAGTCCGTAATAACACGTCCTCAATTCCACGATAAATAGTCTTGAGCTTGGGTGGCTGGCTGGAGATTTTTCTTTGTGCGCAGGCCTATCATGCCAAAGCGAACTGCATAACATATGATCCTGTGGAATGTCTATGTAGAACACCACCCATATAGGATATGCACATGTATGTTAATACATCCATCACATTAAAATACTGGCGCGTTCTCCCATATGTGTACACGGGGGACTACACGCGCAAACTGGTAAATGGCAAGTTACTTACTGACCATAAAGAATGTATTTATTTTAAACAGTTGAATGGCATTGAACTGTTTAAAATAATGTACTTTCTTGAATACTGATAGCTGTGCTGTCTCGTGGTATGGTACCATAGCAAAACTACCTACCAGACATGTTACTGACCAAGACGTATAGTAAGACAGATTCATTAGATAAATACTTATAAATAGCAGCAGATATTCTATATACTGATTGGTAAATAATTTCTATTTGAACAATGATAACAATTATGCATGGTACCAGAATCGCTATAGACATTCCCCACATACAAAAACAAGGGATCTGCGAATATTTGTTTCTACATCACAAACATTTCATGTATCACGAGCAGTGTGTATCATATTCCTTTCACTGGTTGAGCCTTAAAATACTTGCAACTGGACCAGCCAGAGGTATACTGCTGGAAATGACGGCACGACCAGTGGTCCAAATTAGTCCTTCACATTACTCTGATGAACGTGTCCATGGTCGCTGGACAGTTGGAATCTAAGCCAGCCATGTCGAGCATGTATGGATCATTCGGGTCGGCGATCGTGAAGCCGTTGCTGGCGAAGGCGCACACGATCAGCTTGGCGTTATGGATGCCCGAGCGATGTCTGTACTCTCGCAGTGCGTCAGCCGCCGACACGTGACCCTGCGCAGTCTCGGAGGCCGTGTACACGATGAACACGTCAAATTCCTTGTTCTCTCGCCTTGCCCACAGTATAGGCGCGGAGCAGTCAGTGACACCGACAGGGACGTCGCTGATGACATTCACGACGTCTGTTAGCAACATGTTGCGGTTGACAGCCAGGGGCATAACTGTTTCACTGAAGCCGACAACCTCGCATTGTTCTTCCGAGCGGACAGTAACCATGGATAGAGCAGCGGCTGCCTCGCGGGCATTCATTCCATTGGACCATGTCACTGGTGATGTCATCGAACCGCCAAGGTCGACGGCCAGGCAGTAGCGTTTGCCGGTTGGTTCGACGTACTTGAAGGACAGGTAGAAGGCATCGTCCATAGCCTTTATGATGTCCGTGTTAGCTCGCCAGGTCAGATGGCCAAGTTCGCCACGTCCCTGCTTGTGCACGAGCATCGACAGCAGCAAGTTAAAGGGGTGGATGCGAGCGTACTCCAGTGCTGCTTCGTTGTGTAGTTTCTCGACGACAAGCTGTGCTGCCTCGCTGCCCGGCCCCAGCATGTTCATCGACGACATCTTGCCGAGGTTGCGGATCATGGCGGTGAGTGGCATGTTGATCAGCAAGGCCTTCCATATGTCGATCGAGTTGAGCATCTGAGTCGGTACGTGTTCTCGCACCAGATTATGTTCGCGGATCGCAGCGCAAATTCGCTGTACGTCATCTGGGCTGTTTCCGAACCGCTTCACCTCTTCGACGGCCTTCAGGAAGCTCAGAGTGGTCACAACCTCTACAGGGATGCCATCCTGGGGAGGGAAAACTCTTACCGCAGCCGGCAGACCTTTTGTGACGTAGCCCAACACCACTTTGACAGAACCAGACCTTGGCTTCGGATGGGCGAGCCGCAGAACATCCACATGACTCCAGCCTTTCCGCTTCTTGTACTTGGTCACGTGTTGTGCGAGTCGCAGAGGGTTGTTTCGGAAACGCAGGTACCAGCGTCTGTTGAGAAAAAATGCTAACTTATTAACTAACTAATAAACAACCCCAACCAATTACCCTTACAGGCAATAACACAAAGGCTACGCAAGTTAATCGCAGTACCTCATCATGTTCAACGTTAACACGTTAGACAAGTTAAAAGTGTTTAATACGTACTGGCCATTTCGGGGAAGATGAGCAGACAAATTTGTATCTAGAAATGTGTGTGTGTGTGTGTGTGTGTGTGTGTGTGTGTGTTTGCCTGCTCACGCGCGTGTATGTGTGTGTACGTTCGTGCGTGTATGCGTATGCGGCGTGTGTGTGTGTGTGTGTGTCTGTATATATATATATATGTGTGTGTGCGTGTATGTGTGTGTGTGCGTGCGTTCGTGTCTCGATCCTCCCTACCTGATGGCTCTTCGGTGAGCTCGCCCCCATCCAGACCCGGCCCCAGCAGTCCTATTCAAATTCTTACACAGCTCGACGAATTGGAACAGTTGTGTCGGGGTACGACAGACTCGCTCCACGGCGTCGTACGCTCGTCGCTTCGTCCTATCGTCGCCGAGACGCGCACACATCGCCAACACTAACACCGAGGTGTCCTGCCTGGCGACACGGCCGTTTTTACTGAACGACTCTACCTCGGCGACGACGTCCTCGCCGTGTCCGTTCGCCAGTAGTTGATTGACAAATCTGACGTTCTGTGGGCCAAGTTCCTGGGTGTAGTTATGAACGCAAACAGGTCCGTTCACCGACCCCAAACACAGGAAGCGTTTGAGCCGGTGCAAACCGCTCGGTTTGTTGACACAAGTGCCTTCACTGTTTGGCACTGACGGATACGCCTCAACCGGTGGCATTTTTCTCAAGGAGTCTGGAGTGGCCAAAGTAATAATTATAATGTAGACGTAGCTATAATATAGCTAGGCCTAGGAGTGATGATCTACCAGGGTGACTAGACTGTACGTATAACCACATCCATGGTTAACTTCAGAAAAATGAAACTACGCGTCTACGACTACGGATGCCGTATTCGGCGCACTAGCCTAGGTCTATGCCTTAATTTAAGACGAATAATTCAGCCTAGGATGATTCTACACACGCCGACGGATACTTCGGCCCACTTCACAACAATGCATAGGTGCCGTATCGGATGTTTTGGCACACAGTAGAGCGCCGAGCCAGTATTACAATTGTGATAGTCAGCACTTCATTTTGTAAGCCCCTCTTCTCGTCGAAGTAACGCAACCGAGATCGAGACTAGGGCGATCGAGTCGAGACTATAAGGCGGACCACTTCCGGATGGCTTGGCGGACCGTAAGCACACGGATGTGCGCCACGTTCCGTACTTACGTACGTTGTTGTTGGGATAAGAGCACAGACTTCCTGGCGTTACACACCAGGCATACTATTAGATTCAGTGCTATGATGTATCTGCAGTATACTGTCGCATGTTAGGCATGGGTAATTAGCAGTATTTTACGTCACCCTGCGGATGCAGAAAAAATTGTAACTTTGGTCAATATATTGATTGGCAACGCACTTGCTTGCATTTTAAAAGAGCCAGAGGTATATGATTTTCATAAAATATGATTAGCATGTCAGTGACATGATTGAACTAATTATGTAGAAATTATATAATTTGTTCTCAGATACAGCTTCCTTATAATCTAATACAGTCTTATTGTGGCCAGGTTCTTTCGGACACCAATGAGAAATTAAATTGCTATATTCTTGTCTTTAGAGAGCTTTTGTGCGTTCGTTTATAGACGTTGATATGTCTTTCATTAATGTTATATGTGAAAATGAGAAGTCATTTAAGATTTGTCAAATTGAACACAACAGTACAATTGGCAGTTTTTTAAACAATTCTTGGATTTGTTTTCTGTTTTGTTTTTTACTTCTTTTATAATATTACACTCTGTTTATGTATTATAATATGCCCCTGTGACCAGAACACTAAACACTATTATGATGTATGGTGACGATTACATCATCAACACCACAGGGAAGACCGTCAAGACAATCGAATAGAGCTTAAACGACGATCTTCAGGAAATCTCCACGATATATGACGAAATTAGTATCGTCATTAATGCTGAAAAACTAACTTCACAAAAAACACGACCCAAAAAAAATTGCGATATCTTTATAAAACTAATATCGAGATAGTCACCAAGCGAGACAACTTCAAGTTGTCGGAAATTAAAGACTACTATGGCTTCAAGTGGACAACTCAAATCTTCCTATGAAACGCCCACGTGTATCCCAGACACCCAACACGATTTCCAGAAACCTTGCACCGCTATTCTCCCAAATAAAGAACTGCCTTGCAGTGCCTTCCATACCAAAGCATGGAATAGTTATGTTACAACAATTGTATAAGCTACGCTCTACTACACATGGACTATTGCAGAGTTTTCTGGGTCAATTAGAATTCATCAGCGTGCATCAGGAAACTGCAAAGACATGTCACCAGAATTGTGACATACTCTGATTCACAGCGCCAAGTGCTCATCTATTCAAGGAAATAAATTGGCTGCCATTATCAGAGCGCATGAAATACGGACAGGATCAATCGTATTGGTGTTCTAGCAGTAAAGGGACTGGTGCATTACATTTGCGCTATTTAAACATATGTATCAATTAAAGGTTTCTGAAAGAACAACAACGATCATATACAAGATAGGATTTGTATATTCCCAAAGAACCAAGGTCTTCAAACAATTTATTGCTGTAAACGGCACACAAAATGTAGAACACGTTAAAGCATGAAGTAAGAAGCAGCAATTCTCCAGATTCAGGACATGTTAGATTTGACAGCCAGTGAGTCAGTAACATTGAGCATTTTTGTTTTTATTCATTAATATTTATATTATAATTTTTAATCAATTTGTGTTATGTATTCAGAACATCATAACCGCGTTATGCAAGATACTGTTTACGTCATTAATTGTTAATAATTTTGTACAATAATATTTATCTGTATAGTATTTATTGTAAGACTGACGACCAATAGGAAGAACAAATATGGATTTTATAAGGTTATCGTGATTAAACAAATTTATTATTATTATTATGTGAATACGAAGCAGAAGTCGCAGGAATCCTTTGAAAGTGGTCCGTCCGGTCCGCCCAGTTCACTATGTACGTCCTGTCCACCCTTTCATAGTCCGCCTTTCAGTATGTGCCATATTAAGGGCCTACGTTAGGTTAGTCTCGGTTACCCAGGCTCCGTGTGTTGTAGTTCCGCAGCCGGCCGACAGTCGGTTAAGCGAGACTACGTTAGAACTTAGGTTGGCAAATGTGCGCGTTGTAAAACCGTGCATTTGCCTATTTGGTATGTTGTTTATGTCATCAGTCATCTTACTGTTTGTGAATTTGGTTCATGAGATAATTCGTGAATAATAACCACGTAGGTGGTTATAACCACAGAGTTAGATCTATGGTTATAACGTGGTTATAACCGAGACTGAACCTAGTCTGCAACAGCGCCCTCTCCCCGACTATACACAACTTATATATGATAGTTATATTTATATATACTGCTCTCTGGCGGACAGTTTAGCATTCAACTAGCGCGGCTGCGTGACTTGACTGACTTCGCCATTAATATAAGTGAACTGTGCCGCGTCTATTGCCTCATCACGGCACTATTACTGTGTCCGTCCTTCTCCTTCCCTTCCTCCTCCTCTTCCTAATCTTCATCACTATTTCCTTCTCCATCTCATCTCACGAGGTGAGATACATAAGAACCCCAGACGCTTCTTCAAACATTTGGCGAATATTTCAAAAGCAGTGCGATAATTGTTTAGACTTATTTAACGCGTGATTTACATGTAACGATCGAACTACACGTCGCCGAGATACCTGCTTAAAATAGGTCGACAATAAATTTGGATTTAAACATTGGTTTTACCTCGTCTGGCTGCATTGGGCGACTTTTGAGGAAAATATTATTGTATAGCAACATCAACAGAACGATCTAAGATACATAATGGTGAAGTTGAGATTGGAGAAATGGAAAACGACCAGGAGAGAGCATTATATATGAAGACCGTGGGGTTTTTTCATTAAGATATTGTGGTTTCTTAATGGATATTCGAATATAGCAATAGCTAAGAAGGTTAGTATAGCGCGCATGTAATTAAATAAAGATACTTTACGATGCTTTGTTTAATAATATATTAGTAAATATCAAAACACTGACTTAACGTCAACGGGTCTCGACACTATTCAGTAGCGCAAGCAAACCAATGAAGTCATAGAAATCGTTAATCATCGGAAACTTTTTGAAGACTTATTTAGCTGTGGATAACTGGATGTCTGCATGAAAATTTAGTAAAATGACGTAGTTGTCTAGTTATAGTGGTTCATTTCATTCATAGGCGTCGAAATCTGCATTCCTTGTGGCGATTTCTAAACCGTATCCAGGATGGATTGTTACTGAAAGGCAATTTTCATTTCAGATGAATAGTAACATAATTCTTATAGAGAAGGAGTCACGGAACAGTTGTAAGCTAAAGCAACAACTCGGAAGTGTGATCACTGACGATTTCATCCGACAATCCAGCTTTACCATCACGTCAAAACATGAACAAGTGAAGTGTGTTGGCCAGGTTTCTTTTATTGCAATTATTACTATTACAAACATTTTATTATATACAAAGCTGCCAAGTTGCATGATTTCCACATCCAACGGAACACCAGGGGAGAGCAACTTTAGTAAAACAAATAACTTCGAATAACATATTATCCACACACACACTCTTCTATTTTAGTACATTGATACGTAATGAAATTTACAACACTCACTACTGATTTAGTTTTTTACTTTAGTTGTGTACAACAATGGTTTAGCTATACGTATTCATGTTTTACTTACCTTTATTGTCAACACCACTGAACAATTTTACTTTGGATTTAAGGCTACACAATTTAAATATATATATATATATATATATATACATATATTGACCTGTTTTTGTGTACAACTATCATGTGTAATGTATAACCATTATATCAGAATAAGATGTGTTTTACTTCTCTGCACAAATACGCGATGTAAGTCAACAAGCTTTGTGTATCGATATGCAGATAAATCCAAGCAATAATAGCGACAATATAATGTGCATGCCTATGTGATACTAATCTACCACAATAAAGTAATCGAGAAGAACATTACATCATATTATGATATTAAATCACATACAACATGACATAAAATAAAGTAATCTTATTCTACAGTTACACGCGCAGAGTGCGTATTTTACGAATGTTCTTCTTAATACGATAATCACACTGATTATTCCCACTAAGTGTCAATCGTTACTCAGTGTTCTGCTTTATGCATGAACAGTCACAGTCCACTTGCAACTCATTTCGATGTGACAGTACAGTTCACATGGCTTGGACGAAGGTGCCCATGACTGCCGGACCGTTGGAATCGAAGCCAGCCATGTCGAGCATGCCGGGATCATTCGGGTCGGCGATCGTGAAGCCGTTGCTCGCAAATGCGCACACGATCAGCTTGGCGTTAGGGATGCCCAACTTCCGCCTGTAGTCTTTCAGTGCCTGTGCCGGTGTCACGCGAAACGGGTGCGTCTCCGAGTCCGTGTAGACGATGAACACGTCGAACTTCTTCTTCTTTTCCATCGCCCAGAGCATCGGTGCGGCGCAGTCGGTGCCGCCCATGGGGATGCGATCAATGGTGTTGATGACATCGGGTAGCGTCATGCTCCGGTTGAGAGGGATCGGAGTGAGTTTCATGCTGAAGCCAACCACCTCGCAGTTCTCCTCCGAGCGAACCGTCACCATGGACAGGGCGGCGGCAGCCTCGCGGGCGTTGATCAACTCGAGGCCGGTCACCGGCCAAGTCATCGAGCCGCTGACGTCGACGGCTAGGCAGTAGCGTTTGCCGGTTGGTTCGACGTACTTGAAGGACAGGTAGAAGGCATCGTCCATAGCCTTTACGATATCCGTGTTCGCTCGCCAGGTCAGACTGCCAAGTTCGCCACGTCCCTGCTTGTACACGAGCATCGACAGCAGCAAGTTAAAGGGGTGGATGCGAGCGTACTTCAGTGCTGCTTCGTTGTGTAGTTTCTCGACGACAAGCTGTGCTGCCTCGCTGCCTGGCCCCAGCATGTTCATTGACGACATCTTGCCGAGGTTGCGGATCATGGCGGTGAGTGGCATGTTGATCAACAAGGCCTTCCATATGTCGATCGAGTTGAGCATCTGAGTCGGTACGTGTTCTCGCACCAGACTGTGCTCGCGGATCGCAGCGCAAACTCGCTGTACGTCATCTGGGTTGTTTCCGAGCCGCTTCACCTCTTCGACGGCCTTCAGGAAGCTCAGAGTGGTCACAACCTCTACAGGGATGCCGTCCTGGGGAGGGAAAACTGCTACGGCAGCCGGCAGACCTTTTGTGACGTAGCGCAACACCACGTTGACAGAATTAGACCTTGGCTTCGGATGGGCGAGCCGCAGAACATCCACATGACTCCAACCTTTCCGCTTCTGGTACTTGGTCACGTGTTGTGCGAGTCGCAGTGGGTTGTCTTGGAAACGCAGGTACCAGCGTCTGTTGAGTAAAAATGACAAATGATAAAATCAATATCAACCAATGAAAGGTTTTGTTTTATATTATGTTGTTATGACGTTTATACATAATTATGTTGACGGTATATTACGTGCCAGGACGTATCAAGTTACTTTATTACGCCCGATGACCGCAGTGGATACCCTAACAATGGTGGCGCCACATGGCGGACGAATTTGTACTGAAACTACTATAATACTAATACACGGTCTGTAGTTTTTATTTTTTATAAAGCGCAATTTCCAGTGAAATTACTCAAAGACCAAGATATGTAGAATAATTTTTATAAAATAATAATATTATATTATTAATAATAATAAAATAATTTTTATAAAATAATTATAACACCTACCGAATGGCGTTGCGGTGGGCCCTTCCCCAGCCTGACCCACGCCCGGAGCCAGAACTCATCTGTTCACACAGTTCTATGAACTGGAATAGATGCGTGGGGATACGACACACCTTGTCCAACGCGTCGTACGCTCTCCGCTTCGTGGGTGCGTCACCCAAACGCGCGCACATCGCAAACGCCAGCAGCAGGCCGTCTTGTTTGGCAACGCGCCCTTCCACACTGAACGAGACTAGCTCGTCTACCACTTCCACTCCACGCCCATCTTCGATCAGACGTTTCACACAGTCCACATTCTGCTGACCGAGTTCCTCCTTCTTGATGTAGTACGTGCCATTCTCCGAGCCGAAACACAGGAAGCGACGGAGCCGATGGAGGTCGTCCACTTGGTAAACTACTCCGCCCTCACTGTTTCGCACTAAATCGGCCATGGCACAGTTGTCTGTGAACGGTGCTCACGTAACTCTGGATTTCTGCTCGCGTATAAGTAAATACAGTCTCACCACTCAGCTAGACAGCCAACGAATGAACTAAGATTGGCTGTTTTACCACTACAACCACATCTATGGTTATAGTTGTTGACGTACTCCCTCGCAGCCAATGACGGCCTTTCACAACAGCGCCATCTAGCGATAAAGTGATTACCTTGAAAAATCCGAAGTAACAGCGTTTGTCAAGTTAATGAATTTAGCTTCATTAATTTCTTGGTCGTGCCTCCGTTGCTATTGTGGTGGACTTGCAAAGTGGAAGTATGCACCTTATCGTTGCAGATATAGAGTGATTCCATAAACTCGGAAGTCTGCTAGTTAACCGGAAGTCGTTGAGATCATGTCGAAATTAAACGTGTACTGGCGCTGCTGCTGCAACCGCGCCTATGGTTTTAGCAGGTTTTATCTAACGTTGCCATCTAGCGATCAATTAATTATTCATCCTAAAAATAGACGTAGTGACTGCGCAGTTAACTATTGAAGTAACATTTTGCGCTGTTGCTTTCATACCTTATCGGTGGTGATAATATATATTATTTAAAAAACAAAATTATAAACATCACCATTATTATTACAGTTTTTAATCAGCACTTGAACATGCGCACACTATCCACGAAGTCGTCAATATTGACGGTAGTGGATTACCGGAAGAAGAAGATATACATGGCGATTTCATACATGTGCTGTGGTGATAGACCACGACGTAAACCTATATTACATCCATCTCAAACGAAACATAACCACGGCAACGCAAACAGTTAATCAAGTTGTCACTTTTGTAAAGTCAAAGACATTATAACCACACATCTGGTTATTTTATTAATTTTAAAGAATCCATTCTCTGACTCAACCTGTGTCCTTGATCAATAGGTTAAAATGGTTTATGAGTAAGTAAGACATATGTTTTACACATTAAATAGATTAATAAATAATAAGGATCGATGTATTTATAAGGTTATAATTAGTAACTGCACATTGCAAGTTTCTACTAGAATTTAAAAAACACGTAACATTAATTATTACTCTCATGTATGCACAGCACTTTCGATTGTATTTATCTTCTAACAAAGTAAATAAAAAATAATGTAAGTTGTGTAATATCAGACCTACATATGCATGTTTATCGCATTTGCTAAATACAACACTTAGTGTGTGTTGTTGGATATCTGAAGGGAACATCCGAGAGTTGCTCCAATTCACAGTCCGGGAAACTCGGCAGTCGTATAATAATTACCCATGCCCATGGGTATGGGTGAAACTTGGCAGTCGTATAATAATTACCCATGCCCATGGGTACACGTCTATTATCAATATTGCTAGCAAAGGTTGATGGTGGTAATCCAAGATAAACTACAGTTCTAGCTATGGGAGTATGTATATGACTATCTCACATTATACATAAACAGTTTTCATAATTGAAAATGATCAGTCAAATTGAAAACAAATAGTTGGTAGAAATATATAGGCTTAGCATCCTGTTTGGTGACCGTCTCGAAGAAACTCAAGTCAGCCTTCATAAATATACTTACGATGGATGGTCAGCACGTACCCAATCAAGTGCCTTTTGGTTCATTTTCATTTATGAGAATGACATCATAATCAGTGAATGTTGACACCGACTTATATTTTAAAATTATTTTTAACACTGAACTCGTTTATTCACATTCAATTATTATTATAATTAATGTTAATATTATAACAACTTTGACATATTTATCAATATCATTATTGAATTTACCATTGTACCGCTCCATTGTTATTATACTGTAAATGTTTGTAAAGTTAATTAAGGCTTGTTCTTTGCTTGTATTACGTCATGGTACTGTTGCATGCCTACATGGTCTCAACCAGCACACTGTCAGTAACTGTGAGCACTTTCCCAGTTGTAATCATTGCTGTAATTACCCAACATTCCTGCAGTATATGAATAATTTTGTAAACTAAAAAATTGACTTTCAACCACTGCTTTTTATTCATCATGTTAAATACAAAATATAGAACCTCTGTGTTCTGCCGGATAACTGCATTCAACAGAAAAGGATGACTCATCACTGGTTGGTGCAAACTTCAACTGAAGTTGCTCCAAATATACCACACTACAATTCACATTGCAAAACAAAATGCACCAGACTTCTTTATCGGATGAGCAATCCATCAAGTGTACAAATATGTTACTTCGCAGTCCAATCCGGTACTCACCAAGTAATAAATACACATACCAGGCAGCAGCACTGCTACTATGTTCATGCCAAGAGTTCAGTTTGAAAGCAACACAGGGAATGTTCTGTATTTGTGGCAAACTAATCATTTCAAATAAACTGAAGCACTTACAAAGCAAAACAAAGAACTAAGTGACAAAACTGACAATACTCTGTACACCACAGGAAGATATTGTGGTGTTTACAACCCAATTTTGCATACCACATGCATACCAAATGTTTTTAGAACCTGGAAACAAACAGCAACTTGGAGCAATGCACAACTGTTGTCAAGCACCTAAGCTTCAATCATGACACATCAAAATCTGTCTCAAGCACCACGATATGCCAAAAGCATGTCATAATGGCAGTTGGAAGCACCAAGACACACATATCCAGTGTAACCGACATCATGGTATCATGGTCAAATAACTTACCATACAGAAAGTAAAGAAATACAAATAATTAATCTATCAAGGGAATAAATTTGACATTATTAATTTGTAGAAGAAATGATGTCTTGTTACTAAGCATGTTCAAATAAATTAAGTCAACATAATGGGTTGTTACCTTACATATCTGTGAAATGCCCAGTTCAAGAGAAACACACCATGCTTGCAATGCCAACTAATGTTTAGAAGAAATGTGAGTACACTAGCAAATAGGCTGTTTAAAAACAATTCCTTCTTAATTAGCATTGTTCATATGTATCTCATTTATTTTAAGTATAGTCCTATATTCCCTGAATGGAACACATCGCATAGGGTTAGGTCCTATTACAAAACAATGCAATAGAGACCATGGTTTTCACCTCAAACCATAACTTTGTCTTTGATAAATTTCAACAATAATTTTTTTAATCCTCACGACCTGAAAATGCAGCAACACACATGCCAGTTAATAGGAATTAAACAGAAATGTGATATGGTAATGTGAATTCATGCGGCCTAACGGGACCTCACCCAATTGTAATGTGTCCGATAGTTGTAAGCACCATCATCTCTAGCCACTGACCATCAACCACACTTCCTCATCGTCCGGTGACAAAACAAACACGATAACAAAAGTTTATCCCCTTTGATGTTCACAAATAATAATAGCAATGTAGACTGCAATGATCGCAATGGCAACGTTGGACTAATCGCCAGAGACACCAATGTGCTGAAAACGACAACCCAGAATGCTGCATAATTGTAGTCACAATGCGAAACAACATGCAACAAATGAACTGCATGTGTACACGACTTCGCTCGCCGCACCACGTGTTAAATCAGAGATTTCACTGTCGATAGTATCCTCAGAAAAATGGCCACCAAACCATAACCTCCTGTCTGTGTGTACATATTGAGGCGGGCCACATGTACGAATCCTTCAGTTTCAGAACTGTCGAATATAAATCCTTGTTTCACACTAATTCTGAGAAGATTGTGCTGGAGTTCCTTGCGGATCCAAGTCACACCCTAAATGCTAAATCCACGACGCCTGGGCTAAGCTTCAGGCGGTCGTATGCAGCAGGATGCTTCATGTCTGTACGTACGCGATTGTAGTCGCTTTTGTTGCTGTAGCAAACAGGCCAATCCACTCCGAATGCCGCCACTCTTACTAAAACACTGATTCAGGTGGGAGGCACCCGTAGAGTGGACCAGCCTTCTTGTAGCGTGACGGATAGATGGTTGGCTGTTGGCCTGTTCTACTCAACGGTTCCCGTGCTATGTGCATCTACAGACATTGCACTGGCGAGAACACCTGCCGATATTATCATTTTCCCAGCCTTTGCATGTGCGTATGAAAACTTGTTGCATGTGACAGGCGAGCTGTCGACATGTGAATCACATCAATGTCCAATCAGCGTGAAAGACGACCATATTCGCCTTGTGTGTATCTGTGTAGGTTGCTCATGGCAACAATGCTCTCGCACGTTGACAGTCCACTGTAGCGTAGACAGAGCCACACGTCATCCTAGAGCCAGTGGCTCCAGCAGGCAGGGCTTGCTTTAACTCTTGGACGAAGCACCGTCTCCAGCAAGTTATGACCGGGCACTCACCTACAAGAAAAGCAACACATTATTACCACACATTCGATGTTCATGGGCAACTGCTGGCAGTCTGCACTTCTAACTACGATGGAGCTAACACATGAACATATACAAATTGTACACTCACTGAGATCATCATTAGCACTGTGCTAAAGTGATCTGATGAGTAAATTTACTATTACAAGCAGGATTCGTTCCTTTCATTTTACAGTTATGTAAACAATATACTGCAAAGAGGTGGCACCTGTATGTGTGATGTAAACATATACCACATTGCATCTCAGATGCCAGAAAGTAATCCACAACCACTCAGAAGAATGTAATCACATTCTTTTTTTAAATTGCACGGTTGTTAACTTTTTTTGACACATTTAGAATAATACCAGTGACATAAATCGATCATTTCTGCAACTGTTTCCAAGCTTGACCAATGGACCATCAGTCAGCTGAGAATGTTTTATTTCACTTGCAATGCACAAAACCTGCTCAAACTTACTTTTTAACAAATACCAAAAGTCTTTGTTTATGCAATACAAACCAGGACATTTATATTTTTATACAGCAGACTATAAACTTGTATTTACTAGAGCCAATCCAAGAAGTGTGCACGGCAGTGAGGGCACATTATGGAACGTAGCAATTAGCCTGTGTAATACAGATTTTTGTGAAACACTGATGCCTGAATCACAACACATGGAAAGTCCTGGCATAAGCTAATATGCAAATAACTGCATCAGTTACAATTTCCTAAGCATACACATGACTCAGCCTGAATGACATACCTCAACTTGCTGGGCATATGTGGGTTTGTTTGTGCTTCTCACGTTTTGTCCATCGTAGTTGTAGTCGTAGTCAACCCAGCCCTGATTCTGGTTGCGACTGCGGTAGCCACGGAAGCCACCTAACACACAAACAAAGTGTTATGTAGTAGGCACCATAGCTTTATGTAGAGACCCGTCCACCTGTCATTAGGACGGGTAAAAACGAATATGGACGGGCAGAAATATGGGTGGATGGGTCAAAAAATGAAGGAGCAAAAAAAACCATTATATATTGCTAGTTATGCCTTGAAAGTTTGTATAAATGGTGTCATATGTGTGTTTGTAGCCCATTACAGGTCATCAGGCACATCTGAAAGTTCGTAAACTAGCTTAACAGTTAACATCGATGTGTCCACCAAAACATGTGTGACTGACAATAATTTGATCCTGCATGAAGCCCTGGTAGGCACCAGCACGTATGTATTACACTGAATACATCCAATCTTCGGACAAGCATATAAAACCAAAATACAAATAATCAGAAAATGTATACAGGTGGCTAAAGGCAATTATTTTTTAACAAACCGAAGATGTCGGCCTTACTCGAATGAAACATAACCACGGCAATGGTTCTTTAGTGGTACACTTATCAATACATTATAACCACACATCTGGTAATCTAATTTATTTGAAACAAACCCATTATGATTTAAACTTCACCAGGAGATTAGCATTGGTTGAAATACATTAAATTAATAATAAAAAAAACAGGTCGATCACATTCGATTATGTTGGTGTTCTGTCAAGCAAACAACGTTAATTTGTGTACATTTTTGCACATAAATACAGTACATAAATATAACACTTAATAATCCACAGTGGTGATTAATTTATAACCACACAGCTGGTTAATAAAAAATTGTTGAAGAAAACAACTGTCTGATTTAAACTAGACAAAATGTAGACCATTTTGATCTTGTTTTGTTGGACTTCAAAATTCAAATGACTATGGAATGTGGTTTTGTTGGACATTTGAAGCAAACATACGGGAAATTAGCTTCTGTACAGGAAGTACAGGAAGGTTGGCAGCAATTTAATTAATTCACACACATTGATTATCAATACTGTTGGTAAAGCTTAAGGACAGACACGGCAGTCTGAAATACGTAATAAATTTTATTTTTGACATTTTGGGTTTCGTTCTGATATTGATAGTCTGACATGTGTACTTCACAATAAAGATCGTTTTTTAACAATTACTCACCGCTAAGTCACTATTTTTGACACTATCTTAGATGGCCCATCAACTGTGAAATGACAATAAAAATTTGAATCGACGAAAAACGGCAAAAGTACTCCGTGTTCATGCCTTGACAACAACCACGTTTCTTCGCCGTGCGCCATTTTGTTTTGTACCAAACGAACGGCCGTCATCTCGGCTGCCTGTCAATCATGTTGGTAGTCCCGCCCCTTCCTTCCAAAGTTGATTTTTCCCGCGTTGAAATCAAGTCCCATTTTCCGCCGATCTCCTTATTTAGCGCATAAATTATGCAAATGAGGCACGGAACTGGCCGAAAGCATGTTCGGGGGTCACCCAGCCTCTCTTTCACGGTTCTATGACGCGTTTTCTCCCAAAGTGAGGCAAATCAATCCCATGATGCAACGTGTTGTTTATATTATTCCAAGTTGTTGCTACGGAGAAAAGTTTGACAGCCGATAGATTAGAAGAATATATTTGCGTAAAAGAGAGTTTATTGGAGATGCCGCCGAGGAAATCAACGGCCTTACGCAAGCGTCTGAGTGAAATGAATGCGGCACGTCGCTGGGCGGTCGAAAAAACGGTTTTAGCGGCTACAATCGACGGCGGAAACGGAGAGTTTGCCGGCGAAGCAGACGACACTGCGACTGACAGCGCCAAGCAGATTGCGACTGCGGGCGCCGGGGCCACTGCCCAGCTGCCGGGAGTGTCTCAGACCGCATCATGTGCGGCATCTCGCAAGATTGAGACAGTAAAGGCTTTGAAGAGCGATGCCACAACTGGACAGCACGAACTGAGCAGTCGCGACTGGTGCATCGTCGATGCTTCCCAGCTGACTGAGGTCATTGCTGACGTCGCCTGCCCTGCCTGTCACAGTGTTGGTGCACTGTTTGTGGTGAAGGGAGGTCTGCAGGCGATGGGATTTGCTGAATCCATCCACCTTGAATGCACACACTGCCCATACACTGGCAGTTGTGTGTATTCATCACCTCGGATTGGTGATTCAGCCAAGCAGAATGTTCCCTTCGAGATAAATACACTGATGACGATGCTTGTCCATGAACTTGGAAAGGGACATGAGGCACTGCAGACAATTCAGAAAGTTCTTGGCATGAACAGTATGCATGTCAAGTCATATCAGCGACACCACCGTTCTCTGCAGCAGGCATGTCAGTCAGTCGCTGATGCCAACATGAACACTGCTGCCGAGGTGATCCGTGGAGTGTACGGAGACCTCATGGATGACGACGGAATCATAGATATGACCGTGAGCTACGACGGCACTTGGCAGAAACGAGGATTTACCTCTCACCATGGTGTCGGTGTCGCCATAGAGGTCCAGACCGGACTAGTTGTCGACTACGAAGTCTTGTCAAACTACTGCCATGCATGTGCACTGGCAGAGAACAAATACGGCACAGGCACAGCTGCGATGCATGCTTGGCAAGCAGCACACACTGCATGCGATCGTAACTTTGGTGGATCATCCAAAGCGATGGAAGCTGAGGCAGTCAGGCGCATCTGGAGTCGCTCTGTGGAGATGCATGCGTTTCGCTACAAATACATCTTGAGCGACGGCGATTCGAGTACGTTTGCTGCACTGACACGCTTGCAGCCGTACGGGCCAGATCACCCCGTTAAAAAGTTGGACTGCATGAACCACGCCGAGAAGAGAATGGGCACTTCATTGCGGAAAGCTGCCAAGTTGGGAAAGTTGGGTGGGCATGGTGCTGGTCGGCTAACCCAAACGAAAGCAGGCGATCTACAAACGTACTATGGCCGTGCACTTCGACGCAATGTGGGGAATGTGGAAGAAACAAAGGACGCTGTGTGGGCATCACTATTCCACTCCCTGTCCACCAACGACGACCCACATCACCAGAGGTGCCCACATGGACCAGATAGTTGGTGTGTCTTCAACAAGTCAGCTGCTCTGGGACTAGCTATGCCAACACACGACATCAAGACTGTTGGCACGTTGCTCGACCGTGATGTCGCCCAGGAGCTCATCCCCATCTACCAACGGATGACCGACGACAATTTGTTGGCCCGCATGACCACTGGAGGCACTCAAAACGCCAACGAGAGCCTCAACAGCCTGATCTGGCTGTACTGTCCGAAGACACAGTTTGTGGGTCACCGCAAGGTCGTGTCAGCAGTGCAGTCAGCTGTGTGCCGCTTTAATGGTGGTGCCACTGCTACGACAGAGAGGATGCGGTACCTAGGCATCCAGCCTACAGAGATGCAGATGGCCTGCATGGTAAAGACCGACCAGTGCAGGGTGCAGCGTGCAATGCGGGCAGCAGACAACAGTGCCAAGAAAATGAGGAAGGATCGCCAGACTGCCCAAAAACGCACCATTGCAGCACTCGAGGCTGGAGAAGGACTCCAGTATGCTGCTGGCGAGTTTTAGTGTGTGACTATGACTGAAGTCACAACTTGTGCAGCGTGATTTATATATATGAACATTAATACTGAATTTATGCACCAGCAATGATTATTTGACTATGACTGAAGTCACAACTTGTGCAGCGTGAATTATATATATGGAAATGAATACTGAATTTATGCACCAGCAATGATTATTTTAATGTGAATGGGGAGGGAAACATGATACAATTGTCATTTTAATGGACAAATGAATGTATATGTAATAATTAAGACTGTTATTAGTTGATGGTAACTGGCTGGCGTCATATTTTTTTTACGTGGATGCACACGAACTACAAAATCTAGCGAGGTAATAGGTAAAATAACCATCTGAACAGTATTCTTTACATGATAACCTAACTATATTGCATTTAGTGTGAATATTTTATTTAGGTATCATGATACAACCTATTTAGTGTGTATTCTAAGTGAAAAGTGGCTAAAATAGTGCATCGGCTATGATTTCTTGCATTACAGATTATGGGGGTAGGGGTAAACAATAACATAATTATGTCACTAATGATTAACAATTACTGTTACAAACATATAGATATTGTATATAAATGGTAAGGCTATAATGTGGATGCTTATTTGTAAGATCTGATGTTTGCAACATATTAAAATGTCTTAGTTCATACTTTAAGTGCCGTTTTCTCAGTTATCACTTTTTTGTAGGTAAAAGTGAATAGAACTCAAAAACTAACCATGTAATGCATACCAACTTTACATATAGCAATAGTACCATACATATCTACATTCCTGTGCATTGAAATTATGATCAGTCATGTGAATCACATAATAGGGGGGTTCGAATATGAAAAAATTGAGGATAAAAATAAAATATTTATAAAAAATCGTAAAATAAAATCTAGGTAACATAGACAAATGGCCATGCACAGAAAGTTAGAATGGTACATTACCTACATAGAAACACTTGACTAATGTAAATCACAATAGGGGTTTCAGTGTTCTATTCATTTAAACTTTTGCTATTTTTCGACTTTTTTGTTCGATTATTACCCCCTCCCGCGCCAAAATATTTGAAAACAAAAAAAATAAAGATACCATCTTCTTAGTTTCAATGTAGTGACTCCCTAAAAACAAGTTTTGGAGAGATTTATAAGTGTTTAAAAAAAAAAAAATTGTCGTATCCCGTGACTCCTTAACTGTGAGACTATGAAAGTATGTATATACTATAACCATCTCACAATAATTATATGGGCAAACAATTGTCACAACTGAAACTTTTGAAAGTGACATAACCAGATGAGAACATTGTAAGCCATACAGTGGGCCACAATGACAGTGACCTCCAAGGCAAACTGATCCAAGAGAACTTCTCTTGAATCAGTGATTTCAAAGAATGCCTGATTACTTGATACGGGCATGCGTGATTCATGAATAAAGATCATATAGAGGTATGAAATATGTATAAAAGTGAACTTTATTCATAGTAAACATACAAAGCTACTATAAACCGGCATGAAACAATTTTGGGTATTTTTGTCGAACTCCAGTTAACATTGGGTGTCTGGCCTTAAATTGTTAACGTCGGACATATTTTCGATCGCTTCTAAAAAATGTTTGCACCACTTGGCAGAACCTGTAGCCCATCACAGTTTGAGGGTCTTGAGGTCTAGGGTTTCAAGTGGTGAATAAAAATGTTGTAAACTTCACCCTGGATAGGATAGATTGTTTATACTCGCAAGCATAAACTAACAAAAAATGGTCACTTGAAAAGAGAACACCCACCTCTAAAGCCCCTTCCTCCGCGTCCTCCACGATAGCCACCAGAGCCGCCCCTCCGCCTGTAGCCACCACGCCCCCGGTGGCGGTAGAAGCCACTAACACCAAATGTCTCCGCATTCAGCTTTTTCTCTTCACGCCAGTTCATCCGTGAGTTGCCACTACAACAGCACACGCAAACAACTATCAAATACACAGGATGGTTACACACAAGTCCAAGCTAAGGCACACAATGATTGTTACATTACACATAACTTCATTTTGAGCGCATTAGCCCAGCCGATATGTGTATGCAGGGGTAGAACTAACCACTACTTCGCACACAAATAAAGATAAGGGCGGACTAGTAAACCTGTCTAATAATCAATTTTGTCACAGTTTTGCCTACCCGCGTGCAGACATGGGGGTCAAATACATTTGTATTTGAAAGTATTTAAATACTTTTTTTAAGTATTTGTATTTGACATTTAGGAATTGAAAGTATTTGTATTTAAATACTTTCCTAAAGTATTTGATATTTCAAATACTTTTCAAATACTTTTTCAAATGTGTATACTTCCAGCAGCTGATGTTTCTGCGGTGTAACTCTGGGAAATAGTGAACTCGGCAAGAGTGAACACTGAACACTGGGCAGTAGCCAGATGATACTAGACCACTGAATGTAACCAGACAACTTAGACAATAGCAATAAACTAGATGAACTGCTCGATATATCGTTTTGTTTCTTTTACCTGTATAGTAATATATCCTGAAAATGAAAAGTATTTGAAAAAGTATTTGAAATACTTTTCAAAAGTATTTGTATTTAAATACATTTGCATTTACAAGTATTTGTATCCCTCAAAAGTATTTGTATTTAAATACATTTCAATGTATTTGACCCCATGTCTGCCCGCGTGTAGCTAGCCGTAATTCAATCTGCTCATGAATAAATATATACCATCTTGAAAAATCTGCCAGCTATCCGATGGTACCAAATGTGCGCAGGTCGTTTACTGATTACACAAATTAAAAATGTTTTTATGCAGGAAGGTGTCTCAGGCCGTTTAATCGGCCAGTTCACATGGTTAAAACATTGATAAATTGTTGCCGTTGAACAACTGGCTACAGTAGTGATGGCTTCATTTACTGACAAATGATGACATTTTCTTAGGCATGGCCACCTGCTATGAACTTGTCTGGGCATCATTTATAACATTAAAGGTTCTTTGATGTATATAATTTTATATCGTGATTCTTTTTTTTCCTTTAATACAGTCAAGCAGAGCACTTTTCGTAACACCGCATTATGAGGTAAATTTCCGGAATGATAGTAGGTCAATCGCAATACACGTGACGAGAACATGTGCTGTTTTCACCACACACAAAAATTCAAAAAAAAGATGCCAGGAATTTGCTGTCATTCAACGAAACTATCTGACATAACTGGTGTGCCCCAAGGTGTTGTGACAACAAGAGTAGTACTCTAGGTGACGTACAGTAGTTCATGAGATACAGGAACATTAGTTTTGGCAGTCGCATCTTTAGAAATGGCGCACGTCAAACGTAACATATTTGAAATCATTGACCCAGAAAACCTGTTTTGGCTTCACAATGACCGCTCTACATTGCACAGGTCTGTATATATGAGGAACTAGGATTTTGGTCACAATCTTGAAAATGGCCCTATATCCAATTTGTTGTTATTGACAATTTGGCTATATTTTGTCACATATCTGCTGGGCCACATTGTAATTGTTTAAACATTTTAATTTGTTGATGCCATTTTCCTGCTTGCCAGACATGAAATCAAATTCTAAGTTCATCTTTGATACATTCATTCCCAGTGTAAATTAACTGAACTTGCTAAAGCCTCACTTGTTTACTCACTAAATCCCATTTCTGGTATCAAACGATGCACACAATATACATGTGCAACACTGTTCTTTCTTGATATATGTACTGACAAAATTCAGCAATTATGCTACAGAATCTGAATTGTTGATGTCACTGAGCATAAAGAAAATTGACCGAGTGACAAGCACATTATCTCACCCTCTAGCCTGCTCGGTGGCATCACAGCTGATATTGTCAAAGAACGACTTGGCCTTGTCATAGAAGGTCGACTCCTCCTCATCCTCATCACCCGACGCTTCCTTGTCACCATTCACAATTTTTGTGTCACCTAAATCAAACAACAATATATGATTGTCCCAATCGCCATCACACCTGCTGTGAGAAACTATACAGAGTATGCAACTTCCTGTCATAATTTGCTGGTGTAACAGCAGGAGTCAAACCACATTTGCATTTTCCATGGCGACCATTATAATGTTTCCTTCATTTCCTACTAATCTTGATGAGATCTGTTATGGACAATTTCACGGCATATCTACCCCCCACAGACAGAAGTTCAGTGAAAAATGTGTGAACTTTTCATACCTCAGGCTCCCACAAACTTCTTTCAAACCTTACACCCCTTCATTTCTGCGTGAACCACCCACGGATTGCCCCTGATTACGTCACCAAGCAAAATGACTGTATTAAAGGTGAAATGAACATAAAAATTATAATTAAACCAAGTAAATAACATACTAATATGATGCTATTTATACAAGTTTAATCCCTGACAACTTTTGTAGTTTATATATATACACGCAGTTTACCGCCTAAAAATCAGCCCATCTGATCGATTTCCGAGTGAAATCCCGAAGTGAATAGTGTCAGTGGCTGCCGCTTGGAAAGTACTGATGACGTAATATGTACCATAGAAAATGTTGCCATATCACTGGCAACATGGAGTTAGAATCTGGCGAGTCAGATTTGGACAGTTATGCGGCTACTGTAAGAACTTGTTGGTCGGTGAAAGCATACAGTGGTGAACCATTGGCTTCAGTAGTCACACAAAAACAAGCAGGAAAGCGACATTGAGCAACGGAGAGGGTGAGTTATCAGGGGCCGCTGCCGTCGGTGGACTACGTCTACTGTACGAAGACCTAAACATTTCTACGGAGGAACAAAATATCGAAGTGGATAGTGTCGATGAAACACCAGGATGGTTGGTGGTATATTGTATGCGCATTTATGACTGTATTAATTGGTGTGATAGCAATATTACATTTTCAAAGATAGAAAAGTAATAATAGTTTTATTAATACCAACGGTATCGTATTGCCACGGAATTTCGCTATGGTAATGCATAAACTTCAGACTTTATTTCTTCTATTCAGTGACAATAATCCTGTGGTTGATTATTCTATTACTGTTGGGTTTCACGTCTAGGTCAGCCAGGCAAAAGTAACGACGCAGAAAACACTTTTAAGCTTGGAGTTTAGATTAAATGTGTCGATCACTAAAAGTGTCAATGCAATTGTGACGATGTCTGTAAGCAAATGTGTTTGGACTGGTTATGGGGACTTATGCCTGGAAGGCTGGATGTCTTGGAATATCAGTATACAAGTGAACTTAATACTAATAAATAGAAATACTCAATTTGATTATCAAGCCCTAATAATATATAATGCGTTTGTAGATATCAAATATTAATGTTACAATAAACTCTTCAATGATGGTTGAATCGAACGACGACATGAACATGAAATGGTCCTTGACCTGAGGCTAATCATCGACAAACATGCGCTCCCTAAAAATTAAATAATAAACAGATTTTTCAATTGGACATTATAACAACCATTCGTAAATAGGGCACTTGCGCAGAATTTTAACCAACCTCAATTGTGCCATTATAACCTTATATTTGCCAACATATGATATATATTCTTGCCACCATTTGAGTTAGAATCGGAACGCCTATGTCATGATTATCTCCTAGTTCCGCCGTTTCTGGAAAGGCAAGCTTCGCCTTTCCTTCATTTCTATCTCCCGGATTCGCTTAAAAATTGTTGGGATTATTGGGCATGTTAGTGTTGATTTCTTCAAACGTTGTCGACTTGGCTTAAAACACACAAACTGGTAAACAGCTGGATCTGTGACGAAACACGAACTATCAAAATGATCTTGGCATAGCCATAAGCGAGAACACCGAGTCGGTGTCCAGTTGACTCGACCGACTTGTTTGATCCACTGCCTTCGTCGCCTTGGCTCTTTCTCTATCGACGGTAAAATAAAGAAACTCTTTCCGGAATTATCCCCGTTGCTACATCCAAAAGCCACGCAGAATACCATGTTTTATTCGATGAAGAAGAACACGGCAAGACACCATACACCATTGAAATCCTCAACCTGCTGCTAGCGTCTATGGTACATATGACGTCACACTCACGGAAACACCCGAAGGCAAAATTTCATAGGCGGTGTGTGAGGAAGTATTCTTATTTGCATGATTTTAGAAAAAATATTTGTTTTTAATTATTCATACTACACGGTTATATTATGTTATATATACTCTATTAACCAGAGCCTTTAATCTTGCATGTACCTTTAAGGTAGGACACTGGTCGGGAAATGGATTTTGATGACATCTCAACAACCAGAGAAGCAATCTTTATAAAACTTTCAGGATGTGGTTCTGGTTGGAAAAGATGACCAATTGTATAATTTCATCTCATTTGCATAACCGTAACCATGGCAACTGGCTTTTCTGTGAAAATAGGTACGCATGATTTTGCGGGAGGTCTTGCAGTAAAACTATGCATATGTTTCTTTCTTTTTTGTTTGTTATGATCCACTGAAGTGTTGTAGAGTGCAATGATGCTGTTTTTGTTCAACTCCTTACAATATTTATTATCAAAAAGAAATTGCAAAGAATTGTTTTCGTTTTTCCAAATATTATAACAACTTCAGTCATCAATAATAAATTTCATATAAAAGCTATCATGTTTAAAAAGCATCATTGCACTCATTGTACCATAGGGAACACATGGTAAAAAAATCAGACTCCTAGGTTTGCAAAATAGCAATATTGCCGAAAAGTAAGTTTTGAGAAAACGCCAAAAAACCAAATGAACATCAAATATTTTTAATAACACCAGTGTAAAGTCAGCATTATGAAATATATAATGAAAGTGTGTGAACCATATTCAGTATATATATATATATGGAAAAAATATATACCTAGGTAGTTTTCACAAGCAGCGGCGGCAGCGAAGAAAATCATCACTGCCCAAGCATACTCATACATTGTATATGTATTATGTAATGTTGTCTTTTATGAAATAAAATTTGATATATATGTATATTATATATATATGTATACATATATATATATATGTGTGTAGGGCCTATATACACACACACATATTTATATCATATATATATATATACATACACACACACACAAACACATATTACTAAATATTTGGTCAATTTCGTGCACACATATCAAATGATAAGCATACTCTGTCACAATTAATGTTTAATGAATTATTTAATTTTAAATAAATTGTTTAAAAATTTAATTACCTAAAATACTTCTCATATTTGATAAGAACAAAATAATGCTAGAAAATTAAATCCAACAACAGTACCACCTTTCGTTTTATATTAATTCCACATTGGGTTAATATGAATGAAACAAATTAAGTCAAATTATTTTATGTAATAAATAAATAAATAAATAAATGTAACTTCCGACTGATACTGATAGAGCGACAAACTTCGGCAGCGCCTGACTGAACAGCATCATGCAGGCTGTTCATGCTATCTCCCGCGCATTCAGCTTATCTGCGTTTATTATATCATTTCTTTCTTTCAAATTGGTAAACCGTACGGAGCTTTCGTCGATCGGACGCCATGACACATACAGGTCATTCATCTTGAAGCCGCACCGTGATTGGCTGGCGTCGTTGCATAAGGTCAATTTTAATTAGCTACGTGGCCGCGATCACCATATATGGTTCGCATGAGGTCGGGCTGCCAAGCAACAGCTGAAACTGTTTGTGATTGGATAGTTTCGCGGCACTTTCGGCACCGATAACTTATTTATGTACGGATGTCGCCGACTTTTGACTTCGGTAGCGTACGGAAGGGATCATTTCGAACACGAGGATACCAAACATGGCCGCGTTGCAAGGAGCAATGTTTACGTTTGAGCGCGCTGAAAGTTGGCCCATTTTCGTCGATTTTAAAGGCCAGCCGCCATAACGACGTTAGCAGCTATTTGGGTAACGACATAGTTAATCGTTTTATTGGCACTTTTAGGACGAATTCAGTGAAATAAAGTTAGCAACACGTGCGCAAGACATCGTTCGTTCTGAAAATAAAGTTTATTAAAAATCGACCGTTTTCTCATTTTCCTGCAATTCCCGACCCGTGGCATACGTTAACACTGCAGGTGACCAGGGCCGAAAATCGGCCCAAATGCACCTGCCTCTGTTGTAACAAATTTCATTTTTATCACACTAAACTGACACGCGAAAATTTGGTATCACTGGATAGCTGAAAGATTTTTCTAGATCGTGTATATTTTTCCTTGCGTAGATTCAGTGACAGATTCTTCGCAGTCGAGTTTAAAAAGCACGTGATACAGTTGTTGCCCACATTTGGGAGATTTTTCTATGTCCAGATGAATGAATTTACGCATCCATTCATAAAGTCGACACCCCCACACATTCGGTATCAAAAGAAAGCTCTGTGAGTGGCCAACCTGCCAAAAATAAACCACGTGGGTTGAGTCCATTCAGCACTGTGATTTCAAATGTAGCGTCATCGGCCCTGCAAAGCCAAAGTTGAAGACAAAATGGCGGCGCGGTAAACAACTGTTTATCCTCTTCGCAACTTTCATTTGGATTATCTCAAGTTTCTGCGTTGATATTTTGACAAAATGCTTGACAGTATTCATAAACAAGGTTATTATATTAGTTCATGTAGTTTGATTGACTTTGGAGGTGTTTTTGGGGTGAAAATTCACCAACTTAGAAGCGCGACATTTCTCCGGCCGGGCGCGTGGGTTGCAACGGTAACGAGCGCGGCCGATTCTTGAATCACCGTATTTTTATGTCGGAAAAAATCATAAATATCATAGTTCTCAACGGATTTGTTTCATTTTGTTTATTTCGCAGCTAATATATGAATCTACATTTGTCTAAATGATGAAGTATATTCGTCCACACGATCATTTTCTGGCAGCAGGATGAAATGGGTGTTTATTTTTTTAGTTAAATTTCAAATACAAATATCCGCATGATTTCATTTGTTCTACATATATTATAATTTTATTATAATAAAGCAACCTTTTAGCGTTAAAATGATGCATCATTCATATTTTTATGACCAATATTAGCGAAGTTATGATTTTTATTGGAACAGTATGCCACAGAGGATTTTTCTTTGTCACCTGCAGGGTTAATTCGCAGAAATGCACTGACTGACAGCTATCATAATTGTCTGATGCCACGCTGCACAAAAACATAATTTCTACTCACTCCACGCTATATGTGCTCACAGAAATTCAGAAAACCTGCATAATGCTGTTTTTATAGGGTACTCTTTGGTCGGGTAATGGCGGACGAACACTTTATTGTGATCTTACATCAGCAATGCTCTGAAGTAAATCCATGGCCAGCTTTGAACAGAAAAACACCTTTATAACAGACCAATGGTACACTTTCTGCGAAACACACCTTTGTGGAAACTGCTTATAAATGGCATCTATGTTTTTGCTATACCCTTTGCTAGCTGCTCCCACCAAAACAGACCAGCCATGTACTCACTTATGCTCAGTTTCTCCTTGAATTCCTTTTCAATCTGCTCCTTGTTGAATTTGGCATTTTCGCTCTCAAAGTCGAAGTCATTTTCGAACTTGAGTGGCGTCTCCTTTCCACCACCCCTTATGCTGGGTGCACCCCTGCCACCCCGGGCGGAACCTCGACCACCTCGTCCACCCCGTGGAGGGAAGCCTCCTGCTGGACGGGAATAAATCATTACTTGGGCAGACATAGCCACATCTACTTCCTAACTATATATGCCAGACAGGGATGATGACCGGGGTGTGAGAGGGTGCTAGAAGGTCTGGACTGATGTCAATGGTCATGTGTTACTTACTTACGCTAAAGCTCTAAAACTAAACTCTAAAACTCATTTAGAGGTGACTCGACACAAATTATTATTTTAATTCGGTGTTACACAATTTTAGTAGTTGTATTATAGTAATCGTGTGTTAGTGATGTTGTATTCAAGCACTGCTGGACAGGTTTTTACATATGGATACAAAGAAAAGGTATTTCAAACATGTAATAGTAGTGCGGGTGTTGTCAACTTTGGTGTGTAGCAGACCAGTAAAATGCCACTACCTGACTGTGAAGCCATAGAATGCTGCTGATGTGGCTGGTGCTGCTGCTGCTGCTCACGTTGAACCCCTGTCCCTCTGTTTCCTCCCCGGCCACCTGGAAGTCACATGACACTGTGTACATGATTGTTGGCAAAGAACTGGACCACTATCTGCACATTCTGAGAGAACTGGAGACACGTCACAACAGAACTGACCATTACTAAGCAAACCTGGGATCACTTCATATTTAGCAATTCTAAATCAAGTAAATTTACCAAGGATCCACTAAAATTCAGTGTTGTGACAAAAAATTCATTCCAATTTGCAAATTTACAACTGGAGTAGTCTTAACCGGTGAAAGCACAACTAATCGAACTGATATAAAATATATGTAAAAAAAATTGTTGAAATATCACTTACCCCTAGGTTGCCGATTTCGGTTTGTAACACCCGTATCTGACTTGTTTTGGTTGGCGTGCATGTCATGCATATTATGCTGAGATCGTTGCTGCTGCGGCTGCTGCTGCTGCATGGAGTGACCGCCGCTGCGACTGTCATCCTTCTGTGTCACCTGTACTCCCTGGTCCATCGTTGGCGACTTGCGACTCGCCTGAACATTGCTGTTCCTCTGGCCAATTGGAGCTGCAGACAACGTGCTCAGTGGCAACATGTGCGGCACAGATTTCAATCAAGAGCTGCTTGCGTAAGATATTTACATCAGATTCTCGTGTGCGGTGTAATTCCACATGCATAGACACTGCATGTGTGGTCCTATCACCTTGTGCCAATCTCCAGCTGAGTTTTATTGAAAAGTTCTGAGCCAGTCGGGACCGGCTTGATTGCACATTAGCTATGACTTCAGCAATAGATGATCTGATGAATCCTACATAACTGTGAATCAAACCAACCCAACTATGATGCACTCTATCACTTGATTACCAAGATAATTGGATTGAACCTAGTTATCTCTGCCACCGTGTTAGAACAGAGATGAAATAGGTATACAGGTTTTACGTTTTGTAGCGAGTCTGTTAGCAAAGATCACAAGTGAGAGTACAAACCTGACTGTACACTTGAGCTGAATCCCTTCTGTTGCTGTTGTGGCTGGGGTGGCGGGTGCTGCTGGCCCGCACCAATGGGAGGGGGTTGTCCATACTGGGCCGCGTAGCTGGAGTAGCTAGGGAATGGCTGGTAGGGTGCATTGAATGTGCTGGCCTGGGAGGGTGCTGCTGGGGGCGGGGCACTGTTCACAGGCTGGGACGACTGAAACAAACACAACACATCTCTTCTAAGTAACACACTAAAGTAACACACTACAGTGTACAGATGCAGTGATTATAATTACAAATGTAACCAATTATGATTACAGTTACTATGAAGATGTATGAGTAAAAACCAAAGTAGTATGTACACTTCTTAGTAATGACAATTATTTAAATAAACCATACACTTTAGGTAATCTACCCTATTAACATGCAGATTACTTTCTACAAGGGTTGGGTCCAAATACACATTTTGGGATCAAATACAACTAAGCCAAATCAAATAAAAATTCAATTCAATTCAAATACACTGCCATTTTTATTCAAATACGATTCAAATGTTTTTCACACGTGTGGTATGGTCAACTGTGGGCAGACAGCACTAATAAATGTGGCATACAGTCAGTCAAGCTCAAACATTAACATCAATGAATGAATGGGAAGCCAGGGAAGCTTATCTATAGCCATAAAGGCAGCCAGGGGTACTGTAATGGAAATCCAGGACCCCTGACTTGGGATGCACAGTGCCACTGCATTCCACACATGGTCAACCCTCCTTAAAGTGAAAAAAAGGCAACAGTTTAGTGTTATGCACCTAAAAGACTTTACATTAGCTAATCATTTGCATCTACAATCCAATTTTTCACCTTAGTGGTTACCTCAGAAAGTGGTCTTAAAGTGGGAAAATCTAGCTAAATCACCGAAACCATGAACCGGCCCATCTTGGACCTTGCAACCAATCACAACCCAGCAGTTTGGAAAAGTAATACGTCAGAGAGTCGTCTGCTGGTTCAGCTGTCATAACAGAGAGCCAAGCGGTATGCTAAAAGTTGCTTTACGTCGGTTTACCATGAAAACGCGACAGCAATATGCCACACTGTTCCTCGTACGCTTATGGTAACAGTACAGTGAAAGACAGTATCACTAAGATGTCTTCTTGTTAACCTTTGAATCGAGCAGAACTGAAACAGTGTTTCGGTGGATTCGTTGGGACAGTCACAGACACAGCGCCGATCCAAGACGACCCAATTTGATTGACCTAACCATCAAAACGACCACCAACAGCCGCCAAACTTATCCTAACGTATGTTACATACATATACATACACTACGTTATAAAATAAAATCACTTGCATTCCTCTAACGAAGAAAATCCATAAAACAAACGCGCTGATGTCGACGGCAATTTCGATGACCGCTGGCCGGTGCCGTAAAATCGCAAAAATAAGTTAGCCTTACACAAAATGCCATTAGACGGCACGTTTGTGCGCGCGAACATTCATAAACTTTACTTACTGCATTCGCACGCGCAAAATAGTTTAATTAATTGTAAATAATATAGTAATAATTAATTATTATCATCACCATGATTTGCAGGAAATTATAAGTTTTATTATAATATAGTATTTTATTTATATAGCGTTACATTCATAATTGGTTGTGGCGCTTCACAACAATAGTGGTAAATTAATGTAAAGGTAATAAATAATTAAGATGGTAAAATAATTACGACGTAACAATAATTTTCATTCAGCACATACACACAGTATGCATAAGAAAATATTATTGAAGCTATACATTTTTCTACTCATGAATTATATTTCCACCACCAGATATGTAATAATAATTATTTTTGGACAAAACACTGTATTAATTATCGGGACAATAAATCACTGAAATTTAAGCAGAATATGAATATAATATGGGAAATATATGGTGGTAGAAAAAGGAGGTTTTGGAGCATTCAAAAATAATAATATGTTATTGTTTCGTTATCATTGTTAAAAACATCGTTTATATAATATAAGCTTGCATGCTTGCAGTACACGCGGGATGTTTATAGAAATATTCTGAAAATTAACAATGTGACATCATCGAACAATACTTATTTATTTTTTTAATATTACCTGTGGGTAGCATTCTTCTTATTGCATATATTTTAATAACATCATATTGTGAAGCGCCACAAACAATTATGGATTTGGCGCTATAAGAAGAAAAAAATTCATTTTCTGAAGATCTTTGTAATGATAATAATTAATTATTACTTGATTAATTAAACTATTTCGCGCGTGCGAATGCAGTAAATAGTTTATAAATATTCGCGCGCACCACCGCGCCGCCTAACGTTATTTTGTGTAAATCTAACTTTTATAGCGATGTTACGGTAACCGAAGAGCCTGAGTTGCCGGCGGGATCTGCGATCGAAATACTTTTGTGAATTTTCTTCGTTAGAGGAATGCAAGTGATTTTATTTTATAACATAGTGTATGTATATGTATGTAAGACAAGTGATGAGAAGTTTGGGGGCTGCTGGCGGTCGTTTTCATGGTTAGGTCGGAGAGTACATGTCATTGTTGACACCAGTCGATGCCGTGTCTGCCCCTGGACTGGTTGTTTCTCTTCTCGTCATTTCAATTTCCCTTGGGTCTTCACCACCACACACATTTGGTCTGTCTGACAACACAGGCCTTTGTCTTTGTGGCTGAAATCTATATCCAGCCACTTCTGAATCCGTGCTATTTCCGTCAGACGAAGAATCAGAAAATCCATGTTATTATTTACGCTCCTTTGTGAGCGCAAAGTCACAGCGCCACCCGACGGAGTTGCCAAGAAGTAGTATGACAACCACTGGCCTATCAGTGGTGGCGAGTCTCATACGTTAGTTTTTCTAAAATGGCGTTTTCCATAGACTTTCTATAGATATATGTTCTACAATTTTTTTCTGCTAAACCGCTGACGTTAAAAATGTGATTGAGGTTGGAAATTTTTAGTTTTTCTTAGCTCTATTAGGCCCATATCACCAAACTGTTGCCTTTTTTCCCTTTAACATAGATCTGTATATAAAATGTTTTACCTGTATATATATATATATAATGTTTGACCAGCTTGACTATAGGCCTATTTTCTCTGTGCTGCCTGCCCACAGTTGACCATACCACAGGCGTGAAAGACATTCTGAGTCAGTTTATGTCAGGCAGTGCGTTACCTTTTGTTGGTAAAATGGTAATTTGTATCTGTATTTGCAAATACTTTTCAAATACAGACAAAATATCAAATACACAACATTTTGGTATTCAAATACAAATATGTATTTGAACCCAACCCTGCTCTCTACACCGAAAGTCTTAATGATAGTTTTAACCCATTTTATCCGGAATACGATTCTAGTCGTAGTTACCCTTTTTATCCGGAATACAATTCTGGTCGTAGTTTGCACGTGGCACGGCTTCCCCGCACTCTGACGTTTTGGAATCCCATTGCGTGGTTAACACCGAATGACGTTAGTATATCGGGATCACTAGGAAACCCATATTTTTCAACCAATCAGTGCCGTTCTTTGGGTATTTTCCGTACAAAGTCGGCACCCTCAAGCCAAAGTGAAATCAAAGATGGCGTCGAGTCGCAAAGATCGTTAAATGTTGACGTATTTCGAAGGATAACTCCATTAATTTACTTCATACTGTTGATGACAAGAAGGCAGACAAGTGGATAGCCGATATAAGATGGACGGTTATGGTATTTGATGCGATATTTGTCCGTGAAGACATACTTTGAAGACATCGTGGGGTCAACAGACAACTGCATTCATTTTCGCCCACCGCGCCGTTTTTTTTTTTGCGCCAAACAGTGAGTGACGTTGAAATGTTGACCAACGTTGTTACTTTAGAGTACTTATTTATTAGTTATAAGAAATAAGCCACAAAATTATACATCGTTGACAGAAAATATTTCACAAATTTGCATAATTCCGCTCAGCGGCGCCACACGTTGGCGATTCAATCGACTGACATGGGGGTTATTACAAACAATTTTATATTATGAGATTATTATCCAAGATATGTGGACAAGTTGTATACCTTTGTTTTCAGCAGAGAGTAATGCATAAAATAAAGTCACAACTTGCTCATTGACATGTTGTCTCCTTGGCAAAAATGTCAGGTGAAAAGTAATGTGACAAATCTCAACATAGGTTTGAATTTATTGGGCATGTTTGTTGTAATATGCCACATAAAATATATATATGATAAAACTATGAGTTTGTCAATGCGACTTGATAGCTTATTTTATCTACTTTCTAAAGGTATATCACATTTAAAAATTGATTGAGAAATAATAAAGTTTGTCCATTTTAAATGAAGGCCTGTCATTTTTTAATGCTGACAGATTGATTTGAGGAAATGATCAGGAACTGGCTGCAACTCGTCTGCACTAGCTTCAGGATAAAATGGGTTAAAGTGGAAACTGCTGGCAACTTTTCAGTGTAATATGGACGTGTGTTGTTGACATAAACATCAGTCAGTCACTAATAATGGATCAGTCATATGTTACACCAACAGTAAGCAGCTGGAACAAGAAGCCATAGGGTCGGCGAATACGCAAGCTCTGGAATATACAAATTGGCAAATACATGATACACTGCACATGCTAGGCAGGATCAAGCAAATGTGAACACAGGTTTTTTGGTAGGCTAGGAGGTGCACTGAGAAACAACTGGTCACTCAAATTAAATTTATTGCGTGCAGATCATGTCGAGTTGTACGCAAGTCAGAAAGTAAGCAAAACATTGATCAAGCACGACATCTCAATACCATTCACTATTCTAATCAAATTCGAAGCCACTGAATACTTGATTCATATTCGAAATGTTGAGGATATTCAATTTGATTTGAGTTAAATTCCGGATTTGTCCCATCCTTAGTGTTACTTCTTTATCCAAAGTTATGTGTCTATGCAAAATTAGCCCGTGAAGATCCAAGGGTACTTTTATAGCGGTCCAATGAAATATAAATTTATCGTGCACAGTGGCAGTGCCTGAATATGTCTATGACATAACAGAAAATAGATCCTGAACAGAGTCCGAGATATGTGTGCTAGCGGTAGACATAAAGTGACAGCCCAAAGGACAAAAACTACAATTTAAAATGACTGCGCAGACCGTCCAAAACCGCCCAGTAAAATCACAGTTCGTGGGCCTTTCGTTTACCGCGATCAGATCCCTCTTTTACTTTAACCAGCCAGCTGAAACTGCTGACCTAAGCTCTATGTAGGTCACGGAAACATGTGCTGTCGCCATCTTGTGAACAATTGTTTTCGTTTGCGAATTAAGTGAGTTTATTTGGATGTTGAAGTGCGTTCGGCTAGTTGACCTCCGACATCGTGCAGCATTTGGCGGATATTACTGAGATCAATTCTCGACGATTTCGAGTCGGATTTCGATGTTTGCAACGTGAATAATGTCGACAGCGATCACGGAGACCCTTTTATCGTCCATCTACGTTGTCTGTGCGACTTTTCGTTGTTGAGATACGAAGGTGACCCGTCGGCGGCATGTTCGTTTCACCGATTTGCAGCCATTTTGTTGGTCGGATCACCGTCCGTACTTCGTTTGGTTTATTTAATTTATAGTATTTGATTAATATGCACTATGCTCACATTGCTTCTGATAAGGGAGCATCTACTTGTCATGAAAGGAGTGTGCTATCTTTCGTTATTCGAGTGTTGATTTTACTTACGAAAAGAACATTGCATTCGGCAACATGATCGATAAACGATAGCCATTTTGTTAATTATGGCATGATTTTTGTCTTCTGACGCGTTGGCGTTGTTTACAAAAGCAATTATAATTTAAAAACTAACCGTCAAAAATTGATAAATGTTTTACTAGGATAAAACTAACATACATGGCTACATTAGTTCCACAAGATCACTGTTATGTGTTGTAATATTTTTTCAATATTTAGCATGATGAAGTTTGCTTCAAGATCTGAAATGTAATTGATTGCAACACATTAATTTTAATAACACATTTTATTCACACAATCATTCCATGTACAGTGCAAATAATTTCATATATTTTCGTGCATCGGTTGTCGAGTTTTAATGCAAGCAACATGCAGGATAATTCACAGATAGTTGCCATCTTAAAATTGTCTGCCCACAGCAGGGTGTAAAATAAGAAGGCGGTCTACCCAGTAAAGAGTTAAAATGTCAAGAAATACGAAAAACAAAAGTAACAGGTTAGTTACTATTAATTTAACTGAAAACTGTGTCAGCAGACAGAACAGATATATGGATTCTAAATTGTTCTCTAGACAATAACTATGATAACATACCTTTACAATGGCTGGATCTTGTGGCAGAGAGGAATGTGGCATGGGCACCTGCTGCTTGGGCGGCTCACACACATGTAAGTCCTTGATGTCACTGCCACGGAAGATAATGTACTCGTATACTTCATCTCTGGGCGGCACTGGCTTGTCAGTCGGTCGATCTTCAGTACCAAACGACCTCACTGCAACATGGAATTTTTAAAATAATTATTTTCAGCATTGATTAACAAAGCTTATTTGGGATATCTGTTCTGAGTCCGAAGACCTAGTCCAGTTAGCACTGTTACGTATAATGTAGGCAGCTATTCCATTATAGAATATTTACCATACAGGATTAAATATCTAAAAGCATAAACATGGATTCATTCAAACTTCATTAACATGGTAATGTCTTTTTTCCATTAATCTTTACTGGCCAGGGTTGAGGTCAATTCAAAAAGTATTGATCAATTCAATTCCAATGCAGGAACTGGAGCGAGAATTGGAATATTTGGAACAAAAATTGAATTGGAATTTAAAGAGTTTGAACTGAATGAAAAGGAATTGTGCATCTGATATCTGTGAGATGCTGCGAATGATATTGTTCACACCGATGGGAGTATTGCTGTGCAGGCAATGTCTAGTGACCAAAAAAGTTAGACAATGAAGCTTCTGTTCAAACATTACCCAGTAATAAATCAGTGGATGAAACAGATGAAGAATAGGAAGTCAGATTTTGTAGGCGTGTTCTACAGCCTTGTGAAATACCTGCTGACAGGGAAGTGCTTCAAAGAACCACTGAAATTGACCAGATAACAATCACACTTTCCCTAGGTATCACATGCCAAGCGAATACTAGGGCCAGTATAAAAGACACCAGGATACCTCCAAACAGTCCAAATTGTAACCAATTAGGGTACAATGATTGCCAAAGTGTGACAATTGCAATAACGATAGCTACTAAGTAGACTAATCATGCAGTGGTGCCTGGATTAAAATGGTTTTCCTACAATAAAATGTCCCTGAACGAATTATTTTTGTTTAATCATTTATATGTACCAGGTATGTTATATAATGGCTATATAATCACATAAATACAGCATACATGACATGCTGACACCCCCTGTATGCATATTAATCGTATGATTATAAATGGAACTGGATTTTTTGTTAATGTGCTGCTGGGAATTGACCCCAACATTAGTGGCAGGATCTTTTTTTTCGAAATATATCCTAATCAGATGTGTTGTGGACATTATCAAATGTTGAATTACAATTAAGCAGACCAGTACAATCCATTGTTTTAGAAACATGGATTTTACACGATTAGCTCCACAAAATAACGGTGCTAGTTGATACACTAACTAGGGTTAAAAGAAATACTAATGTCTCCTGAGGATGAAGCTTTGTCTGCAGATGCCTTTCTTGCCAAAACATGTGTATTCATGAAATTATTTTATATGACCCATTGTACAATTTATTTCTACAGCCTTATATCACTATACTTCTGCGGCTAACCTATGAGTTGTGCCCAATTTGATAGTTTGCACATGCAGGCATGTTTCTATCTAACTGTATTGTCTGGGCTTCAGATGTGCCACCATAGGTCAAACAAAAAGAAGAACAAATGATGTTTTTACAAATATTGCATCTTAGCATATTTTTAGGCTTAACAAAAATGATGATGTGTTTGACGTCCGTTTAAATAGCTCATTCCAAGTGCATGGAACACAAATTGGAGCGGTATTTTGGTCAAGTATGTAAAATGCAATAGTTCTGCGACATAAATATGCCTGGGAGTAGGTTGATGTTGAACAATTGAATTAACACATTGGCCAGAATCATACATAAGTGTTGTTGAAAGTATCAGGAGATGGTCAAGACATGCCACTGGGACACTTGTGTATCACGGATAGTGTACTTGGACTTATCGCATGATGGTAGCTTTCTTGTTCTTTAAAAATGCTCCTAGTAAAATATACAGCATATTCTCAATTACGTTTAATGTTAATAAGATGGTATCTACTATGTGTGCTTACACTGGAAGTCAGACGGTCAACCTACGACACTTGTTAAAATGACATGGGAGTACCGGAGTAGTAGCATTTGTATATTTAGTGATTATATTGTCACACCGTCGCCGCCGCCGCTCCAGTGTGACAGCAATTTTTAAGTTTTTGAAGCGATGCTATTTACAAGTTTAACAGCAATTTAACAGCTCGGTTTTCATCCTACGCAACTCGACATGCTAACAGTAATGTACCTATATGCGTAACTAATCGAACTTATGATAGCATTGGAGGGTACCAGCTAAGAGGCAATTTTTGCCGAAGTAAACAAAGGTTACCATACCTTTAGCCAAGGCCACTGTCGACTCATTGGGATCAATAGTGTACAAAATCCCTTCATACCGAATTTCAGCTTTCGATATAAGGCTAATTTTACTGCCCAAATATGGGATGCCTCCACTCATGGTTAGGAGTTAGGCTCCAATGTCCCAAAAGGGAGGATGGATGCGGATGTTTCCGAAACTTTCTCTTTGCTCTATGAGAAGCTAAACCACAAATGGCGCCGAGATGTTCACGGATTCGCAGTGGGCTTCGCGGGTGACAAAAATGACGCTAGATGGCGAGACGCATTAAAACCTTCCCAGCAAGCTCTTCGCGCAACGCATGCGCTATTCAGTTCGCAAATTTGCGAGCTGGGAAAATGGCGGCTGCGAATCCGTTGGAAGAAATTCTGAATAGTGAAGTCGACGAGAGTGCAATAAGTGCTTTAGTTGGATCACTCGAGAGTCAGTTGGCCTCACCAACGCCTAAAGCTGCGACACAGCAACATTTAACAACTTCTCTTCACAGTAATCACAATTGCGGTGAGCAAGCTGGAGCTCCCCTTTCCAACGCACAGGAAAACCGAATATCGACAGTGGTGGTCGGACCAAATACAACGACTTTGGATCACAAAACGGTTCTATCCACAACTAGTAATGCGTCCATGCCACCACAGAGTACGAACGGTAGTGATGAGTTAGTAGGACATCCTGCTCAATTAATAGGCATCAATTCCATAGTTACGCCAGGCTCCGCAGCAGCGTTGAGCAGATTGGCGAATGTCAACACGCGTGGTATAACGCCAGGCACCTTGTCACAAGCCGCTTCAGCGGCGCCACATTCGAACGTTCACCGGAGCGTTGTATGTGACACTGTACCAATCAGTGTATCTGGTGGTATTCCAAAGCATGCAGTGGTTACAATAGGATCAACAAATACGGGAACGGTAACGTTTCATCCACCAAACAGTAGCCATGTGACGCACCATATAAACGCAGCTAGCCCTGATCATGGCCATTCTATAGACATTGTGTCACATACCAACATGACCTCCACACCTAATCACTCAGCAGGTGTGATGAACAGTATACCAGGTAATGCAATGTTCAATCTAGCTAATGTTGCTGCCGAACAAAAGCCACTGATGTTACCAGAGTCGGCGGCGAACGACAGCAGCAGACAGCAACAACAAGCAGCAGCAGCAAGTCGAATGACTGTTCGTGAACAAATAGAAAAACAGCAGCGAGATACAAATAAACGACAACATGTTGTTGTCAACATACTAAATGCCAATAATGCACAAAAAAACCCTCAAACTACACAAAAACTCGACGTGCCAGTGACACCAGCTCAACCAAGATTTGTGACACAAACTATGTCGGCTGTGCCACAAATGCACGTGGCAACATCACTGCCGACTGCAACGACTGTGTCAACAAGTGTAATTACAATAACAAGGCCTGTATCAACTCCACAAACGGTGACTATCGTACGACATCCATCATCATCACCTAGTGCTCCCCATCATCAAAATATACAGATTGTAAATATGAACAACACAAATGCTCCTCGTATGGCTGTATCCAGTCAAAAGACGCTCGCACCACGGTTAGTTCCAACTACATCGATACGCATTGCAACGCCAACACCGCCAGTACAGCCGGCACCTGTGCCAATCCGGGCACCAGGCACGCCCGGCACCGTTTTGGTTAGAGGGGCACAACATGTAAGTACCATCACATTGGCAACACAGCATTTATATAATAATACATATCACATGGAGCAATGTGCATGTACTTACCGATCAGTGTGAATTTGACACTTAATCTTCAGTGATAATCCATTTATATTGCAAGCATCCATGTTTTTCATCAATCTTGTTCACCCGGCCTCGCTAATTTGTACTAGAAGTATGTAGTAGTAGTAGTAGTAATATAACCTAGCCCATGTTTCACTAACATGCTCTTTTTTAAGCGCACTGATTTTGATCCATAAAATCAAAAATTCTCCTTACATAGAACCAAAATAAAAAAACTGTTTCACTGACATTTCATCCTGGTCCATAACAATGCACCTAGAAAAGCCATACCACACTTTAAAACAAAGATACACGATAAACTGGTAGAATTTACTAACTGCATTTTAATTGAAGTCCCTTTCGTGTAAATATCCAGTGGTCCACAGCCAAATGTATCTTCAAAAAGTTAGCAATTAAAAGTGTGCTAAACTGACTTGTCGATACAACATTAGCATTTTAACCTATTGACATTTGAACAATTGCAGTGCAGTTTATGGCTTTGCAAACGTCAAGGAACAATTTATAAATTTTTTTTGGGCACATTTTTGAATTTAAGTTTAAGATGTCGGTGCTCTCTGCAATCTTGTAAACTGGAAATTTTCAACGACGATCCAGCTAAATGTTAGCTCTGAATATGACCAAAATAGTTTCCTAGTTAATAATACAGTGGTGGCTTTTATAAGATTGCATTTTAAATATTCGCACAGCAAGTTGTTGTCAAATGATAAGTGGGGCGTATTTTTTAGCATTTTGAAAAGTATTAAGTCATAAATTTATATATATATAAGTATGTTTTGCCAAACTGTGCCAACTGTACATAGATTATCGATTAATTTAGTTTGATGGCAAAAGTGCTCCATAGCTTACAGTTTCCTTAAAGGGATACTCCAGTCAGTGAGTGAATCACACCAGTTACTTACATCTGTATAATATATTGGTTGTGTATAGTAATTGTACACAAAGATCATTAATAAACAATTAATTATAGTATAATTGTATCAGAACCACTCCATGTTGGATTCAGGGCGCTGCCATCTTGAGACTTATGCGCCCGCTTATGTCACTGGCGCTCGTGTGTTTGAACATCCTATGTCCAATGGTGTATCCAGTACGTCGCGGATTGCTTACGTCATAATCATAATTATTAGCGGAGATTCCACCAATCCTTGCCTTTTTCAACATGCGCCAAAAATGACGTAAACGATTTGGCTTACGTCACTGGCGCATGAGTCTCAAGATGGCAGCGCCCTGAATCTAAGATGTTTTTGATACCACCAAACTACAGCTATTTGTTTATTAACGATCTTTGTGCACAGTTACTAGGCACAACCAGTATAGCACACAAATGTAAGTTAATACTGTGAACCTCTCACTCACTGGAGTAGATATCCCTTTAAGGATCACGTTGGTGAAATGCTTTTTAAAAGTTCTTATTGTGCATATCAATGATTTTTAACATTTTGCCATACTTTTTGTAGTGTAGTTTGGTATTCACTTTGTCATTTGTGTCATTAAGGCCAAGATCCCTAGGTATGTAAAATTGTGTTTTTTTATAGAAAAAAATAGGTGAAATGCTAGGCTAGCGCTGTGCCTAAAATCTGTTTAGCCAATTTGGCTAAAGGTCAGAAATTTGTTTAGCCAAATGAGATTCTCTTTAGCCATTTTTGTTTAGATCAATTAAATTACCCGGTTTAAAAGTGCAAAACAAGGCATAATATAATAAAAAAATTCTATACAATATTCACAAGAATTTTTTTTCCTATTTTAATTAACTAAACATTTATATATTTAGCTAAACATATATAACGCAAACAAAGATCCAGTATAATTTAACAGAACATTGTTTAACAATAAAATGAAACTTGAACAACTGTTGGGAATCTTGCAAAATATAAAGAAACAGCACCTAACACATACTATTAATGTAATAAAATTTACATTACAGATATGTATAACATAAATTGAAAGATACTCTTTTATAACAAGGTAAAATAATTAAGAACCCCCAACTCTACTCTTGCTGCCCCGAAGTGATTCAAACAGTGTATTGATAATAATTATTACCTATCTTAAAACTTCATTTGACTGCTCAGTAATTGAATACAGTAATTCACCAAATTAGTTAACTGTGACTGACTGTAATCCTGGCCTGGGTGACGCAGGCTATATTTAATAAAACACGTTTTTGACATGCATCTTTCTATCTGTAATGTTTCTCGTGGTGAAACTTGTCAAACATACATGAATTACAATCTATATTGGCATTTTATTGAATAGTTACCAGATGGCACATTGATTAATCATTGACAATGCCATATGATCGTGTGACTGCGCCGGCGATACTGAGCGATAATATGGAACCTGTCCGGTACAGCGTTGTACTTGCCCCAAACTTGTAATTAGTGCCATCAGGCAGGTTCCCATTTTCTAGTAAACACAATTCTTGATTGATTTAAGCTCCCCTATTGTCTGTGAGCATGGCTAAGTGGAAGGATTAGCGACCTATTGTTTACCCAGCGGGTCACGTTACGCCGACTAGTTATTTGGGTCAGTTGAATGTGCGATCGTTTAGGCAACTTTAACAGAGCTGGGTGTTGAATAATGCAGTCATGTATTGCTGATAACATCATCAATAATAATGACAGATATAACGTTTCGCCAATTTGGCGAAGAGGTTTAATTTATTTTCGCCAAATAGAAAACCGTTTCGCCTATGGCGCAAATGGCGATCGACAGCGCTAGCCTAGAAATGATTATATGCCAGATTATAATAGGATTAATCCATTAGACCCAGGCTGGTTAAATTGACTTGTGCTCCTGTTCCCCAAGCTGCAGCCACTGATTGCACCAATTCGGGTGCTTGCACATTTTAAGCTGTATCTTCAAAACTACTGATTTTCTAAATTGCCAGTTGTGTTTATTTAGATGTTCATTTAATTATCTTTAAAATGGTGTAACTTTGGTGTATGTTGGTAAAACAATATGTTGTTATATGTAGATGACAAACAACAGAACGTTACCATTCTGGACAACAATACAGTAGAATATCATGTTTTATTCACATAAAATGTCACCCAACTTGGACAACGAAACATAAACAAAGCTCCGATCATTAATTTTATCGCTCATTCAGTTGTACTTCGAACGTAATGTAAACTTACCTTCAGTTCAATTCCAGAAGTGTCCAATCCATCGATATATAAGCACAAACTTAATCAGTAGTAAACAGCTACGATGTCCATGGCACCATCATTTTTGAAGGTCCACAGATGATTAACTTCAATCACGAAAAAAATCATAAAATTTCAATCAAAATTACCCAGGATTTATAGCTGAGATATCAAAGAATCAGTGGAAATTAGTCTCTTAAGTATCCGCAAGATGGGGCCACCGTTAGAGGCTTTATCTCCACCGGGCGCTATATGGGGAGGAGACACCCAGGCGCTTTCGGACGTGTGGGGTCTAGTGGGTTAATAATAGCTTTGTGGCCTTTGTAAGTTTATTATAAAGTTCACAGTTACAGCAAGGGGTAGTCTAACTCTAAGTGTCTTACACATGGATCAAGTGTGGTAATATCAAGTAATTCTTATTCATTATGTAATCTTTTACAGCCATCTTCTCAAACATTTTCTGAAAAATGTGTACATTTTTAAAACATATCTCAAAGTAATTACCATGAATTTATGTGTATGTCTGTCTGTCCATTCCACAAAATTAGGTCTGTTTTCTAACAACTTTAAGGTTAAACGCATATATTCAAATCAAAACACCTTTTAATAATGTTTGCTCATATGTTTTGTAATTCAGAAACTAATGTGGTAGTAGCAGCTCAAAATTGCACAAGGTGTACAGGGTTTCATGGCAGTTACCAGATATCTCTAATTCTGCAAAGTACTGTAGTTTGCGTCAACCTTGATTTAACAAAATAACTGTTTCATTGTGTAAGCCCGTAATGTTCACAGTTGATATAGCGTGTTGAAATTGGTAAACAGAATAAGCTTTCATATATTCAACAAAGCAGACATTATTGTACATATTAGAATGTAAATGTGACCTCTTCTAACGAAATGAGTCACATGTCAGCAAACTTGATTTCGAGAAAATACTGTAGAAACATTGCATGGTGATGTTTGACGATTTCGACTGTTCGTCACCAAAGCACACTTTAATGTCTTTTCTATTAACTGGCAATGCATATTTGCCATTTATATTCCTATTTACTACATTTTATAACCTTTTTAGAAAGGCTACGCAACATTTCACGCATGAATTTCGTAAAGCAAAGCCGATAAATCGCACTTGTTCGAGTCACATTCTTCAGGGTTTCCCTCACCGCATGGCAGACATATTTGTTACTATGGGATAGCCCAGCATGTCCACTGTTTGATTCTGCTAGAGGAATTCCTCAATGACATCCATTTTTGCCAATAGGAACGTTTATCTGAGAGCCCAATCTGAAAACAAACGTCATCAGTTGTGAAGTGCAGTCCCCTGATTGGCTTAAAGCTGTGAACGCGTGCGCAATTGCTAGCCGTAAACAAGCGGAATCAATCGGGTCGCCGCAAAAAAACATTGCTAAATACTCGGATTATGTTGCGATAACTGCAATAAAGTGAATAAACTACTTGCAAGACATGACTTCAACAATATGCGCGACTTGGGAGGGGGTTTGGAATACATCAAAAGGTGAAATAGAAGCAAAACAGCTGAATTAGGAATGACAACGCACTCGATCATATACTTGCGTGACCGCGAACTTCAAATGTAATTTTCTCAGTATAAAACTTTCTACCCCGGGCATGTTCAGTATCGAATAACTTTGGCTGTCCGTGCGCTAGCTCCATAATTTTTGCACTGTTGGAATGCTTAATAAATGTACTTTCCTATGATTGTACTAACTCAATTTTTTGACATGTGACTCATTTCATTAGAAAAGGTCACAAATAATAATAATTAAAACTTGTTTTTACAGTGACAAATCCAAAATGTATAATCAATTTCTAAATAACTTCAAATTAATTCATGTAAAATTAACAATATTCAATTATAAACTACAAAATGTTTAAATTATTAGCTGATTTGTTGGCTAATTCCTGCCTAGTCATTAATAGCAGCTTGTACTAACTACAGTGGCTGTCTTGTTCCACAGAACACAATCACGCTACCTCCAGGATTCCAGCTACCCCCGGGGGCAGTGATTGTGAAGAATGAGGCGGGCCAGTACATGGTGGTGTCCGGCCCACAACCCCAAGTCCAGCAACACCAGATTCCACACATACAGCAGCAAACCAGCACATCTGCAATCTTACCTCAGCAGTATAAATTCAACACAGTTCGGGTACGTATCTAGACTGTAATTAGAAACTACTGCAGGTGAAGTGTAGCACTAGTTAGTTATTCCTATGTTATAATTCTCTAGGTTAGTGCTGGGCCTAAAATTTGTTTAGCCAATTTGGCTACAAGTCAGCCATTTCTTTAGCCAAATAATGTAATATAATTATATATATCCGCTCCTTGCATGTAATCGTGACTGCCATTTTCAGCCTGTGACGTCAGTCACACAGCCGGTATCAGGGGGGGCGATGCACCAGGTACTGACGATGTCGCAGCCCATGCCGTCCACACTGCAGCCCCTGTGTGTACGACCTGGCACCACCAGCACGGGGGCACGGGCACCCGTTGCCATAGCAACGACCCCGGTCAATGTCCCCCTCGTCCGTCCAAACGTGGCCGCGTCTCCACAGACCATCACCAGTTTGCCAGCGGCAGGTGGGTTGGTTATTAACCCAGCGCAACGAACGACCAAACAAACAGTCAAACTAGCTCACAGAGGTTTCAACTGAACACGTGCTCAGTTGTGTCTGACATTTGTTTTCTCTTTGAAGTCTGCTGTGGTTACAAAGTATCAAAGCAGAGTTGAGACCTTGTGAACTTACTTAGATGTGCCTGGCACACAATGTTCACTCCCACAGGGAAGTTATTTGATTTTGTAATCGGATATATAAACTGGATGGTCACATTAGGACACAGATATTGAATACAGAGTGGTGAAGATAGTAATTCGCTAAACGGAGTATTTTAGTTACATTTGCCAAGCAAAACAAATTTATTTAGCCTGTGTGCAGTCATGGCAATTTTGCTGTTGCACGGAAATGTGTATACCACCAGGCTCAAAGTAGACATAAAATGTGTGCTTCTGATCACGAACCAAGATAGCATGTTGCCTTTGTAAAGGATGTTGTGGTTTTGTTTTTGCAGCGCCCGGACCCGCTCAGCCTCAGTTGGAGAACGTGCGGAAGTGTAAGAACTTCCTGACGACTCTCATCAAACTAGCTGCCAGTCAGCCCTTCGACACAGTGAAGAATGTCAAGAACCTAGTGCAAGCTCTCATTGTACGTACAAATTCAGTCACCGTCGTGTATTTGGTGCAAACACTCAATCAGTCACTGTCGTGGGACTTCCATGATGTGTGATTGCACTATACTAGAAATATGGTTTGGTTTAAAGATCATTAATAGCACAATTGTCTCAACATCCTAGTTGACCCAGTATGTACAAAATGGCATGGTCACAGTTAGCATTCACGATTATGCTAATGAAATTTAAAAAATTGTATCTCATATAAAGGAATATTGCACTAATTAATGTATCGCGGTGTGGTGGTTAGTGATAAGAGAGGCGGATGACATCGTGTGATGGCCCACACACAAGAGCAGTTTGACAGACAAGACATGTCAACCTCGATTACAGGTCTTTATGACTTGTGTCTCTGTCCTAGCTACACCCAGCAGCAGGGATGTTTGTTCTGTATAACTACAACAACTTTGCTACTTTCCTTCTTTCAGGACGGCACCGTGGAGCCCGACCAGTTCACAGCGAAGCTACAAGTCGAACTGAAGTCTTCGCCACAACCCTACCTGATCCCATTCCTGAAGGTGAGTGAACAGCACAGTGAGAGTTCGTCAGAATTGATATATGGTGAACTGTGTTGATAAATCAAGCTCATTCAACAGTGCATAACGCACAGGAAATGACATAGTATGTGCCTGTATAGGTCATTACTGGAGGGACTGTTGAAAAACAATTTACCATGGTGTATACTTGAGTAGTGGAAAGTAGAAGCTGTCCAATGGTGCCAACATCTTTGAATTAAGTGTCTTGGGGCATGCTTTCAATGGTACATTTCTTGCTCGCTTATCTGTACAACTGTCATACAACATGGTTTAAATAAAGTGCCATGCCCCGACAGCATGTTAGTCGCTTGTTGAATAAATTGTTTTGCTGCTTACAGAAAAGTTTGCCGCTCCTGAGACAATCCATGTGTCTGCAAAAGATCCACATTGAGGGGGTACGGCCTCCACCCCCTGGCTCTGTCATGCCCCCCATGGCCAGCACCCTAGCGGGGGGCATAGTGGCTCAGACAGGCATCCAGCAGCAGTTTACACTAGCCATGTCTCAGGTAGCTATGTCATACGCTTGGCACTAAAACATAAAGGAAGGTTGTGTTTTGATTTTATTGTCAAGTCTTGTTACTCAGAATAACCTATATGTAGTCTGGCAAATATGTCTTTAGCCATGCAGAAATTAATCTTGAATTCAACAAATCGTCAAATGCAACTCAAATCTTATAATATCAAGCTTGGATAATTCTGACAAAGGCTCTGACTTGACAAAAGGAGGCGGGTGTGTTGTGTGATGGACATATCCATCTCATTAGTAAATACACCTGAGGCCATGCTTTCAAAAGCGGCGGGCTATTGTGTAAATAAGCAGTATCCTTCTTAAATGTTCTAACTGTTTTTGTGAGGTCATTATTTGTTCCACGGATCCTCAGGGAAGTGTTACTTAGGACACGATAATGGAGAATCGAAGAAGCACTAAGTAAAATATAATCGATACTTTGCAGAATAATTTCTTTTAAAAATGTCGGTGAAAACAGAACATTGTGATTGTGCAAGACAGAAACCGAGTGCATGAGTACACAATGAGGTTCTGTCACGAGTGAGGTGACGAGGTAGTGCTGTGACCACTGGTTTATGCCATCTGCCTGTGTTGCCAGCATCACAGCAAGGTCGGCACCAGCAAACAGCTGACGCCACAGGCCATCCAGGCTATCATGGCGCAGCAGCGACAACAGCTGCCGGCGGGCAAGCAGGGCGCAAACAAGGCCCTGTTGAGTCAGTCGATACGACAGCCAATCACGTCACAGGCCCGGGCGGGGTTTGTTGCCAGCTCGGCCGCGGGGAGCAGCACGTACAGGGAGAAGCGCAAATTTGAATCTCTTAAGTAGGTCATCGAGAATTACTCCCATAATAATCTTCTGCTCTGCATCAGTGAGGATTCTACGCTATGAGTGTGGTTTCCTGTCACATACCTAATTTAAATTGTGAATTTACGCTTTCTATTGTATATTACTATTGGTGCTGAGTCACAACTATTTCTTGATTACTAAGGGAAACAGTTAAATATGCTTTGGATGTAATTATTAAAGCAAGATGACACTAACAATTTCATCCAGCATGAATTCGTTCTTAAAAAATGGGTCCCCCCGTAGCTGTTTTTTTATGAAAAATATCTGGAAATTTTATTCATAATTCTTGGGGTCCATCTATACACATGCATATTATATTACATATATATCCTAAGATGTTGTGTAGCTGTGACACTGTGGTTACAGGGAAGATGACGACATCAACGATGTGGCCACGATGGGTGGAGTGAATCTGTCGGAGGAGTCGCAGAACATACTCGCAACCAACTCGGAGCTGATGACAGGGCAGCTGAGATCATGTCACGATGAGAACTTCCTCCACTCTGTCCCCCTCCGCAGCAAGATCAATGCAATAGGTGGCTACTGCTTCCATACACTCGCAATTTTTATATCGCATCAGGAAATGTCTATTTGTCCCAGGAGACTAAGACAAAGAGCTTACATTCTATTGGAAGCGGTGTTGTTTTTGTTGGTGATTGTACAGCTTTTAGCATCCCATTATTTCTTTGATGTTGGTTATGTTCATATTTCTGTTGCATCTCTTATATTGTAAATCCTTTCTTATGTTCAGCAGTGTTTGCAAAAAGGTTATGTGTTGTGTCATGTGATTACTTTGAAATAGTCAAATTTTTCTATACTTGCATCATGATTAAGTTGCTCAAGGAGGTTATACAAAAAAGGACTTGCTAATGCTTGTTTTTCTTGTTTTGTAGCAAAGAAACACGGTTTAGACGACGTTCCTTCCCAGGTTGTTAGCCTCATATCGCATGCAACGCAGGAGCGGTTACGAAACATCGTAGAGAAACTAGCAAACATTGCCGAGCACAGATTAGAAATATATAAGGTAGGTGAACTGCTGGCGTATTTTGCAGAGGTTATTTTCATGATAACTATTCTATATAATAACTGATTGGTGAAGTTTGGGGGCTTAGGAGATCATCAATAGGTATTTGTTATTTTTGACAATGAGCTGTCTGCAAGAATGACATGGTCAGCAGACCTTACCACATCTCCTCGGATAATTTACCAGTCAACTTATAGGTCCAAGTGGACTACTGAGGTACTGCTTTTTCTGCTGCCTAAGTTGCCCTTACATTGTATTATAATTACTGGTATTAATACTGGTGTGGTTTTTCTTGTAAATTGAGCCAATGTCAATGCATGTAGAGAATTGGCAAATATATATTTGCTGTTTCTGTTGAGTCTTAGCTGTCTGGGAAGAACTTGATCTTGAGACTGCATGTTCATATGCAAGCATGCATGCACACATTCATAATATGAACCCATGCACATGTGCGTGCATACACAAGCACACACACACGCATGCACACACATGCATGCACACACACACACACACACACACACACACACACACACACACACACACACACACACACAGACAGACACAAGTGCACACAACATATACAAACACACACATTACACATGTGCACATGTGTTATTGCATTCTGGGCCCTTATCAAATATAACTGAATTAGGCTAAAAGGTTTTATCTTGAAGTGTCTTGACCATTGTTTGTGTCTGTAGGCCAACTCGAGGTACAGGGTGCGTGCATGCGTGTGTCTTTAGGCCAGTTCGAAGTATGAGGTATATGTGTGTGTGTGTCTTTAGGCCAACTCGAGGTACGAGGTGATGGGGGAGGTGCGGCCACAACTGAAGTTCCTTGAAGAGTTGGACCGACTGGAGAAGAAGAGACATGAAGAGGCCGAGAGGGAGGTCCTGTTGCGAGCCGCGAGGGTGGGTGTCTCACTTGTTCCAGGCAGAGTTTATGTTGTTGATCACTGAAGAGATTCGTCAGATTGTATTGTTCAAGTCGGTGTTCAACAGTTGCCGAGTCACGGGGGACCATCTAACAGAAAATTATGTAAATAAATATGTCTTGTCCAGATTTATAACAAATGTTGTATTCTGTATTGACAGTAATGTTGTTATTCGCAATGTGTTTATTGACTGGTTAATATGTTGATAAACTAAGAAAATCGGGTGTCACAGCGTGGCCCACAGGAAATCTGCGTGAGGTACTCTTCATTGTTGTGTTACTTTTTTAGAGTCGAGCAAAACACGAAGATCCAGAACAGGCAAAGTTGAAGGAGAAAGCAAAGGCTGTAAGTAATGGTCCGGCTGCATAAAACACACTTTGGCTTGTGTTACTTTACTGCCTTTTCGCGGTGTTCATTGCGGAAATATACTTATGGTATATCATGCTTTTAAGACATAACATCGATAGACAGGACCAAACAAAGAGATTATACAAACATTGGCTTACTCTTAGGGATGTAATTTAGAAATTATAATTTTTGCCTTGATTCTGTAAATATTCAAACAAAAAATGATATCAATATGAAAACAACTAATCTGTATATAATAGCACACCAGCTGATGATCATCAGCGTGTGTTCATTGACCTGTGGATGAACCCAATATGGAGAGAGTTTTCTGGGCGTGAATGTTATCCAGGCAGTAGTGTTGAGGGTGCTGTGGTCATGTGATTGCAGCTACAAGCAGCTGAGATGGAGGAGGTGCGTCAGCGGGAGGCCAACATGACGGCCCTCGCTGCCATTGGACCCCGCAAGAAGCGCAAGCTCGAAGCTCCAGACACACCCGTAAGGATCCCGATAAGGACCCCCGCAAACAGACATGGCATTTCTAGACACCTCACAGCTCCGTGGGCAGAGATCATGCAATTGCTATTTGTGGTTCTCATCCATTGAATGACTCCTGGATAATCTATTGTTTGTTTGTTATTTGTACCATGTAAATGTGACAAAAAGGAGCATTCCTGTTACACCACAATCTTCTTAAACGTGTGCTAAACTAAGTAGTTTTGACCTGGGTACTTACAGAAGAAGAAGAAGAAAAACTGTTATACGTGATATGCATGATTCAAAACATTGTATTAAAACCTGCAGACAAACAGTAGTGTGATCATTTTCAAACTGGCAGCGTAGATGTTTATATTTTATAATTAGTAAATTTATTATAATTGTTTCGTTGTAGAATTGGTAATTTTGTTTCGTGTTTTAGGAGTATTTTAAGAATGTACAGAGATTTTATGTATTCATTTATTTTTACAAGGCTTTATTGGACTGTGGATGCAGATGCGTTTGTGATTATGAGAGCCATTTGAAAAATCTTGCAATAAACAAACTTGGCCTCCCACATGAAACAAAGCAGCCAAGCAATGTCTGTGTTTTGTGGCTTCAGGGCAGCAGTGCATCAGGAAGCACTGGCACGTCAGGGGAGCTGGGCGGTACAGCCAGATCTGTGAGTATGAGGGTACAACACTACCACAAACTGTCACAACATCCATTGTAGCAGCACCCATTGGTTCTTTGTGGCAGGAGTAAGACGGACAAAAGCTGCAATATTTTTTATAGTTGTCAGTGATATTTTAGATAATACAAATGTCGAGTTATGAAGCAGATATTTGTACGCCTGATATAATGTAATCTTGTTCCCTGATGCACAAAAGTGTGGGTCAGTTTGGGATCATTCTTTTAGCACATTCTTTTCACCGTACCCACTCCATAGAGAGAGATGTAATGCCAGCAGCAATTAAATACTAGAATGTAAACTAAGACAACACCTATTAATTGTGCAGCCAGTATGATGTGTTATAGTCATGTGTGGCTCTACCTTATGTGGGACACAGTGCTTGGACCATCATTCAGAGAACCTGATTTCAAGTCCTATTGTTGTCATTTTGAAGCTAATAATAATAAAAACATTATTTATTCATAATAACCTTAAAAAATGTACATTTTATCTCCCTCTCGTGATTGTAAAACATAATATACATGCACTAAACAATTAGATCGACTACCTTATACATAATGTGTTAAAATATAGTGAATAAAAAAAATTAATAACAATAAAAAATAAATATACTGAATAAATATTTAAAAAATTACATTTCAATAAAAATAATAAATAGATAAATTATAAAACAAGATAAATAGTATTTGACATGTATATATAATATAGATATATATATATATATATATAATAAAACGCTTAGTAAAAGACTAAAAGTGTTCATTGAAACGTGCATCACTGTTTGCTAGTTAAACACATGATGCATATATGTCGTCTTAAAAACAGAGATAGAGTTCGAATTTGTTCTAAGACAGTTTCGCTCGCTTCACGTTGCACTAGTTCATTTGGCTGTCCATGCACACCTGCCAGTAGACAGCAGTTGATGTGTGGGAATTAATATATGCAACATGGCTGAATACTTTCCAAATAAGTCATAATGGTGGTTGAATGAACAGATTCAGCCAGTGGGTTTGTTACGGCCCACATGTTGTCATACTTTGCGAGCTGTGACATCGTCCGTTGTCTAAACGTCTGTCGTCTTGCAGGTGCTACATCGGCCTCGCATCAAGCGAGTCAACCTCCGGGACTTGCTCTTTGTGCTCGAGCAGGAGCGGGAGATGAACAAGAGCTCGTTCCTCTACAAGTCATTCCTCAAGTAGACGGTGCACCGCCTCACACGCGGATCACTTGCTGGGCTCCCGGGGCCACAGGCTGGCCACGGAGAGTGCAACCTGTCACAGGAACCTGTCGCAGGAACCTGTCGTGCTGGTGGGGACCTGTTGGTGGCAGGGACCATGCTGGTGGAGGACCACGTAGACACCAGGACATCAAATAGGACGCGTCGGCGAGGACAACAGTTCGGCCGGCAGCGTTGACCGCTTGGATATTGCGTGACAGGATCGTAGTGGTCCATATTGGATCGCTGGAATAGGAGAACACGGAGAGAGCATGGAGACGTGTAGTGCAGAACGCATTGGTGTGTTCTCAGTGCAGTGGGCATGTCAGCAAACCACAGTCGGCATATAATTGGTTGACTGGAACATGCTGATGACTCAATGTGGTACAAGGACTGGCCGTCTGGGACATACAATGTCCGTGAAACTGCACTGGCTCGCTGCAACATGTTGAGGCTGTACAAGAACTGGTCAATTGCAATATGGTGTTGCCACTGTGCAAGTATGGGCCAGCTGGAACAACTGTTGAAACTGTACCAGCACTGGCTAGCTGGAACAAGTGGTGGCCAACTGGAACATGTTGAAACTGTTCAAGTACTGGCCAACTGGAACATGTTGAAACTGTTCAAGTACCGGCCAACTGGAACGTGTTGAAACTGTTCAAGTATTGGCCAACTGGAACGTGTTGAAACTGTTCAAGTACCGGCCAACTGGAACGTGTTGAAACTGTTCAAGTACCGGCCAACTGGAACGTGTTGAAACTGTTCAAGTACCGGCCAACTGGAACGTGTTGAAACTACCGGCCAACTGGAACGTGTTGAAACTGTTCAAGTACCGGCCAACTGGAACGTGTTGAAACTGTTCAAGTTTTGGCCAACTGGAACGTGTTGAAATTGTTCAAGTACTGGCCAACTGGAACGTGTTGAAACTGTTCAAGTACTGGCCAACTGGAACATGTTGAAATTGTTCAAGTACCGGCCAACTGGAACATGTTGAAACTGTTCAAGTACTGGCCAACTGGAACGTGTTGAAACTGTTCAAGTACTGGCCAACTGGAACATGTTGAAACTGTTCAAGTACTGGCCAACTGGAACGTTTTGAAACTGTTCAAGTACTGGCCAACTGGAAGATGTTGTTGAGACCAATGAGTACTGGCCAAGTGCAACTGGAACATTCGGGAGCAGCTTACAGCAGGTACTCTCTAGTGAAATGACACATTTACCTGTGGATTGTGTAGATATGTGATGATATTGCAGCCACCTGAGCTTGATCCTAATGAGTTGCACCTCTCTGTACGACTGCTACGCCTTTTCTTTACGAGTTGGTCTGTTACTTTTGAATTTTTATTTGAAGTACAGTAATGTTGGGTGTGAGAATGCAGACAAGTGTCTACTGCGTGTGTGCGCATGTGTGTGAATGTGTATACAGTGGCGTGCATGCTTGTGCTCTGGTAAATATACCTGTGGCAGCAGTCTCACTGGCAATGGAAATGAAAGTAAGACAAGTTCATCTCAGTTGTATGTTATTCTCACTGTAAATACGTGCACTTAGTCTGTGGTGACATTCACCTGGTATATATTCGAGTATGTGCTGTGTAATGTTGTCGGTTGGATGTTGTGCACGTTGTGCGTCAACGTGCAGGGTCTAAAGGATCAGTTTAGGTGGGTAAGGCGGTACATGGCACGTGGCAAAGCCACACATGTTCCGTGCGACTGCAATTGTGAATAAACACTGTAAATAGACAGGTGTATTTATGGTTTCCAGTTGCACAAAATCTGGTTCTCTCTTACTGTGTATATAGATACTGTATATCCTGTATAGTGCTATCACGTGGGAATAGTCATGCCACATTGGTTATTGGCTTGGTACTCGTGTGAAATCTCGCACAAGTGTGTGCAGCAACGGTTGCGTACGACGGTGCGGGGGTAGGATTTTGTGTAGGAGTAATTATTAATTATTATTATGATTGTGTCACTGCAGATGATTTTTAATTCCATGAGAGAGTGACGCCAACATATTGTGAAGTGTCTTGTATATACAAATGCTTAGTTCTGTGCGGCAGTGTCGAGGGTATATCTGTTGCAGGATGTTGACACGTGACGAGACAATACTGAGTGACATAAGGACACACTCTGGTGCTTAATGTACAGCCGATTCATGTCCTGCGTCACACGTGGGTGCACCCATGAGCACATAGGTGCAAGTGTTGAAAAGCGGTACAAACGTCTTTCATGTGTCATGAAAACGTAAAATTACTGTACATTGGAAACTTTCTTGATATTCTCTGTCGACATGGTAATTCTGCCTCAATGATTGGCAAGACTTCAGTGGGATTTGAAAGAAGTGCTCCAACCTTGGATGATTATGCATAGAACCTGTATTGTTTTGGAACATTTAGCGCTTTCAAGAATTCTTTTTACTGCAAACAAATTAATGAATCAATAATTATATGAAAAATTTGTAAGCCTATGGAGCAGTAAATCTCTTCACCACATACTTAAAGGTAGTCGTTGAAAAATGCCGTCTCGTACATCTGCTTTAAGGCCGGTTTACATGTGTCCAGTTCTCAGGAAACATTGCCCAAAAACAGTCATCTGTGTCTTTTCTTGAAAGACACTTTCAGATGGTCGGGTGGCATGGTCGGGTGGCACAGTCGCCACAACTAACCAATCAGACACATCCTTTCTTGAGAGGAACATTACATTCGATTGGTCAGCCGACACCAACACCAAATAACGAGAGAATGTCACTCACGTAAGCGAGCCCTTATCTCAAAAAGAAAGTGAGATTGTAAGGTGTAATGATGTCTTGATATGACGAATTGACACCTCCATGAGGCCAGTCCACACCAGTGATGCCACTTTGCAGCCGAATGTGTGCTGGCATCACAGATAATCACTGCATGTTGTAGGTGACTTACTGTGGTTTGTTCATCTTTGTGCATATGAGCGTGCCTACAATCAGGCGTGTTGTACATCGCCAGGTAAAAGATTCGGTTGTAGATTGGGAACACCTGTGAAGTGAAGTGTAGAGTGACGGTTGTACAGTGGGTCGGACATGAGATGTCTGAGACAAGCCTGTGGCTACATGTGGGTTGAGGCCAGCATGATGATGTTCATGCCAAGTTGCCGACTGGAAAGACAGTCTCCAACTGCTAGTAAAACACGTTGATACATCTCGGAAGAGTAGATCAAAGGGTTTCATTGCAGGATGTTGAGACTTAATGTCTGATTGCTTCCGACACTAAGAGGTGAACTTGAAAGCTTTGAAAACCCAACTGAGGTGGAAATTTAGATTTTGTGTCATATTTAAACCTTGGTTTCCTAATCATATAATATCACAAATTTACATGCTGATAATTGAGTGTTTGTTCATATTTGAAACAGGTCTAAGTAGTTGCAGGCGTGACATAGTAGGTAGTTGTTTTGTGTAGAAATGAGAGGCTGTTATTTTGTTGTTTACTTAGGTTACGTGTCTGACTGTCTGTGGTCAGAAGTGTACACAACAAGGTGTACACATCTACAGTAGCATTGTACATGGTTTGTAGCCAGGCTAGCAAGCTCGTCTGTGCAGTATTGATGTATACACACACACACACATATACGCATTTAGAAGAAACAGTGTACACACGTATCGACAGCTCTGTGTAGCTCACTGCAGTGAATGCATTGCCATATATTGAGGTTTTTCAAGAAGTGTACAGAAATTGTAATTATTTCTATGAGGAAATGAGAATTTATGGATTAAAATGTCCTGTGTAATGATCACCTGTTTTGTTTCATGTAAACAACGGAGAAATGTGGGTGCAGTTGGAATGTTTTGCTGAGCTTTGCCTTGGGGGGTGGGTGGGTGTGCATTTTGTTTATGTGCATTAAGGGGATCATGCAAGTGATGTGCGAGTGAATGCCTTCCCCCGTACATTTTGGTCAAAATTAATACCCTAGATCTAGATCAGCTGTTGCCACTAACAGCAAACTAAAACAATGAATTGATAGTGGTGATGAGGATACCCATTGTCATAGATAGTTTATCAATCGCTTGCATGCATTGACGCACCAACACATTTATAACATACACGATGCATTTTTAGTCCTTTGGGCTAAAGGACTTATGACATCACTTTGTGTCTGCCATTCACTGTCCGCCGGACGTTTCTCAGGGTACAACTGTCACTATGCACAAGAAATGTACATTTCACTGCCACCTTTTTAAAGCCTCCTGTGGTCTGTTTAAGTTTAAACTGGTACATTTTAAGTTTTTCTATTTTATGTAAAACTTTTTCTGAAGTTTCTCCTTTAATTTTGCATAGACGTATCTGAGGGTATCTTCATTGTACACAAGAAATTTGTAGTTAACTAATCTTGTAAGGGTATCTCAGGGCCTCCCAAAATGTTGCTTATTTCAGCCTGAACTGTTAGTTCAACGACAAGGACATCTTGGGGTATCTGCATGTTTATTCTACTAGTGGCCAAGCCTCAGATCAAAGTGGAGCTGGACATTCCTGGCTTCTATTGTTGGTGTGACTAATTGGGTGAAGTGGCAGCAGTGATGGGGGTTGTATCAACAACACAGTAGATCCCAGTTAATTAAAGTGGACAGAACACTGCCTGTATGTGTTAAGCTATATCTTCATAACTGCTAATTTTCTGTAGATGCAAGTTGTATTTATCCTGAAGTTTGTTGAATTATCTTTAAAATGACGTGACTACAGCCTACAAGGTTGTATGTACCATGTCTATACTGGTTAAGACTAAGTGCCAAATGCAGATTATTATTATTCTGGACAGCTATAGAGTTAAAATTAATACACTTTTTTGTAGAGTTAAAATTAATACACTTTTTTGTCTGCTACATTCACACAATTTGGCTGTGATTCCGATCATCTCATATGGATAACTAGATAAAATACCAATTAATAGGTGATTATCGCACACTTTCGAAATTTGCAGTGTCATTCACGCTAGGTGGCGCAACCGTTTATGTTGAATTAAACAGGAAACTTGACGATGCGGAAAATCCCCAATAGCCAATATAGGCATCCCAAATGTTCGACGTCGCGGTGGTTATATAGAAGAGTTATGTAAAGGTAGCAGGTCTGCGCGGCATTACAAGCACGTCGAAGTCGGAGTCACAAGTACAGCGAGCCGCACCGTGTCCATGCGCGCTAGTCAACGGCGTTCGAGATCAGTCGGACGTCTGCATGCATGGTAGGTAAAGTTGGGGATATCCCGTAAACAGTATCTAGAGTGATCGTACATTCACGACGTTTACACGAAATTTAAATAAAAACCTATCAGACATATCAATGACTTTTCTGTGCAGCATAGTTAAGACTTTGTTGATTTTGGTATTAACAGCCCAGGTTATAATTTTGACGAGCGGCTGACACGATCAAAGTCAAAGTTATTGACTGCATATACCTTACAACCCTATCGTCACGTACATAACATAGTCTACTTCTATTGCAAATGCATGTTAGACGATTATAGCTGACTTAAGCAAAGTGTTTTTCTCAGTATATAAAACGAAACTATATAAAGCTCTAATAATCGGGGTCCGGGACAATGGGGAATCCCCAATACGTCAATGTCAATGAGTCATTGCGGGCAATTCTAAGTCTATTTGTAGCTCATGAGTCATGTGCATGTTAGACGATTATAGCTGACTCAAGCAAAGTGTTTTTCTCAGTATATAAAACGAAACTATATAAAGCTCTAATAATCGGGCTCCGGGACAATGGGGAATCCCCAATACGTCAATGTCAATGAGTCATTGCGGGCAACCAATTCTAGTAATTGCACAATAGGTGTGACTTTGGCCTCTAACATATTCTAGAATCTATAGACACTACACAATTACTATAACCATTTTAGGTGATGGGCAAATGTAATGCAATCTATAAAATAGTCTGTATATATAGGCCCCATGGCATATATGTAAAATTATGTATACTAAACATAATAATTAAATTGTTGGTCAAATAGGTGTTGAAATAGGCTGATACGTATGTGAGGTGTAGCCTATCAAAAAGGCAATTTTTATATTCATCATTGACCTGAACTATTTTCATGAATTAAAGAGACCCTTTTTTGCATAAACCTATATATGTTTTAAACACAGTGTTAGTGATATATGTATTCAATCTAGGAAAAGTTGGATATATATTCATTTGGATGACATTTTTGACTTTGTAACATTTGAGAAAAATGGCTTCAAACTCATTTTAATGCTCATGAATTGAATGTTAATTGTTGCATTTTCAGATGCTTCAAAGCATTTGCATGTCTTGCATGATCAGGGCTATCTGTAGAACTTCAATATATGGCACTTGAACGTATTATTTCAAATTGACTGTTTTTTATTTAATTCTTTTTTATATATATTTAAAAAAATTAAATTTGAAATGTACAAAATTGAATACTACTCATACTACTAATTTAATTTCCATTGGTATTTTTTATCTTCTTGTTATGGTTTGTTATATATGCACAACACTGGAAAAGGACCCTCTAGTCGATGGTCTTCATGATGAGACCATTGTTGATGACTATTGGTTCCTGAAGTGTTAGACTTGGACTAGTGCACATCTGAACTCCTAAGACGTGTGTTTGTAGTAGATACTCTCACACAGAACACAAAATTCTGGTTAATTGTTTACGAGATTTTTTAAATTAATTTTGGTGTATTTGGGTTATGAAATCAGTCATGTACAGAACGAATACGTCACGTACAGAACATTGTGTTTTGGACTATCACAATGTTAAAAACAACAAGAATGGAAATATTGTGACCATGATTAATATACTGCAATTTCCATGATAATTATGTTGTTACAGTATTGCAACTTTATGATGTTGTAAAAAGTCGTATCTATGATCGAGCTACAATACCACAAATAAAATTAGTATTGTTGATTATCCCAACATATACCTGTCAATTATTAACTTGTCATTTTGTAGCCTATGCACATCTAAAATGAGTGTCAAGTGCTAAGAAATGTGGTAAAGTAAATTAAATGCAATAAAGATCAATGAAAACTATTTTAAAATGCATCTCGTACAGAACGAAAACATGATATCTTAGTAATGATAACAAACAGTTAATATTGTTTTACAGAGTAAAAGAAAATATTGTTGGAATACCTGGCAGCTGAGGGTGTAATGTGTACAGGAAAAAGCACAAAAAACAAACTTGTTATGATATAAACTCACAAAAATAAGCAGCAGTATTCTTGGTCTGCAGAAATCGCAAAAGGTTTATAACGTATATGTTCCAGATATGATATTGAGTAAACTATTTGACTGAAATTAAAACCAATAATTAACCACATTCATATCATAATTTTTTCCCTCTGGCATCATTTCGTATGTGATGATTTGTTTGAGGTACCAATTTATAAAAGGCTGTAACTATGCAAACAAATTAAGGAAGCAATTTGCTGGCTGTTTGAAGTTTTGAGGGTCAAAAGATGTCCACATGAATCGAAAGGAATGAGACAGAAATGTTGTGTCCCAATTTTCACCCATATCATTCATGTGGTCCACAGATTTAGAGAGTGCTGAAGCACCAATTCTCACCAATAAATGTAAAACTAGTTCAGTATTGGAAAACATGTTGTCTCTGTAATTGGGCTAAAAATCTGGTATCAACTTCACACTATCATGACATCTTCCACAACTGTAGCCACCTTTTGCAAAATAAAACTAAAAACATAATCTTTTGAAATTGCATTCCACCGTATATTTGTTGGTGGTTCCATGCTCCAATGATGACCCTTGTCTGTGTCTGCATATGATGACATAAAATTATTTTGTTTGTTGCATTGTGCCTCTAAGCTTGAATTTTCAGGAGTATAGGCTAGTTAAAATTACTATGTGTTGATTAGATCGGCAGCAGATATATACTGTTTCATATTCTGTTTCGGCCAGAATGGAGTAGAGGCTAGACTGAACACCCAGAAGTGATCATGTGGAATGGAGATGACCATATTCTGCCCCCTCCAGTCAGAGGTATAGTGTCGTGTTTAGATTATAGTCATCTCAACATAATGATAATACCTGTATTTTGATAGCTGGCAGGGCATTTACACTGATGGTTTAGGACTGAGACGTCAAATCAGTGGTGGCTGCATTAGTGAGACCCCCCCCCCCCCCCGCCCCCCCACCTCCCGTGTGAGCCCTTTTATTTCCCTAATGTCCCAGTCATAGTGACATAGCAACTCCTCGCGATAACGTGTGACGCCACAACCACTAGCGCCATCTATAGTTTTAAGCACGCTACCGACGGTGTCGTCTGCTCGACGTTGGATGTCGAATGGCCAGTTTTGTGCTGCGCCAAACTACAACAACAGTCGCAGAAAATTTCCGGAAATGGTTTTCCACATCTTCCCGGTTGAAGAGAGAAGGTAAATATTGGATCTATTAAAGAAATGTGTATGTAAAAGTAAAGTAATCGACATTTTCCCCTGTGAAAACATGAGAAAAAAGGCCAAACGTATACAGTCAAAGAAACGCCAGTCGAATACGCTCGTGAGTCGAACACTTAATCGTTTGTAATTACGACCATATGTAACATAGAATGCATTAACTTAAACAGGTACATTTTGCATCTACACAAACAATCTGTTTGACAAAGATGTAAAATGAGGTTTGTGAACATATACATTTAAAAAAACTACTTATATTACAAAAAATATTCACTGGCCCCTGTTGCAGTGTTGGCGTTGCGTAATGGTCGCTAGTATATCATGGCTATGGGCGGTATGGGGAGTGTGGCATGTTTAAAAACATCTACAAATAACTCAGAAGGTCGGAATATATACGTAGTCGTAGATAATAATTAATACATGGAAGCCTTTTTGGCATATTGAGGATCCAACCAATATTATTGGTTGGATTCTCAGTATGCCAAATGCTTCCTTGACCGTGTGAGGCTTGCCCACTTGCCATGTGGAATTCACTCTCGTAAGGCAATGACCCCAATCATCCAATGGCAATGTGGTTAAATTTGGCTAAATCTTGTAATTATTATCACCACCGCGTTACCATTTCGACTCGCGGCATAACTAGTAATAGAGTTGAAATATAATGTAATTTCTGCATGAATAGGGACCGGCAAAAAAAATTCTAAATAGATTACCATGTTTATGATGGTGCCTGTCGATTGTATGTATAATATGTAATAAGATACCATTTACATAATTTAAATATCTTTAAGCAGTAAAATGTTATGGCACATTTAAATTTCCAAACATGGTACCAAATCTGTGACCTCGGCTCTGGCCTGCACAGCGCGCTGTGTAGCACACGTTCACACTAGGGCTAAATCACTCATTTGAAATGCAGTTAAAAACTGCTATAACCTTACAGATATTTAGTCAACATTTCAATAGCTGCTCTGTTGGTCAACCTTGACATTTCTCTTGGTGATGTTTCTCTGTAGATAAAATTAAAACATACCACTCACTATAAAGCATTATAATAATTAGCATGGGGAAGCTCTGTGTCAATATCAGTGATACGATACTCAAATAAACTTATACATTTGGAATATTAACCACATTAAAAAGATTATATTTTTAGATATTTATTCACACCAAACTATCTTTTTGAAATATTATTGTGTTCAAAGATGCAGTTAGATTAGAATCTGATATTAGATTACTCCAAGATGGCCGTCATTGCGTCAGCGCAATCCTGACAATGGGCGGTGAATTCAAAACGATTTAGCTACAATGCGCTACATGCGATTTGTATGAAATGTTCAGGGTCTGCTTATTAAATATTCATCTAAATACTATCCAAACTTCAGAAAACTTCCTCCGCATGCTACGAAGATATAATTACCCGAACATAGCGCAAAATCACTCATAAAAATCAAAATTAAATAACCCACCTAAAATATTGCAATTCACACGGCCGCATTCTCTGTCATTTTGGGTTTCAGAAAAATGTGGATTCACCGTCATACGATTAATACGAGGCTCATAAAAGGTGTTTCCCTGGGCCTCCCCTCATGAGCAGAAAAACCTAGTGGACACAAATTTCAACCGATCTACCGACGCGCCCCTAGCGGATTTGCCGGTCCCTAGCATGAAGTCAATAATGTGTTGTTATATAAGAGGATATATTATTATTTATATGGCAGGATTAATATTTGTGTATTTAGTTACTAATTATGTTTATATATATTTTTTTTCGTATTCATTTAAGCATTTAGGATGTGTGCAATATTTGCATATCTAATGATTTATTATTATGGTTGTGACCACAATAATTGTGTTTGGGGATACATACCAATACAAGTTTTTACCTTCTTGTGTATTCCCTTCAAACAACATCATATGTACAACATGTTGACATGGTCTTAAATTGTAATGTTTGTTGAATGTTATTTGAATAAATAATATTGAATTGAACTGAATTAATGTTTGTGTTCAGCACATGTTGCAGAAGAAGCAGCTCACACAGCTTAGTTCATCGAAAGGATGGACCAACTATTCAATGCCTTTAACAGCCAGATGCTGACCAGTTCAGCACTGATGCCACACGCTCTGACTGAAACCAGTGGCCACAAGGCGTTTTTGCTAGGAATCTTAGATTGGCTTTCCAAGATTAAAAGCAAAGGCAATGATGACAGTATATTAATTTTGGTATATGTTATGTAAGTTGTTGTATATGTTGTTGACTATTACATGTACAAGGTAGATTAAAAACATTGCATATTTTGACTTTCAAAATCAAATCAAGGCAAGCTTTTTCAAACATCCTGTATATGTTATGACTTACACCTGAATTTTTTTCATGAGCTTTGAGTGTCATGTTAGTATTCCATGTTTACTTCAGACCATTGACTGTACACACGATACTGTTGATGGCGATAATATTATGAAAACATAATATTATTAAAACATGATTTGGTTGTGGCATAATAATGGCGTGTGTTTTATCCATGACAAATATTTTGAGTAGCAGTCGCCGTTTTGTTTGGGTAGTGTACACGCCATTGGAACGTTTTTGTTTGTACACACACTATTTACCGTTTTAACTGAACTGTAACGATCATTTACCTTTTTGAATTGTACACATTATTAATTGGGACGTTTAGGCTTGTTATCATTCCGTGAATAAATCTTCTATACCTATTTATAATCATATTCTGTTTGCCTTAGTTGTATAATGCATCCATGCTTGTATGGGAATTTGCTTTATTATCTAGGCCAATGGCAATGCCCCTTGTCATGTTTGCCATTTGACTTTACTATATGTGTGCAATAAAGGCATTGCCTTTTTCCACACGCGTATGTTTTCTTGCAATTTGTCGCTTCATAAACTGAACAAAGCACAGCAGGCTACAATACTATTACAGTTTCATCAGTGGTGAGTAAAATAATTATTTTATAGAATAACTGCAGCAATTATATATAGAGTTGAACAAATATGTGTACTGCTGTGAATCAGCTTGATGCGGAGAGCAAATAATACTGTAGCAAGTGTCGAATCTAAATACTAAAAGGATAACAAATGGTAAAAAGATGAACAGGTACGGGAGTTAACGAACAAGCATTTCGAGCATGTAGTTGAAAAATTATCACATCTTTATTACTAAGGGGACAGTACGATCGTGTTTATTACGGAATATGCCCAGGAATATACAGTGTCATTAAACTCAATTTAAATAATAGACTAGCTTAATAACAATTCATCTACAAGGCGAGTTGGGTGATTTAGGGAGAGAGGGAGGATATAACCACTGGTGCAGTCTCTGTCATTTGAACCGTTGCTATTGTGTCCAAAGTTTTACACTAACATGCTAGAAAATAGAGGGCACCACATTGCGTAATGTCACGTTATTTATGGCAAATTCGCGAGGAGTTACGTATCTTTGTGAAGCTATAGAATCCTTGGTAACACTTTTGTTGGTACAACATTTGAAGATTAATAGATGACTGTGATCAATGCCTGCATGCATTCTGGGAGTACAAACACATTTGGGCATTGTTGTCAGCTGTCTCCAAACAGTATAATAGATTTAACAATATCTAATTGGTGAATAAACAAATAAATAATTTTTTGTTTTGCAGATGGTTTTCGCATCCCAAGAGCCGATGTGTTCATCCCCGAAGCACTGGAGGGAGAAAGGGAAGAGAAGAAACAGTACAGTCAATTTATTGATCACGTTTTAATTCCAGAATTGAAATCTAGAAATATAAGGTTTGTACATGTTTGGTAATGCCAGTAGTCAGACCTACAGTAATTATGGTAATATCATAATCATACAGTAACTTGTGATGCATACTCTTAGTCTGTTCTAGTGTTTGGACTTTTAAGATGACAGTGATCGACCTTTTAGTTTTATAATATTTTTTGCCTTAATATATCGTAGAACTTACCTTTTGCACTTTGTACAATTTTTGTGAATGGTGTTGTTTAATATAAATGTTCTTTGAATTCTTTTGAGTCCTTCTTGTCACTGGCTCCACAGGCACAATCTTCAGTTCTTATTATTTATAGTTTAATGTTTTATTCGTCTAAACCAAATGGACGCCATCTTGAATTCTGCAGTTTCCTCATTGTAGATTATTGGGGACTTTTAGTCATTATCTTCTTGTATATTTAATCCTCCCTCTCATCTTTTTCAAGTCCATGATTACTTTGTCTATAACTCCTGGACACTGTTTCGGGCTATTTTTGTTGTTGACAGTTTCACCCGGGCACCCCATGATTTTCCGGCGCGTGGAAATCGGGGCTTGATGATCAGAGAAGCCGTTGACACATGTGCATTCACCATCTACTGCCTGTGTCCTGTGATCCTCACTGAAAACTACCGCAAACTTCTGACACCCAAGGAAGACAAGCTCATTTTCCTGGATATTTGTGGCACTCCGCCAAAAGGCTGTGTCACCTGGGTGGAGTCTCTCAGTCAGACGATTATAGACTTCGTTGACGATGACGAAATCCAGATTGGAATGGATCGCATCAGACGGACTCTTGACCAGCATTACAGTAGGACACCAGTGACACGCAGTGACAGCAGGACACCAGTGACACGCAGTGACAGCAGGACACCAGTGACACACAGTGACAGCAGGACACCAGTGACACACAGTGAGCCATTCCGTATGTTGCACACTTTGTTGCCGTATCTTCCTTTGCATGTTCTGTTCAGTTGATGTCTCAGTCTGAGTATGTATACATTAACTAAGATTATTTCCCAACAGTCTCCCTCTTTCCATGTCTATCTCTCACAATTTCTCTCCTTCACCTTCTCCCTCCCCATTCCTCTCCTTCCCTCCTTCTCTCTGTCTCTGTCTCTCTCTCTCTCTTCATCTCTGTTGTTGTCTCTCTCTCTGTCTCTCTCTCTGTCTCTCTCTGTCTCTCTCTGTCTCTCTCTGTCTCTCTCTGTCTCTCTGTCTCTCTCTCTCTCTCTCTCTCTCTCTCTCCCTCTCTCTCTCTCTCTCTCTCTTATCTCTCTCTCTATCTCTCTCTCTCTCTCTCTCTCTCTCTCTCTGTCTCTGTCTCTGTCTCTGTCTCTGTCTCTGTCTCTGTCTCTGTCTCTGTCTCTGTCTCTCTCTCTCTCTCTCTCTCTCTCTCTCTCTCTCTCTGTCTCTCTCTCTCTCTCTCTGTGTCTCTCTCTCTCTGTCTCTCTCTCTCTGTCTCTCTCTCTGTCTCTCTCTCTCTCTCTGTCTCTCTCTCTGTCTCTCTCTCTGTCTCTCTCTCTCTGTCTGTCTGTCTGTCTCTCTCTCTCTCTCTCTCTCTATATATATATATATATATATATATATATATATATATATCTATATCTCTATCTCTATCTCTATCTCTCTCTCTCTCTCTCTCTCTCTCTCTCTCATTTCAAACTCTGTCACTGTCTCTAATCTCAGTGTCTGTCATCTGTCTCTATATTTCACTTGAGTCTCTGCCAGTGTATCTCATTGCGTCCCATATCTTGGCTTCCTGTACAAATCAAGTTGGTTATCAGTTATTAGTTGAACTCACTGAACGTTGATTAATGATACTGTAGTTAAAATATATGAGTGTTCTCTCGCAGATGCCCCTAGTTACCGTGCCACTCCTGATGATGGCCAGCAAACCGATACTGAAGTACCCTCCAGATTTCTGCAACGGTCAGAGTATGTATACTGGGGGTGAGGGTGGGTAGTAACGGGTGGGTAGTAAAGGGTGGGTAGTAAAGGGTGGGGTAGTAAAGGATGGGGTAGTAAAGGGTGGGGTAGTAAAGAATGGGGTTAAAGGGTGTGGTAGTAAAGGGTGGGGTAGTAAGGGATGGGGTAGTAAAGGGTGGGTAGTAAAGGGTGGGGTAGACAAGAGTGGGTAGTAAAGGGTGGGGTAGTAAAGGATGGGGTAGTAAAGGGTGGGGTAATAAAGAATGGGGTTAAAGGGTGGTAGTAAAGGGTGGGGTAGTAAAGGATGGGGTAGTAAAGGGTGGGGTAGTAAAGAATGGGGTTAAAGGGTAGGTAGTAAAGGGTGGGGTAGTAAAGTGTGGGGTAGTAATATTTGTTTTATCAAAATGTAATCAACCATACTATTATTTTCTATTACAATAAAGTTGGCCAAATGTGTAATAATTCATGGTATATAACAGATTTTACAGTAAAACTCGTATTAATAATGTATAAGATAAAACAGTTGATGAAACAATATGGCTAAATTGAATTACTACGTGTCGTATAAACATTCAGTACAAACATAGCATGGGTTTAAGGCCTACTGGCAGTAGTCTGGGTATTTCTTGAAGTTAAGATATTGCTGGAAATGCAGTGTTTATTTTAATGCCGGTACTGTTTGTTACTGACTGATACCTTTGTTTGTAGAAGTATGAGGACACAATATGGAACAGACCAGAGACCAACAACTGGTTTGTAGTATTGTTGAAATTTATTGTACCTAAGAAAATACCAGTATATCAAAATAATGTTTTTATAATTTAGAATGTAAATGTTTCTGTCAATATGTCATGTGTATGATGTTAAAGGAAAGGCACTTTAATGTATGCTTTACACTAATGCTGGTTTGTTTGATCAAACCCAGTTGCGACTTCTCTGGGAAGAATTAAATCATGTTGCATTTAATGTGTCAAGAAATGTGCTTTCCTGTCTGCAAAGTGATAACAAATAAATGTTTATGCTATATTAACTTAATTCTGGTGCAACTGTAAACCTGAACAAACAGCCATTGTTCTGCCACACATAAATGATCTTACAGAATAGGTAAGTGTCTTGTGGTATTGCAGGAAGATTGCGAACCACTAGGCAACCTCCGCCAGTTCAATTGCGGCCAAGTCGAGAAGACACAAGACTTAGGGTAATTAATGTAATTATATCTCTGATATAATTGGCTATGGCTGTTTATCAACAGCAGTCTACATAATAACAATATTAAATATCATGAATTTGGTTAAATCATCATTGTGTTATTAATTGTTATTGTTGCAGTGCATCATTTAATCTTTAATGTAATCTATTATGATGATGATATCTTTACCAGGGGAGAATTTGTTTCCTGTAAGCATATGTTTGAGATAAACGTAATACAGATTAACCCTGTCATGCCCATAACCTAAGGGTCAGTTTGAATTTTGTGATAGTCAGCCATACATACCAACAGGACTCTTTAAAATAGGCTACCCTGGATAGCTAATTTCTGCAATTTTAAATGTATTTTTGATAAACTCACCAAACAAATTATCATCTTATTTACTGTTGGAGGGAATATTGTTTCAAATGGATCCTAGAAATGTGTATCTGCATATGCGTGATATTATGCAAATACTTCTATGTTGATGTTTTTTGACGTTCCATGGTGTCTTCAAAAATCTACCTTGAAGGTTAATTGTAAGCGGGAAACTGAATAATTAAATACTTTTGAATTCTCCATTATATATGGCATATAATTACATGCCTAATAATTGTAATATTTAATTTATACTTTCCTATTTACAATTAATCTACAATGTTTCAGGATAAGCCAGTGCCTCCGAGACCCGGTAAGTGACTAGAATAGTAACGGTCTCTTTAATGTGTGTGTGCAAGATAAGACAGTTTAATCTAGATGAAAAGAATTGCCTTTGCATACAGTCAGCTCAGTTGAAGGCAGGTCTACACAGTCAGCTCAGTTGAAGGCAGGCCTACATAGTCAGCTCAGTTGATGGCAGGTCTAAACAGTCAGCTCAGTTGATGACAGGTCTATACAGTCAGCTCAGTTGATGGCAGGTCTACACAGTCAGCTCAGTTGATGGCAGGTCTACACAGTCAGCTCAGTTGAGAGCAGGTCTACACAGTCAGCACAGTTGATGGCAGATCTATACAGTCAGCACAGTTGATGGCAGGTCTATACAGTCAGCACAGTTGATGGCAGATCTATACAGTCAGCACAGTTGGTGGCAGGTCTATACAGTCAGCACAGTTGATGGTAGATCTTTACAGGCAGCACAGTTGATGGCAGATCTATACAGTCAGCACAGTTGATGGCAGATCTATACAGTCAGCACAGTTGATGGCAGATCTATACAGTCAGCACAGTTGATGGCAGATCTATACAGTCAGCACAGTTGGTGGCAGGTCTATACACTCAGCACAGTTGATGGCAGATCTATACAGTCAGCACAGTTGATGGCAGATCTATACAGTCAGAACAGTTGGTGGCAGATCTATACAGTCAGAACAGTTGGAGGCAGGTCTATACAGTCAGTACAGTTGATGGCAGGTCTATACAGTCAGCACAGTTGGTGGCAGGTCTATACAGTCAGCACAGTTGGTGGCAGGTCTATACAGTCAGCACAGTTGGTGGCAGGTCTATACAGTCAGCACAGTTGGTGGCAGGTCTATACAGTCAGCCTCACTTCTTCTTCAGTCATTCTTCACCAGCTGCCTAGTGTTGGCCTCTTTTCCATTTTCCAGGTGGTTAAATGTGAAACTGACATAGATCAGAGTTTCAATCATTGTTTTGTGTAGCAAGGGACTTTGGTGTGAGTGAGTTCATTTGGTAGACATTATTTGCATGCAAATAAACGTATTAAAAGCAATTAGGTGATATTTTAGACAGGGAAAACATCAGAATAGATATTATAACATTTGTTTTGACCTATACTATCAGATGCTATGAGTTTATATTGCTAATAATTATGTTTTTGTTATATATGTTTAATTTTTAAACATAAAAATGACAGTGAAAATGTTACAATGTAAAAAAAATCCTACACACGAAGCACTGCTTCTATGGCTAACTAATGGTGAATGTATGAAATAGCAATATGCACAATAGACGATCTGTTTTCTAATTGCCACAAACAGATTGTACAGTGTGTTTCAACCCACCCACCACTCGTGCTTCTTCTTTTCCATCTCAATGAATATCCACAATTGCAATTTTATAACACCCCAGTCAGAGTGTTTATAGACAGGCAGGTAATTAAACAAAGTGGCTATTTCTAATGTCTAATTATTTTTGCAAATCATGTTTCTGGGACTTGTGTATTTAGCCATTTTCTTCCTTCCAAACTGAGGATAAAAACACTGATGAGACACAGTCAAGTCATAACGAAAATGCGTGTTGAACGTCTCTCGAGCGAGTCTCCTTGTCATGTTTTCCTCAACTAAATTGAAGTATTTTATCTAAGCACAGTGGTGTTTTTGTGAATAATACATGGTGTCTGCTGGCTATGGGTAATCACTTAGTTGGCAGTACACTGTGTGCGTGTGTGTGCGTGTGCGCGTGTGCGCGTGTGTGTGTGCATGCAGACGTGCATATATGCATGTGTGTCATTCTCATGTCACTTCTGGCAAACACTGAGGGCTAGAAAAGAGCACTGTAATTAAGCATGACACAGAAACACTGATCTCTTGTGTGGTTTCTCAGGGTCCACTGCCTCTGGATATAGCGGTTCAACAGTTGTATTGGTCAATCAGACTTACGGAAAACAAGTCCCAGGGTATGTATTTCAATATGCTAGATATATGTAATGAAGCAGCAATTGTGCACTTTATGAATCAGCATTTAGCAAGAGAGCACTTGTCCCATCATAAATGTAAAACAATCCAGTGGGTGAATGCATATATTTGTTACAGTAATGTTTGAATTAACATCTAACAAGTACACAAATTTATATAAACAGAATTTTTCTATATTTTATATGTTTAATAATAGAACACTATATTAAAAATAGTAAGTTTCTACATGAATTTATTCAGTAAACATATATATATATATATATATATATATATATATATATATAATATATATATATATATATATATATATATATACATACAATATATATATATATATATATATCATATTCTTTCCTTAATACAATTTGGAAATGGGGCTTATTTCCCCCACTTTTGGGGTTATGGTTTAATTTTACCATTAAGTATTCAGCAGCAGGTAGTTTGCTAATTAGGTGGCAAGTTGCAAAGGCACTTCTTATATAATCAAATATACATGTTTTTCCATTTGTTCTAGCAATACTGTTGCTGCTGCATTATATGTGGAAATGTGGACTCACTAACAGCCTGATGTTCACGAGACGTGTATGTACTCAGTCGTAGGCCTGGCATTGGGTTGTTGAGTCCACATTTCTTTTTCTTAATTTGTCAGTGTGCCAAAAAGGGGATTACACACTTGACAGTAAATAATAAACATCATACTTTTGGCCAATTCATATCGATTCTGGTCTCTGTGTTGCTTCTTGCATAAATATGTTTAATGAATAAATACATCTTAAATTATAATTTTAGTAAATTGACTAATGCTCCAGAACAACGTGTTCAGTAAATGGTACATTGCATTTACAGAAGAGGTTCGTCTTTGTCATCAGCAAGCACCTTACAACCAGTTGGTTTGTAGACAAATCTGTTAATTTTATTGGAACAGAACAATGCATTGGTTATTTTAGATGTTAAAATTTACATGTAACGTTTTGTGTTGTACATCTTAATTTAATGCAAGGTTCGGTTTTACAAATAATCGTTTATTTAATTATGTTTCAAGTGCAGATCTTTTCTCTGAACTAAGAACCACTAGGAGTTATGTCAACGACCTATAACTTTCATTAAAATATATTAATACATGACAATTGTTTTTTCAATATATTAATAAATATTATTATTACTATAAAATATGTTATTAATTCTTGTGACTCTAGTGTTGAGTGTGTAGGCATGGATAGTGATGTAAGACAGAACCTGTGATAGACATAATGTAAGAATGAATCAAAATGAATGATAGATAAATATGTTTCGTTACAAATAATTTCTTACTGTCACAGGAAACTGGAGCAACATCAGCAGTAGTGATTCGTCTAGTCTAGGTTTAGAGAATGTTCTGAAAAAACCCAGATCCTATGATATTGGATCAATGGATACATCATCTATATCACTCGAGGCGGCCACAGAAAACACGTGCTCAACATCAGGGTAGGTATTGCAATCAAATCATTACAAGGAAGTGTTTTGTATATATATATATATACAGGTATATATATATATATATATATATATATATATATATATATATATATATATATATATATATATATACTCCTAAAGGCAGCTTATGTCGACCGATTATGCATATAGGACCGGCTTATGTAGACCACTGTTTACCGCAAAAAAGGCTAAATAAATATATGCAGCTTCCGGCGTTGCTCCGGTCTACATATATCGTCATCTATGCTTACGCGGTTTTTGTGTAGACCAAATTTTTTGCATATACCTTATTGAAATATTTTGATGAACGTTCATTATGTGTTAAACATTAGTATTAGAAACAATGTTCCAGTTTTACATCTTTGGAAAATGTATTAAATAAAAAAATATGCCTGGCCTACATAAGCCGGACCTCTAGGCACTGGTCGACATAAGCTGCCTTTAGGCTTATATATATATATATATATATATATATATATATATATATATATATATATGATATACACACATAATAAATGCACCTTTATGAGAGATGGGAAAATGTGCCTAAAAATAAAACAATTTGCATGGTGCAAATAATTATAGATATCATTATGTACTACATATTTTTATGCTAACAGGTTTTTCTTTAATAAAATGAAATAATGATGTAATCGCAAAGCAATTAAATCACTATTCCATGCAGCCGGACCTTCCATTCGAGTAGGTGCAGTTTTACTCAGAAATGTAACACCTAAAGTTACAGAAAAAGTATATACTCTTAGCCTTCAGGGTTTCTCTTTGTGTCAGAAGAAATACCTCTAGGATCAACACCAAGATACTTGCTAAATTGTTTATTGTTATATCTGTAGGCAACGTAATAGTTCGTAATTTGTGTAAGTGAATATTAGTGTTTGTGAAAATCTCCTGATATAGATTAGTCAATGTTAAATTTGTCTTACTCTATGTAATGTTCTGTTTGCTTATTGTTGTATACAGCTGTATAGTGTTCCAATTCATGGTCCAATATATGTATGTGAGTGTGTGAGTGTGTGAGTGTGTGAGTGTGTGAGTGTGTGAGTGTGTGAGTGTGTGTGTGTGTGTGTGTGTGTGTGTGTGTGTTTGTGTGTGTGTGTGTGTTTGTGTTTGTGACTGTGTTTGTGACTGTGTTTGTGACTGTGTTTGTGACTGTGTTTGTGACTGTGTTTGTGACTGTGTTTGTGACTGTGTTTGTGACTGTGTTTGTGACTGTGTTTGTGTATGTGCGTTAACGAATGTAGAGTGAACATTGTACCCATAAGAGGATGATTTTAACAGTTACTTTGTAATTCATTGTTTCTACAGAAGCAGAAGCATGCAACAGGAAACGAAACATGGCATATTGCAAGATCCCGCCAGAACCAGCATCTTACCAAGGAATCGTTAGTAGTGCTTGTCTTGTTTGAGAACTGGCCAACATTCCTGGTGGAGTCAAGTGGTCAATATCTTTAGTGTATTGTGCATTGATAACTTATTTTTATTACATAAAAGTAGTCTACCACACCAGGGGAGTGACACCTTAGGTGTCAGCATCTTTGAAAGTTTACTGACTATTCCTCAGTACAGCACATCTTTATTGACTGAATTTCTTTTAAACATCCAAACGATTGTATGTACCATTCTCCTCCCCTACCTCCCTCCTCTATATGTATATATATATGCTATATGATATATATATATATATATACATATATACATACATATACATATATAGTATGTGTGTATATATATATATTTATATGTATATTATATATTTTTTATTATAAATATATATACATAGTACATTATATGAATATGTATACATATATAAATATTTGTATATATAATATATATTATACACACATATATATATTATACATATATATATATATATATAATATATATTAATTATCATGTATATATATATATATATATTATAAACATGTATATACATAGTATATATTATGAATAAATATTATATTATATATATGACGCGGCACGCCAAAACCAGGCACATGTCGCAGATCCTCCATCGGCGCCAAGGTGTAATTAGTCAGCATACCCTAAAAATGTCGAATCAATCAGCAAAATCAGGAAATTGGCGGAATCAATCAGCAAAATCATCAATCTTTCTATATTTCCATAATACCATGAAATAGTGTTGAAAGGGGTAATAATGAGCATTTTAATATAAGCCCCTCATTAATTTCACATCTAATTAATATAAAACAAAGCCGTTTTTAGGCTAATTTACTATATTTGGGTGCACTATCCTGCACCCAAATAATTACTGAACGGATAAATTTCCTACTTCCTGTGAGACAAATGTAGCGTTTTAGCTGCTAAATAACATAAAATGAATCAAATCCGTCGAGAACTTTTATTTTTATGATTTTATTCAACATCGAGGTCAGCCATTTTAGGCCGCCCGATCGCTACTACATTCGCCCACGTTGCAAACCCCCGGCGCAAGCGGTGAAATGTTGCGCTGACAAATGGTCGATATTTTATACTTTTACATATCATGCATGAGTATATACCATCTCTAGGTCTGTGCAAAATTTCAGGACAATTGGAGCATTATAAAGATGTGGTTGCTATGGTAATGTTCCACGATATCACATTTTACGACCAATCACTTTAAAAACTCATTTTCTCGGAAGTGACATTCCACAAACTTATGCACTTGAAGTCGAATATCTTTGCCCAAGCACAAGATAGAGTGTTCATCCTGGTATCATTTTAAAGCTCTTCATCTCCTCTAATTGAATCTATAATAATATGGAATTGTCAACTTGCCTACAAAAGCCTGGTTTTGGCATGCCGCATCACATATATATATACATGTGTAATTATGTATATATATTAATTATCATTCTGTTACAGCTGATTTTGCCAGTTCCCCAGAATTCCAAATGGATCCATTGCAACATGTCAACGGAAGCTATAAGCCTCCACCAGGCTCAGGGTAGGTGTTTGTTTTCTTCATTCATTAGTAAGATAATGTGGATATTTCTTACATAGGACCTAGGTTTGTAAAAAATTAATGAAAGTATTTGTATTTAACAATGTTAGCCATCCAAGCCTGTCAGTTGATAACTATTTAATTTAAAACAGAGTCTATAATAAGTAAGGATTTATTTATGTATGTATGTTTGTACACACACACACACACACACACACACACACACACACACACACACACACACACACACACACACACACACACACACACACACACACACACACACACACACACACACACACACACACACACTCACTCACTCACTCACTCACTCACATATGCAAGTTAGTGTCACTCTTTTTAAAATAGTTTATTACGCATGCATACAAACATACATTCTCTACATATACATATGTATTTTTTATGTATAGTGACACTAGTACATTGCATTTCCAGAAAAAGAAAGAAATCAGTCCAGTTCGGAAACCTATTGCCAACAGGTTGGTATCTGTATTCTTTAGTTTGCACATTGATCTCTTCCTGTAGTAAATACTTTCACATACACCTAGTCCATCCCTTGCAGGATGTTGTCTTCCACCAGGAATTGTCTGTGAACTATGTAAATTCCCAGCAGGATCTATCCCTCCACTAGATCTTTCACCCATTCCATACATTGTGAAGATTAGTCATGTATTATTATCTTTATTATGTAGCCAAATAAGTTCTGTTAATTCATAGAAATGCAACCATCAGACTTATGTGAAATCATTGTTGACAATATAGTTCTTTTCTTAGTAACATAGTTCTTTTGAGAATGGTGGCAACCAGTTTACTTATCTTAATCAATATTATCTCAAACTGAAAATGTTAAACAAACTACCTGGGTAGTCACAGCCTTAATTGGCTTCGCTGTCACCCTGGAATGGTATATTATTTTGTAAATTCTTATGATTGTTTATGTTGTATGTGATTATACAGTTCCAAATAAAGTACTTACCTAAATCCTATCCATTCTATCTGATGCTGGATGTAAACCTCCTTGTATTGTTCTGGTAATCACTACATATAGTTGACTTACATTGTGAATAAATACCGGCCCATCCTTACTTGGTCAGGATCAGGAATAGTATGTATTATCTTATTGTCTTGTACTGCTTTTGTCCCTTAAATGGGGTTGTTGAATTTGATCTTTACCTGGATTTCAGCACCTTTCCTATCCTAATCATGGCCTTTTGTGTTGAGTGTTACTTATTTTAAAACTGTGTTGACTATATATAATGACTATGTTTCTAATTGATAAGATGTGCCGTGCTGAAACGCTTCACTTTTCATGGGTATCGGACATTTGTGATGACAGAATATGTCACAGTACCTTCCTAGGTTATTTTGAAATGTCTAAAGAGGATGTTTTATTCAAATTGAGCACGTATTGTTATTATAAACTACATGTTTCAATAAAAATACCAAAACCTTATGGAAACACAACCACACATACCTGGGGTAGTCTTTATGGTGATTTTTTTAGCATCGTGTTGAAAGGAACATTGGTACAGAACAGAATATGGTCGTACTAAAGACTTTACAACATTACTACAATTACATCATTAGCGAAGTCAGTGGATATCTCCTTCAAGTAGTTTACATAGAAGTTACACCTATGTCTTTAGACCCGTCGGAGAGTGGACGCACGTCTTCTTCAGGAAGTGTACCAGTCAACCCTGTGGTCATGCGACAAGTTGGATCAGGAAATAGTTCCAGTGTACGTATCATTTGCTTACAGACCACTTTGTATGAGATTAGCTAATATATATAATATATTTACATACAGATATATATATATATATATATATACATATTTGTATATATATATATATATATATGTGTGTGTGTGTGTGTGTGTGTGTAAAATATACAGGTCAGGTATGGGTTGTAAGTTAATTGTTCATATACCTGTACATTAATTGAATTAACTCTGTTATGTTAATTATATCCATCAACTTTTTCCGAAATGCCTGGATTAATTTAATTATTATCTTTTGCCTAAATGTGTAAACTTAATTGACAGATTTCCAATTAAATCCCTGTCCAAATAAAGCTTGTTACTAAATATCGGCCATTTCATATCCATTTTACCAGTGTATAAATAAAATAATATAAGAACACTTATAATAGCACCACAAATCTAAATAATATCTATTTGGAGATGATGAGAGTCATAAGTATGTATATATGCAGAATACTAATAAGTTACATAAAATTAGTAATAATAAATAGATTTTTAGTAAATTACTAAATAAAAATATGTATAAAAATAATAGTAATAAGTGATAATAGTAGTATGTAGTAGTAGTAGTATGTTTATTTCAGACAAATAGTCTATATGTATACATAAAATACAATACAGTAAAAAAATACAATACTTAAAAAAACTAAAGCAATTATAGGGTATACGTAAAATAATAAATTAGCGGGTAATATAAATAAATAAATACTGGTAGGTCGTGAAATAAAATTGAATAAGTGATTAAAAAATAGGGTAAAAGTACAATACAATATTATGTATGCATCGAGGTTCTTAAATGTATATCGGTATGAAAGTAATTGACTAATTAAGGATTTTCAGACTGATGAAGACCACTTAAAAGGCTAAATAAACAAGTTGCAACTAAAGATGATTATTAAAATAAAGGTGTATGGATACTAAGTGAGTAAAGACATTGTGTAAAATTAGTTTACAAACATATAACAAGATAACAAATAGGTATATAAAAAATAAATAAACTGACGGGTGCCTGCACTATTTAAAATTTCCCATTCCTGATAGGCATATTATATTCTATAAATCTACAACATGTTAGCATTGTATGCATTGCTGCTAATCAATATTTTCGTTTAGCACGAAATATAATATTTTATTCATTATAATTTTATGTGTAATTTGTTCAGTGTTTTTTAGGAAAAATGCTTTAAGTTAGCAATGAAATGTGCTATATGAAAACAGTTTATTATTACGTAATCTTTATTGTTTGTTATTCATTTGCAGGATGATCGGAGTTCTTCCCAAGCTACACCACGCAACAGCTATGCCTTTCCGGAAGTGCCTAATGCACCTGACAAACGCTTCTTACCAGTTGCCAACGAACTTGTCATTTTGGACAAAGTTGAAGAAGCAGAAAACCATTCTGGTAAGTGATGTGAAAGAGTTTTAATTTGAAGAAGCATATTTAAAAGGCTATGTGTGTCTGTGCATGTAAATGTGTCATGCCTGGGTGAGCGTTTGTGTAGTTTTATGTTTTAACATAATGTATATATTATAGCCAGTAATTAAGTAAACAAGTAAGTATTTCTGGGAAATGAGTGTGCTGGGTTCAAGTATCTTCTGTTAAGTATATGGAATACATCTAATGTTGTGTGAAAAAAGAGATTATTTAGGTAGTTTTAATTTCAGTTGATGGCCACACTGCAAAAGAGTTTCTGGAGTTACTGAAGCGGAATGATCGCCCTGACGAATTGAATGTCCGTTACAAGCCGCCATTCATATTCAGATACGTGATTCCATATGCCTTTAAGGAGAAAGACATTGCTGGTCTTGCGAAATTGTATGCATGGTCTCGCCATGAGTCGGTGAAAAGCCAAGCTCTGCAGAACCTGAAACAGCTTCTTCATGACCCAGAATGCATTAGAAAGGAAAAGGTGTGGAGGCATGTAGCGAACATGGAACGTATCCTTCGACCACGACGAGATGATCCACAGTTGAAAGATAAAAACATCACCATGCTTTTCTTGGAAGTCTATCGCATCATCATCAGTTTGTTGTACATTGCCATCATCAGTGGCAAAGTGAACCACGATGCCATTGAAGACATCTTGCAACATGGAAAGGAAGCCAATGATGAAGTAGATGCCCTCGCACAGGATTTGTATCAACTCAACTTTGATCATGATCAGGTGCTATCTCACACGAGCATCATTGGAAGATTCCTTACGAAAAAGCTTCACACTGCGGAGGACCAGGAAAAGTCCAAAACGCTGCGAACGTTGGTCAAGAACATAAACCATCTGGTGGAATCGAACTTGACCGCCGACGAGCAAAGATCTAAAGAGAATGGTATAAAATCGTCCATCAAAGATCTGACCGACACGTTTCATCAACACGTCATCTTTCACTATCTGGTGATGGTGGTAAGTGTTGTTGTCTTACTTATCATACTACTGTCACTGACACTGTCTGCAAACATTGTTTCTAGTTTTCTTGCTACATTCTGACATTTATCCAGCGGTATGAATACGTATACTATCTGTTGTTTGCTTTCCAGAACCATATGCAAAACATAAATTAACTAGTGAACTTGAAGTACTGTGCTATATTTTTTTCAGCTGACTAAATCCAGAAAGAGAAAAACTCACCAGGTGCAGATAATCCTAAAACAAATGCATGTCCAGCATTTCGACTTTGGAGGGCATTATTGATGTGATCGTGTACTGCTGAACAGTGTTATTAAAATTGTGTAATGTCTATAATTTCATGACACAGAAAGGTACAAACTCATCTTTCACACGCAGGCTATCCAGATAAACAAGAAATTTATAATGCATTATGTTCCATAAAGAATTAAATGTATTCTGTGAGAGTCAAATTTTTTTACATGCCATATTGTAGGTTTGCATGAAACCCGTGTTACGAATGTCTCTGAATCAGCTAGCTGGGATCATTTCCGACAAGACAGACGAGATGTGGAGTACTTTCTCTCTGCTCTACGGCTTCTGCAACGTTTGTGGGACATGCAGCACGCCAGGTATCGATTGTGTTTCTTGTATCAAACTGTGATGGTGCTAGCGTGCGCACAAGTGCATGCATGTGATGCGAATGGATATGCTGATAACTGATGACATCGTGGTTTGCTTACATCACAAACAAAATTATGCATGAGACCATCGTCAAGCTTTGCCTTTTGCTAGAATTACTGGTAACGGTTAAATATATGAATGTTTTACATTACTTGTGTGTCATTAGAATATCCTCTCAGGCTGAAATGTGGGCCACGCAAAATTTCAGTTTTTTTCTGCTCCTCCCTGTGGTATGTGTGTGCGTGTACTTGAGCCAGCTGCACCATGGACATTTTAACAAATACAATGCAATTACCGAATAATCTTGAATAGTGTTTGTGACTCTGCGTAATGATCTTGAACAGTGTTTGTGACTCTGTGTAATGATCTTGAACAGTGTTTGTGACTCTATGTAATAATCTTGAACAGTGTTTGTGACTCTGTGTAATGATCTTGAACAGTGTTTGTGATTCTGTGTAATAATCTTGAACAGTGTTTGTAACTCTGTGTAATAATCTTGAACAGTGTTTGTGACTCTGTGTAATGATCTTGAACAGTGTTTGTAACTCTGTGTAATAATCTTGAACAGTGTTTGTGACTCTGGGTAATGATCTTGAACAGTGTTTGTGATTATGTGTAATAGTCTTGAACAGTGGTTGTGACTCTGGGTAATGATCAGTGGCAATGTAAAAAGGTTTTTGTTCACACCCACATTACACAATGTTTTTGGGGGGTACCTGATTTATATAGTGCAAATACCAAAAGGATCAAGCGTTGCTTTTGTCAGGTACAGAGCTAGTCATCAGTTAACTATTGTCTATATTCGTAAAATAAAAACCGTTGTACTAATCAAAGTATTAGAACTAACTGAACATAATTAATTTATATACTATGACTATATGACAACTTGACACTATAAACAGTCATTTAAAGTAATGTTTACAACATGTAGAAACTAGACACTAAAGTTTAATAATATCATATCAAGATGAAAGCATGGAAATTTTCACGAGTTAGATAACTCTATTTTCAAGTCTTTCACTGATACCAAATTACAGATAGATTATTATCATGGCACAATTCTTAGATGGTTCTTAAGTAACATAAGTTTTGTTTCTGTGCATGGTAATATCACTGAGTTAATGTTATTCATGCTGTCTGTATAATTACAGTATGCACTATTTAGTAATATATACATACCATTTGCTACACGAACATCTTCCTCAGAGTTGACTGAAAATTATTACTTGTTTTCATTCATTAAGCCATTGAAAACCTACATAGAATATGTGAAGTAGCCATGAATGTGCACATTATAATTCGACCTGCCTGTTATTTATTTTTTAATGCCTTCCAGAGGTGATCAAAGCCGTCACGAAAAAAAAAAGTTGCTTCGAAAAGACGGTCCTCAAGTTTCGGAAAATGAAATCACTCCCCAAACTGAAAGCAGCCACAAAGATTCTTTCCACCCTCCTGCTACACCAGACGGTGGACATCCGTCAGGTAGCGAACAGTATCCTTCAACGTGACAAGAAGACAGGTAAATTCGATCGCCCCACCGTAAACAGCATAGCTGATGCATGCAGGGTCAAAATAGAAAGGCACGGCAACCCTATCGGCTTGACGCTGGATGCAGAACCAACAAAGGCTGGTGCCCTCATAAACACCACATGCATACTGCTGAAAGGAAAATTCCACAACAAACACACAGTGTACTGCAGGTACCCAAGTGTCCCACGTTCAATAGAACGCTGGGAGTCAACAGAGATGCCTCAAGAAGGTACCCACGACAAGATCAGGGATGACATCAGACTGCTCAAACACTTACAGCAGCAGACTGACTGTGAGAACATCATCACGTTACTCGCATTTTCTGCAGATGCAAATACCCGACTGACATACTATCTGTTTTCATGCGACGCACTTGACACAACTGTGTCAGAGTACCTCATGAGCCATGTCAGGCGTGTAGTCGGGGTTCCACTGGCAGAACGGGTCGGGCTGGCTGTGGACGTCCTCAATGCTGTCAACTTCTGCAACCGTCACAACGTCCTCATCCGACACCTCTGTGCCTCTGCTTTCCTCCTGACATGGAAAGATAGGCAAGTAAGGGCAAAGTTGGCCAACTTCAGTCAAGCACGCATTGTGAAAGTTGGTCCCGGTTATGGATCCAGTCAGATGCATTTGCATCACGGTAGGTGATACCTGATTCACTTTTGCCTCTGTGCTAATTGCTGTGATCCGTTGATTAAATGGGTATTGGTAGGCGTACTATTATAATTCGGTCAATTTTATAAACATATATATAGCACTACAACTTGTAAATTGGTAGAACCGACTAAAATAATGATATGATGATAAGGTAACTTCTTTAATGCTGACATCCTTGGAACATCCGAACTTAGTATTGCAACAAAACCGAAAGGTTATTGTCATGTATAATCATGAACAAACAAAAACTTGTCCGCAGATGTATAGAATTACAATGACACTAAGGAGGATATGCAATATTAAAAAGATAGGTTTTTACATGATAGCAAAATGAAAATAAGATTTATTTCCTTCAAACTTAAAGCTGAGATGGACTGAGTTCCAAAGTAGTTAGACCCTACCCTTTGCAGTTTCGATACTTATGAATGTGACCCCTCTCTCTCTCTCTCTCTCTCTCTCTCTCTCTCTCTCTCCTCTCTCTCTCTCTCTCTCTCTCTTTCTCTCTCTTTCTCTCTCTTTCTCTCTCTTTCTCTCTCTTTCTCTCTCTTTCTCTCTCTTTCTCTCTCTTTCTCTCTTCTCTGTCTCTCCATAATCTGACCTGCAATGCAATTGCATCATTGGTTTGTCTATTTGGCGAAATCTTGCTATTGAAACATTGACATGCTGTAAAAAAAACGTTAGTACTGTATATTATAACCAAATAACATGTGAAATGTTAAATGTTGTTGTGGTATATACATTAAAGTACACGATAGACTACTGAATTGGTGTAAGTAACACAGGATACTATTCATTGATTTTTCCAAGCCAATGGTGCTACGATTTGGCATAACAAACTTATTTGCATATCCTTATGCCATATATGACATTGTACAACTATATAAAACTGGTTGTTTATTTGTAGGCAAAAAGAGCGAGGAAGTAGCAGTAGCATGGGCTGCTCCAGAGTCACAACTGAACTGTGAATACACCCTGAAGACAGAAGTCTATTCTGCCAGCATGACAATTCATGAAATCCTCTGTCATGGCATACACCCCTTTCAGGAACTGGGCAAGATACCCCCTGTTGAGAAATGCCAGCAGGTACACGAATAGCTATGACAAATAATGTTCTCTCTCTCTCTCTCTCTCTCTCTCTCTCTCTCTCTCTCTCTCTCTCTCTCGCTCTCGCTCTCCCTGTCTCTCTCTCTCTCTCGCTCTCGCTCTCCCTGTCTCTCTCTCTCTCTCTCTCTCTCTCTCTCTCTCTCGCTCTCGCTCTCGCTCTCCCTGTCCCTCTCCCTCTCCCTCTCCCTCTCCCTCTCCCCCTCCCCCTCCCCCTCCCTCTCCCCTCCCCCTCCCCCTCCCCCTCCCCCTCCACCTCCCCCTCCCCATTTGCATGTAGGTAAACTATTCTTGATGTGATGATACAGCCACCATTCCTGACTGTACTGTTAACAATAAACAATAGTTTTGTAAATATTTCAATATGAAACAAGAAAAATGTCAGTTTTTCATGCTGTTCTCGTGACTTTATGCCAGTACTGTATATGTAGGTGTTAGACCAGGAAAAGGCTTATTCAGAGAAATATATATATATATTTATTTATATATATATATATATATATATATATATATATATATATATATATATATATATATATATATATATATATATATATATATATGACAGCATATTAATATCTATTGTTTGCAAATGGCAAATCATATTTACAATTTTTCATTAATTATAAAGATACTGATTCTCTGATCAGCATTTGCATGATATCAATATACAATGTATACCAATACTAGTGCCATGTTTATAACTGTAGTTGTTGTCATAGTATGTTATTCCATCACTGCAGATCCTGAAGTACAAAATCTATCCAGAGAGAAAGCCAAGAGAACCTGAGGAGATGTACATGGCCTTGCTGATGTCGTTCCTCTACGCCGCCAAAGAACGGCCTCGTATCGAGGACCTGCTGGAAGACTTCCGCACGTTCAAGAGAGGGTTGGAGACAACTCCTCTGGAATCAGGAGGTAATATAATTCCTTGTAAGCACCATCATATTTACACTCATTGCTTATACATGTAAAAAAACCTATCCAGGTTCACTCGTCTAGTTTTTAATTACGTTTTAATCCTTTGGGCCGAATATCTAATGGATTTAAGGCATCACTCTGTGTCTGCCGTTTGCCATTTGCCGTTAGCTTTTTGATCCCAGAAGCCATTGAGGATCTATTCTTTTTAATTTGGCATGGATGTATGATAGGGCACTGGTACTATGCATGAGACATGTTTTTTGGATTGGATTGTTCTGAAGGCCCCCAACCCAAAACTGGTAAAACAAAACATTTTCAGTACTCTTATATATGTACATTTTCTTAGATTTTACATAACGCTTGTTTGTGGAATTGGTTGTGCTTCATTCCATTCATCATCTTTATGAACATGATAGTTATAAATGAGGATCATGCAAATGTGCTTAAGGATAAATCACTTGATTATGTATGCAGAACAGACAATGGTATTATTTGTGATCATATGTACAATCTTGATGTGTTTCCTCAACGCTCTGTCTTTCTTGTTTGATCCCAGGTGAAGTGGACATGTCCGTGTTGAAAAGGATGTCGTCAAATCAGCAAGATGCTCCAGAAATGGTCAGTATCTATTCTTATTAGGTGTATATATATATATACCTATTTGCATGTATATAAGTTTAATGTATTATATTTAAGTATGTACATATCTAAATATATATGTGTGTGTACAAATCTCAAATCTAGTATATAATATTTATATATATATATAATATACATATATATATTTGTATATACATGTATATAGCCATGTGTACATATTTACTATATATATCTACTATATACTAGATATGTACATATATACCTATGGCCACACACATATATATATATATATATATATATATATATATATATATATATATTATACAAATATATAAACATATACACTATACATGTACATATATATATATATATATATATATATATATATATATATATATATATATATATGTACATGTATAGTGTATATATGTTATATATATACATATATATACATATATGTGAACATGTATAGTGTATACATATATATATACACTGTATAGACATATATATATATATATATTATTCATTTTTGATTCTGTACTTAATGTGATGACAACAGTACTAAACTAAATTCCAAATGTTCTCACTATCGTCACATAAGATATCTGGGCCAATGTGACTAGAATCCATCAATTTGTTTCCATATTGCATCTCAGGTTGAAACGTCTCTTGAATATTAAACACCTTAACAAGGCTTCACTCTTCAGCTACATTAAAGTATTTTGTTCTAGTGCTCACTCTCAGATATGAGGCACATTGACAATCATGAAGGTAAACAGTTGTAGCCAGCTTCAGTAACCCACATTTAACATATCCACGGCACGCAAGTAATCATTAAAGCTTTATACAGAATACAGCAGGGAATTAAATGGTGACAGTATGTAACTACCCATGTTGATTTGGTATATTAGATTTAAGCTTCTTATATATATATATATATATATATATATATATATATATATACATATATATATATATATATGGATGTATCTTGTATAAATACACGTTTATGTATGTATATATGTACACAATATTATGTGTATATAATATTATGTATGTATATAATACGTTATATGTATGTAATAGTATATATCAGTATATGAGTGAGTAAATTTAGAAATACATGCATCTATGTATATACATGCAAGGTAGCAATATTAAGAGGACATTAAATGGAAGTGTTGCAGATAATGAACAAGTCTGTTCTTATTTAAGAAAGATAGTAGGACAAAGTGCATTAGTTTCAAAACATTAGCTTGTTGGAAAGTGGTAATTAGAGGAATTGACAAATGGCAGTGTTAATGCATGAGTATGTTTCAAGTATTTATAGATGTCATATTAAGAAAGGATACCCAGAACATAAATAATATTAATAGTAACACTATATTAGTAATTTGGTAATACATTATGTTCTCTCGATGGCAACGCTGTAACTTCTCTTGTTAATTGTGGCAGCTGTTAAAAAGCTAATGTTTACGTCATGGTGTTATTGGAGATAGTATATTATAATTAGGAAAATACTTATGTCTGTTGCATACATCCCCAGCAGAACCAAATGAATTACCTATATGTGATATTGAAAATCATTAATATGGTTTTGCACAGAAATATTGCATCCATCTGTCATATGTCATTCAGGTTGTGAACTAAATATTATCATACTTAGTTTCACAGAATTACAAATTAGATTACGTTTTGTTAGAAACCACCAACCTATCCAGTCTCTGCACAAATGCACTCTAAAACCAGCTCATGACAAGTAAAAAACATATGTAATGCTTTTGTTAACATCACAAACTAACATGCTTACAACTTGCACATTTACTCAATGATTTGTTTTCGGCATTTACCTAAATTTAAAAATGGCAATTTATGAGTATGTGTAGATGTGTTGATTTAACAATTACTGATTCCTCCTGGGATAATTGGGCAATAAATGAGGCCCTGAACGTTTCTCGCCCAAGATGGACCATGCATCTGTCTACATATATCCATACATAAATGCATACATATATATATATACATAATAGACACATACATGCATACATACATACATACATGCATGCATGCACACATACACACGTACGTACACTCACACGTGGGTACACACGTATGCACATCCATATATCAGTATGTATGCATGCACACACACATACACACACACACACACACACACACACACACACACACACACACACACACACACACACACACACACACACATTTACATGCATTTACAGATGCATACACAGATGTATACACATGAAAGCAAATACACGCATGCACACTCGCGTGCACACACACACACACACACACACACACAAATTTACATGCATTTACAGATGCATACACAGATGTATACACATGCAAGCAAATACACGCATGCACACTCGCGTGCACACATACACTCACACACACACACACACACACACACACACACACACACACACACATACACACACACACACACACACACATTTACATGCATTTACAGATGCATACACAGATGTATACACATGAAAGCAAATACACGCATGCACATTCGCGTGCACACACACACACACACACACTCACACACACACACACACACACAAATTTACATGCATTTACAGACGCATACACAGATGTATACACATGCAAGCAAATACACGCATGCACACTCGCGTGCACACATACACACACACACACACACACACCACACACACACACACACACACACACACACACACACACACACACACACACACACACACACACACACACACACACACACACACACACACACACACACACACACACACACACACACACACACACACACACACACACACACACACACACACACATTAGTCCAGTTACAGTTAGATTGTCGAACAGTTGTTTGTAGTGTAGATTAGTACTCAACAACACAAGCACAAAAAGACAGGACTGAGATGATGCATTGTCATACAATACGTTTCATAATGTTGTGGATCGCAGTTGCTTTTTCTGACTATTTATTGGGCAGTGACAGCCTGTCATAACAATCTAATTAATCACTGTAACGATAGACAGGTCTTTACGCAAGGATTCGGAATTGTCCAAGATTCGGCAATGTGTGCATCATGTGAACACACTGGAATTCTGGATTGCGGTTATTTTGCAGAAGAACATGTGTTTTATTTTGTTGTAGACATGTGGGACAGCGCAGACGATGATGAAATAATCTACAACGACCTGTGCACTGGGAGTCTTGTGAGTAATTATCTGGTCTCAACACTGCCAGTCGGGCTGTACCAATCCAGTCACACACCGCAATGTACCTGGTAGTTGTCAGTTCTCTACAGGCAGTAGGATCATCACCTCAAGCCATCAGATATCGCAATAGTATTAATAGGAAATAGATAGACAGACAGACATACAGAGAGACAGATAGAACAAGCTAACTAGTTAGACAGATAAACGATAGATAGTTAGGCAGATGGGTGGGTGAGAGGGCGGGCGGGCGGGCGGGCGGGCGGGCGGGCGGGCGGGCGGGCGGGCGGGCGGGCGGGCGGGCGGACGGACGGACGGACGGACGGACGGACGGACGGACGGACGGACGGACGGACGGACGGACGGACGGACGGACGGACGGACGGACGGACGGACGGACGGACAGAATCATACAAACAAACATAGTCATCATCTGTAACAATAGTTGATGTAACATTACATTCCAGTGTGACAGCAGAGCCATTTAAAGCCTATGAATAGAAAGAATGCTACTTGGAATAGCTACGGCGAGCCAGTTACTGACTATATGTACACCAATGCTGTTTGATTTAACATATTATAAGAGGTGGTAGTAAAGCTTCGCCAAATCCCGAAAATGTCGCGTTAATTGCCACTACGTATTGCACAGACAGTGAAACATGAAAACATATTTTGTTAGTTTGGATATCAGGACCAGGCAGCATTGGTGGTAATGTATTGGCTGTCATGTCATTTCACTACAGTTTAGATACTCTGCAAACATATTTGGAAACAGCTTCTTCCCAACAACAATCAAAGAATAGAATTCTCCGCCCCCAAACAGTGTCTAAAGTAAATCACTAAACTCATTTCAAAATAATTTAATCCAACATTTTAACAATTAAATCAGCTGACCCACGTGCCATGCACACTGGCGTGATGTGTCCCTAGGACATTTTGCCAGTTACAGATACAGATACAGTTTGGCTTGGAAGTCATTTTATCGCGAACGCTACGGACTATCTATAGGTAAAGAATGGGATGGCTTGAACCAAGACTTATATACTTATTGGTGATATCTTGATGTATTCATGTTATAGAACAACATGGTTGAGTGCACCGCAAGTGAACTGGAGGATGAGGATGACCCCAAGTACATATTTGCAACAGAATCAAAGGTAATAAAATCTAAGTTTATTTTTATAATAACTTAATTGGATTGGATCACCGATATGACAATGGAAACGGAAATTTCCAGTATGAAGTACACAAAATAATATATTTACGTAATATTTGTTACATGATGGTTTGAATAGTTGGCACCACACTTGCAGCTGATCATCTACACCATAAATACACGTAAAAGTTTTATTTGTCCAACATCACAAGTGTGTTAAGGGTTCTTACTTGTTTATGACTCATTCCCGCCATGTTGTGCATGTTTTCTGCGATAGCAAAGTAAACAATTGCAATAAAAAAGAATATATTTTAAATAACAAACATCATGTAGTCTTCATTGTACGTGAGGTACGCATGTCTGTGTTTATGATAATCTAAATGGATGATGACAATTGTTCTGGTGTAATAAATATTATGCTACCTTGCCAGACTCTGATATATATCTTGGCGATTTACTAATCTAGCTAATGCAGGACTAAGAAAAATGTACTATGTTAGAAAATTTGGTAAGCAGACAGTATAATATTATACTCAACAGATACACAATTGATATGAATGTAATATTAATCTAGCATATTTGAACGAACAAACACTGTTTATTATCCAATATGTTCCATTACAGTTCAGTTCACTTGTAAAGAAGGAGATTTCGGAAGAGGAGCAACATGAACTGCGGCAACTGAAGGTAGAGTAATCAATGATATAACAGATGTGTTACTTGTCTAACTCTTGTATGATGTTTCTTTTTAATTGGAGAGCTACAATTAGAAATAAAAAAATTCTTTTTGTACATATAGCTGGGCTACAATTAGAAATAATAAGTTTTCTATGCATGCATATAATTGCATGTAAATACACATTCCTCAGCAGTAACTGATTTTATTAACATTCTCAATAATCTCAAGCCAAGGTATGCCAATGCTGAGAAGTTTATTCTAAAACCAAACAACGTTTCTACGTCTTTGTAATCTTTCCTTCAAATCTGTTGTTCCAAATTCATCTGTCTATCGTACCATCTGTTAACAGCATGAAACAGTATGGAGTTTGTTTTACTGAATTCTTCGTTGCGTATTTTCTGCAGCATGATAACGTAGCCATGGTGACCAAGTTTGTAGCAGAGGCTGGACACAAACTCTACATGGTGATGGACTGCAGGAGTACAACGACTCTGCTAGAGCTCATGCGCTACAAGAACCACAAATCTCTCACACTTGACACTCGGCTGTCGTATTACAAACAGAGTGGAGAAGGCATGGCATACTTGCATCAGCGCAAATTCATCCACGGTTTTCTTCAAGCCAAGGGCATCTACGTAACGAGCGATAACAGGGTGAGTGTAACAAACCACTTCCTCCTTAGATTATGTTATCCATCAGTATCCTGGGAACGTATCACGTATTCTGCATTTGCCAGTCAGCCTACTGTCGCACGCATGAATAGCAATGGCCATTTCAGTGATATTCCTATTGCTATCTGTTGTAGATTGTGATTGGTCAGCTATCTGTTATAGATTGTGATTGGTCAGCTGTCTGTTGTAGATCATGATTGTTCAGGTATCTGTTATAGATTTTGATTGGTCAGCTATCTGTTGTAGATTGTGATTGGTCAGCTATCTGTTGTAGATTGTGATTGGTCAGCTATCTGTTGTAGATTGTGATTATGCAGCTATCTGTTGTAGATTGTGATTGGTCAGCTATCTGTTGTAGATTGTGATTGGTCAGCTATCTGTTATAGATTTTGATTGGTCAGCTATCTGTTGTAGATTGTGATTATGCAGCTATCTGTTGTAGATTGTGATTGGTCAGCTATCTGTTGTAGATTGTGATTGGTCAGCTATCTGTTATAGATTTTGATTGGTCAGCTATCTGTTGTAGATTGTGATTATGCAGCTATCTGTTGTAGATTGTGATTGGTCAGCTATCTGTTGTAGATTGTGATTGGTCAGCTATCTGTTGTAGATCATGATTGGTCAGCTATCTGTTATAGATTTTGATTGGTCAGCTATCTGTTGTAGATTGTGATTGGTCAGCTATCTGTTGTAGATTGTGATTGGTCAGCTATCTGTTGTAGATCATGATTGGTCAGCTATCTGTTATAGATTTTGATTGGTCAGCTACCTGTTGTAGATTGTGATTGGTCAGCTATCTGTTGTAGATTGTGATTGGTCAGCTATCTGTTGTAGATTTTGATTGGTCAGCTATCTGTTGTAGATTGTGATTGGTCAGCTATCTGTTGTAGATCATGATTGGTCAGCTATCTGTTATAGATTTTGATTGGTCAGCTATCTGTTGTAGATTGTGATTGGTCAGCTATCTGTTGTAGATTGTGATTGGTCAGCTATCTGTTGTAGATCATGATTGGTCAGCTATCTGTTATAGATTTTGATTGGTCAGCTACCTGTTGTAGATTGTGATTGGTCAGCTATCTGTTGTAGATTGTGATTGGTCAGCTATCTGTTGTAGATTTTGATTGGTCAGCTATCTGTTGTAGATTGTGATTGGTCAGCTATCTGTTGTAGATTGTGATTGGTCAGCTATCTGTTGTAGATTGTGATTGGTCAGCTATCTGTTGTAGATTTTGATTGGTCAGCTATCTGTTGTAGATTGTGATTGGTCAGCTATCTGTTGTAGATTGTGATTGGTCAGCTATCTGTTGTAGATTGTGATTGGTCAGCTATCTGTTGTAGATTGTGATTGGTCAGCTATCTGTTGTAGATTGTGATTGGTCAGCTATCTGTTGTAGATTGTGATTGGTCAGCTATCTGTTGTAGATTGTGATTGGTCAGCTATCTGTTGTAGATTGTGATTGGTCAGCTATCTGTTGTAGATTGTGATTGGTCAGCTATCTGTTGTAGATTGTGATTGGTCAGCTATCTGTTGTAGATTGTGATTGGTCAGCTATCTGTTGTAGATTGTGATTGGTCAGCTATCTGTTGTAGATTGTGATTGGTCAGCTATCTGTTGTAGATTGTGATTGGTCAGCTATCTGTTGTAGATTGTGATTGGTCAGCTATCCCGAACCACGCTCGTTCACTGTGATGAGTTTGACGACGATATATCAGAAGTGATGACGCAACCATTCACGTGTCAACCATTGAACATGAGAAGATGGTTCGTATTTGTAATCTATGCATTTTATGTAGAAAATATGATATTTAGAAAACTACTATGTGCACTGGGCTATGGTTCATGGGAATATTACAAATATATGTTATACATCTTATAGCAGAAGTCAGTCATTTGTCACAATGTCACAATTTCATTTTCTTAAATACGAATGCAAAAGAAAGTTCCAGTACAGTGTATGATCACGTGTAATTACAATCACATCTGATGGCATAACTGAACAAGCAATGACAAATACGTCTTCCAGATAAATAGTCTTAAACTGCGTGTGCGCGCATGTGCGTGTGTGCCTGCATGTCCATGTTTGAAGTTCAATCCCTTTTGGCGAAGATGTATTTCACTATAACTATAGCCAAAGAAAGTCAACTTCATCACAACCGTAGTTTATTTTATTTCACATGAGCGTTATTACGTTATGTAGGGTACCCTTCCACATGACACGATATGTTTCTTTTGCAGTCCTTCCATTCCAGTCATCATCTCCCTCTTCTCCTCCTACCCTGACCTGAGTACGGTAGAACATGTAAAAGGAAGTTGTTGTATAGTCTTTAGGACTGCTTTAAAACTGTATTCATTGTTGCTGGGCAGACCTGTTCATCCAAACACCATCTTGTCTTCTCCTGGAAACATTAAGCCCAACTGCAACTGGTGCGCAATGAGTATTCGTATGCAGCTATCCACCAGAATATATACATTCAAACAACTGAAAGAATTGGAATATTATGGCATAAATTAACTTGTCCAAAAGGTTCCACTATGTGACTGGATCATATCAATCTGGCAATGTTACGCAGCATGTGGCATTTTCCACCAGATTTAAACTTCCTTTTTGCAGGCTTCCGAAAGAGACAAATGAATCCCAGTGCATGACACAGAAGTCAGATGCATACAGTTATGGCATGGTGATCTGGGAATCGGAGAATGCACTATGCCAGCCCGCAGACACGCCTATCTTTCATCTCGTTCCTTACTTTCATGTGAAAGCAGAAAAGGTACGGCTTTTCACAATAATTTTATCTGATGGTAGCTAATCTGAGCCTAGGCAACTGATGCAGAGCTATATATATATATATATATATATATATATATATATATATATATATATATATATATATATATGGCTTATATTATATTATCATATATTATATTATTTGGCCATCTTCTCAGGTTAGCTACCTTGTGTGACTTCACAGGATCAGAAGTCACTATTGTACCGGTCACAAGATGTATGCTGTCTGTGCATGATGGTAGGGTTTGCAAAGAGTCATCATGCTGAACATTTTGTCTGAAAATGTATAAAATGTTATCAGAGCAAAGTAGAATAATGGCTCCATGATGTGTCTGTAACAATGTGTTACATATTGCCACTAAATCACTAAACCAGGCTATTCAGTAACAGAATCACCATTTCTGTAGTTAACATCATTTTGCACAGTTCATTTGTGTTATGTTATCAAAATGAAAACATGACTTCATTGTTCACCTTTCAAGACTATGGTATCTTTTTGATGTGTTAGTTACATCATATTCCGTTTTTGTAAACGTTCTCTGAAATTCTGCTTTTATGAACGTGTAAATATTAATGCATAAAATACAGCATTGTTACCCAACACAGGAGTAAAAGCCAATATCATTTGTAAGGCAAATACACTAATGTTTCATTAGCTTTTTGGTCTTCATATACAGATTGCAGTGATTCAGAGACAGCGCCACTTGCTACCTCAACCAAAACACTGTCCAGACTGGCTGTACATGCTGGTTAAAGCTCTCATGGCAAACCCAAGTTGTCGACGACCATCCTTTCAAGATGCCATTCAGTGTCTGACGAGGCAGTAAGTGTAACGACACCATTGGAGTGTTTTAAAAAGAATAAAAATAAAGCACTTAAGCTTAAACCTGTTTTCCATCCATACACAAAGAGTAATATTGTATGTAACATTTGACCCCATTCAACAAATAAAGAAAAATACACTTGCAGTATAAATTCAATTTTAAATCCGTCTGTGGTACAGTTCTCGCAGAAAGCGGAAATTTAATTAGCTAGGCGATCACGTGGTGTGATGATATGTCAGTTATGAAGCATACTGGCAACAGCTAGGCTAGCCTTTCTAGGCTTACAAAGCATGTCTACAAAGATACAATTTGGGTTGAGACGAGTGTCACAATGCGCTAGGTATTGTGCGATATTCAGAAGTACACACTGTAATACATACAAAAGTCATTATAGGGAAACATACATTTATCTTACGGTTCCTCGCTAATCAAATATTTCTTAGAAGCCATACATTTTGTGGAGGCCTGTGGAGTTTCTCATTTTCAGAGTAATTGAAATAGATTGCAGCTCACACAAAAATAATCCACACAATAATCCACACCAGGAAATATACATTGCATGCAATCAGTGTAAACAAAAACGAAAATTATAATCGTGGTGATCATCTAGAAACAGAGAGCGGTGGAGTAGTGGTTACCACATCCGCCTCTGAAGCCGGCGGCATGGGTTCGATCCCCGGTACCGGCAGTTGTGATATAAAAATCTGGCTGTCAACATTGGGGACTGTGTATCCCTCGTGAATCGGAGACTCACGTTAATGTCGGTCCCGTCTCAATTTGGGACGTAAAAGAACCACTGAGGACGACAAGCACTACGGTAGTGACCATCCTCAGTGATTCCTGCGTTAGCCCAAGATTGGGCTGTTTGGAATTAATAACCTGAGAACCTGAGAAACCCGTAGGAATTTTATTGTATGGCACGCTGATCGTTATCTAGTCTACAGAAACAAAGAACAAGTTCAATCTATCGTACTAACTGAATATTTGCCAATGATAATAACATTGTAATAACTAAATGGAATCTAATGATCTTTTACAATAACATTACTTTAATGTGAACAGGAAAATATATTTAATTCATATGTTTGCTGTAATTTCCAGAGATTCAACCATCGCAAGACTGGAGAAGACAAATAGCCAGAAGAAGCTCAAAAGGTTCACGATGATGATTGAAACAGAAGACAAGAAACTTGGGTTTGATTCAAGAGGAACTCTGCATGATCAGAAGAGACGACGCACAATGTCACCTAAGGTGCCGTTAGAGAATGCAAAAGCGGCACCCAAAAAGAAATCGCGGTGGTTTCCATTCAGTAAATCGCGGAAGCCGGACAAACAACACACAGGTGGACCGCCATCTGCTGCAGCCGTTTCAGTGCCATATCACCAGGGTATGGATGAACAGGACTGGAGTGAAGGAAGCAGCAGAGTGTCTGTCACCCGAAGCAGAGAGTCGCTCAACCTACCAATGCCTCATCCCCAGACAAACCAGGATGAACAGGCCTACCGAAACAGAGGACTGTTACCAGTGCCTGGCACCCAGACAAACCAGGATGAACAGGCCTACCGAAACAGAGGACTGTTACCAGTGCCTGGCACCCAGACAAACCAGGATGAACAGGCCTACCGAAACAGAGGACTGTTACCAGTGCCTGGCACCCAGACAAACCAGGATGAACAGGTCTACCAAAACATAGGATCAATACCAGTGCCTCACACCCAAGCAGACCAAGATGAACAGGTCTACCAAAACATAGGATCAATACCAGTGCCTCACACCCAGGCATACCCAGATGAACATGGTTTGAATGACAGGGAACGTGTACCAGCACTTCATCCACAAGCAGACACGGATGAACAATATTGGAATGAAAGCGATAGAGAGCCATTTTACCGAGACTCTGGTCCACAGCAAACACCTGGTATCCAAGTAGAACCACATCACACTGCAACCGTTGGTGATGATGGATACTGTGCTCTTCTGCAAGAAGCAGAGGTTGGAGCCCGTCGCCGAATAAGTTATGACAGGATAGAGTAACTTGTTTAATTTGGTGTTTAAAGAAATCAGATCACAGAAAGTTCACCGTGTAAAACACAAAAATAATATCACACTCTAATTAAGGATAACTATCAAATCGGATTAAAAAGGATAACAATTAAGCATGCAAACTATAGTTACAGAACGAACATGTAGTGTGGATAAAACAATGACTTAAAATAATTGTATTAATAGTAATTGCTGGTTGACATGTTTTGTGCATGGATGGTCGTTTGATGATTTCATAGCTTAATTCAGAATGCTTTTAGTTCCATTATGAAACAGTTTGTTTTATCAGGTATGCACAAATAAGATTTTTTAGAAATGTCGTTACTTTAATGGCAATTACATGCTGTTGTTCTTTTCTAGTAGATAACCTAATATTTCTATCATGTTCGTTATATTCCACAATAACATTTTGTGAACTTCCCCGTGAATTTGTTTTACCATGACATTGTTTTAAAGCTGCACAATGTAATGAACACCTACAATTTTGATACCATCTCTATACTCACCAAAGAAGCATACAGTGAGTTGTTATAAACGCCACGAAATGTTGCAGTACTGTATATTCACATACATATTCACGGACGATTTCCATGTTGCACGTATAACAATACGTATGTCCCGCAAACAACTAAATTTCAAACCCATCTGCTCTATGATTTTCTGGATGTTCAGGCTGTAAATTGCTAAATTGTCTCACGAACTACAAATAGCAATTTCTCATGTCGCGGGCTAACGGAAAAGCGTAACTTTGAGCCATAATACATATTAAAATGTGCGTTCATTTTAAGTTTATATAAATGCTTAGCGTATATATTATATATATATGTATATATATATATGTATTACAATACAGGTTTTGTGAATAATGTTTATACATAACATACATTTTAGAAGTCTTGTGTATATTATAATTATATTGAACTACGCACATGTATACCAGGTATAGTGTTGATGTTGATACAATATTTGCTGCATAATGTAAATAGTTACCGTGTGTGTGCGTGCGTGTGAGTGTGTGTGCCTCAGTGCATATAAATGTAGTGCAATATATGTATACATAGTTATACGATTTATATTGTATTCAATCAGTGCAGAACCATAAAGTGTACATAGTGTACGAGACATTTAATGTATGTTTGCAGTAATAAGAAATGTTTCTAATTGACTCTTGTCTTATATACAATGACGATTACGTTATCCTTTGCTGGGAAATAGATGTGTACATAATAGTCTTTCTAATCTGTGGGTATCAGGCATCATCTATCCATAATAGATGCTTATCTGTTGGTGTCATGTGACCATGTACAGACCCATACAGGCTTATTCACGCACGGATGTATGTAGTTGCTAGCATAATTTCGGCTACATATTGGGCCATTTCCATGCTGTGTTATTTGTAGATACAGCTAAACTCAGCCATATGTTTATTTTGTGTTTATCTGTTCGGGTCGTAACTGACTAAAGCCGTTGTGGCGGCTTCTGGTTGTAATTTGTACTTTCTGCTGATACCTCAAGGGCATTTACATTTATTTACATTGTATTGTGAAATAAATATATCCATGTTTTATTTAAATACTGTCTTGTTGGTGATATTTTGTTGTTCTACTTATTAATATTGTATTATGTTCGCATTATAAAAGTATATTGACTGTCGAATGTCTGGTCGAAGTGGAAATGCTCTGACAAAATAGTAAAGCCATCAGTTGTCATTATATATGTGTATGGTACATTTGAAGCTCTAGTGGTTTAGAAATACTAGTCCAGGAGCACTACATATAAATAATACATAACAATTAATTATGACAGTTGAAACTTATCAGTTGAACAATTAAGATGCGTAATATAATAGCATAAGAAAAACCGGATGTCTTAACACACATTCCATAAAAGGATCAGATAATTTCTGTAATTTCAAACAAGTCTGGCAATTTTCTTTTTTGGAAATAGTATAAAGGTTGTGTCATTATATAGGTATAACCATTCCTTGTATTACAGAAACATCAGGACTTCCATTGGGATGATTTTTGATGTGTTTGGCTCTTTTATCTTGAATGTCACAATAACCAAACACTCTGTGGGCAACACAAATTGGCCTTTCAAGATAACATATCCAAAACTCCGTAATCTGAACAAATACATGTCACAATTTCATTTTCTTAAATACGAATGCAAAAGAAAGTTCCAGTACAGTGTATGATCACGTGTAATTACAATCACATCTGATAGCATAACTGAACAATTAAGCAATGACAAATACGTCTTCCAGATAAATAGTCTTAAACTGCGTGTGCGCGCATGTGCGTGTGTGCCTGCATGTCCATGTTTGAAGTTCAATCCCTTTTGGCGAAGATGTATTTCACTATAACTATAGCCAAAGAAAGTCAACTTCATCATCAAAAGACAAGCCCAGTTCCAAGTATGCATACAACCGTAGTTTATTTCACATGAGCGTTATTACGTTATGTAGGGTACCCGGTATCGACTACATCACTTCCAAAGGTAGACTGCACTAGCGTCGACAAACACCTCTCGGCGGTCTTTCGCAGGTACTGAAACGAATCAGACGAGACACATTGTTAGAAGTAGTCTACGGAAATCTTGACATTGATGTGGCAATTTACAGATTTAAAAATCTATAGATATCAACATCGATCAACAAAAATAATATTGTTATTTAAAAATACAAACTACGTCATATGTGTATCCTCAATAAATCTTACTGCATACTTGCCATGGAAAACTATGAAACTATAGACTCTATACAACGATAATTTATAAGGAAAAGGTTTGTTGAAACAATGCGCATAACTCTTACGTAATAATCTGTGCATCGGCAGAAACCAATATAAGTAATATGTAGGAAACCTAGCAAGCAACAAGCACTAATTCGGAACGTCCGCTTTTATGCAAATTATTATCTGTGCAGTAGATAACAATTCTTCACAATTTTTGTACACTGATAATAATGGTAGTTCTACAAAGCGCAAGTGCACAGGAATCGGAGCTGAAAGGCAACACAAACAACCATCGGTGTGTCAGAAACTGCAGACCTGCCACATTTTAGGGATGACAATCCTAAAGTTCTGTAAGAATATATCATTCTGTATCAGATAACTCATATACAAATTTGCCGCGCATACCATAACAACCATAGTGAATACAACATATAAAGCAAATAAACACCCAATATAATTTAATAGAAACATTGCTTAGCCATAACAGGAAAGCTGAACAAGTGCTGAGAATTTTGCAAACACGCAAAAATAATGAATGGGACATCTTTCAGCTATTAAAAGCCAAACAACATCTACTATTAATGTAATAAGAAAACATTATATAGCAAAAGTTGAACGATTTTAAACAAAGACAAATAATTCAGAACAATCTATTCTACCCTTGTTGCTATGCAATGATTCAAAAATCCCATTAGCATAATCTTTACCCGTTTTAAGATAGTATTTGTCTGCTTAGTAACTGATTATTTGAATAGAATAATTCTCCCACAATATTGTTTAGCTTATTTACTATAGATCGACTGTAATCCTAGCCTGGGTGATGCAGGCAATAATAATTAACCCATTAGCACGCAGCCGATTGTAACCTGATGCCTGTGGCTCCTCAGAAATTTGACCTAGATGTTTAACAATATTGCTTGCGCCATTTTCTTTGCTCAAGCGCCTTTATTATTAAATTCTCGCAATTGCATGTTGTATGCATGTTGTAGATAATAAAAGTACCTACACAGTGGTGTAAAAACTGTTGTTATAACTTTAAAATATGTTGACCATTTCTTGGTTGACACTATGACATTTTGAAACTTTTTGTAAAATAATTACTTTGTTGCGGTGTAACTTTTTTATGCTTGGCTTTCTACTGCTATAAGTTGGGTTTATTTAAAATAACATTAATTTATCTACACACTGGTATAAATTTGTGTATAATATATTACACATTTTAGCTGTACACGTGACCAACTCCTGGCTGGAGGACATTTTTAAATATCCAAAAACAAAAACTATTGCTTCTAAATTTCGAAAACGCGGTAAATATTTTTGAGAACGGAAGTATCCAAAATAGTCACAATGTAATGTTATATGTCTAGATAGGTGTCGCATTTAGTGCATATCTTAGTTACTAGATGCAACCACGTAAACCGAATTCAAACGCTGTGCTGTATTCGCTGACCGGCTATGGCCGACCTGAGGAGATTCGAGGTGACCGTCAATGGCAATGCCCGACTTGAGTGCTAATCGGTTAAAATATGTTTTGACATGCATCTTTCTATCTGTTATATATTCTGCTTGTCAATACATGAATTAGATCAAACCTGTGTTGATGGCACATCAATTAACGCTGTCTTCACCTGTGCTGAGCGACAATAAGGAACTTGTCAGGTACTTATAACTGGTGTCAACAATAGGTCAAAAAGGTCTCCCTTATCCAGGCAACACAATACTTGATTGAATTAAGCCCTGCTATTGTATGTTAACTTGGCTATATAACCGAAGGGATTAACGACCTATCATGCTGACTAGTTATTTGGGTCGGTTTGATGTCCGACCGTTTAGGCATTTTCCACCATGGAGGCGGGCGCAGGAAATAATACAATCGTGTATTGCTGATAACGTCACTAATAACAGCTAAAATAATATTTCCCCAATTTGACGAAGAGTTATTTTATTTTCGCATAATAGCAAACTGTTTCGCCTATAGCGTAAATGGAGATCGGCAGCGCTTGCCTAGCAGATTGCACCGTTCCCACTGGTTGAGCAACTGCCGCAGTTTTCAGAACAAAAATTTACGGGCGCCCCACCTTCTGCACGCTACAATAAACTAATCGGTTGTTAAGTTCGTTCGTTTCGATTCGATTTACTTAGTCACTAACAATAAACGATTATTTAATTATTCTGTATAATTTAGTGACGCATACAAATACAAGAACATAATGCGGTTAAAAATAATGTCTCCATAAATCTAGCTAAAATCTGTATCAAAATGGAGTACGACTGTATCACTTTAAAACAAACACGCCAAAAATCCGTATCGGATACCGGTAACCCTTATCATGTGGCAGGTGTTGAAACTGTGACGGATTTTGTTCATCGTCAACTGAAGCAGGGAACTGCAGATCGTTACAAACAGGAGAGGTAACTTCGTAAAATTATTTGTTGTGGAACGCAGTTGTGACATGACATCTAGGCGTAAGAACACTTATCCAGTAACACATGATTGAAACAAACTGACATATTGGAGCTCGACCCAAAGTATAGACACAAATGATCTACTACAGACACGGACATAACGTTCGTGACCACTCACCACTCGCAGGTGTTTGTGTTTGATGATGACTCATCAACACAAGGGAAATAATAAATGATCCCCTTCGAAATTATATGATGTATGTATCAGTACATTTAAAATAATGAACATGTTTCGATTCTAAAAAAACACACGCTATTGTAGAAGTTACCCAAAATTAATGCGCGTTTGACATCTTTTTAATTGCCTGTCTTGCATGTGATGCATTTTCAGAATGATCAGATCGTTTTACAAATTACTTACTTCGGACAGGTTCTAGCGCAGTTCTTTCTCAGTGAGTTGAAGTATCTGATATTGTGGCAGTGGCGCCGGTAATCTCCACAGTTCCAGTAGCGATCTTTGCACGTGCAGGTCTCTGCAACAGGCCAACCGGAGCATGTCAACACGTCTCACTTAACGGGCCGTTCGTGACAGCGTACTAACATTCGTAGTCATTCAAAGCGGCCTCCTCTCAAATAAAGATTTATGAAGATCGCCACCCAAAGAATTATCGCAAATACAAAAGCACGTATAAATGTGTGGCATATGTATGTATGTATGTATGTATGTATGTATGTATGTATGTATGTATGTATGTATGTATGTATGTATGTATGTATGTATGTATGTATGTATGTATGTATGTATGTATGTATGTATGTATGTACGTACGTACGTACGTACGTACGTACGTACGTACGTATGAATGTATGTATGTATATATATATAAATATACATAAACATTATGTATAAATATATATATATATATATATATATATATATATATATATATATATATATATATATATACATCGAGAGTTAATCATTTAGATTGCAATTCTGCATGAAGCATACCATTACGGTACCATCTCGTACATTCACAAGTGTTTCAACGATTACTGCCGCTACTGTTATTTGGATCGTGTAGATACATGCTTGTGTACACAAATATCAAGATGTAGTCATTATATATATATATATATATATATATATATATATATATATATATATATATATATATATATAAATATATATATATATATATATATATATATATATATATATATTTATATATATATATATATATATATATATATATATATATATATATATATAATGACTACATCTTGATATTTTAACAACTTCTATCTGATCATCCTTTCATCTCCTTGACTCTGATGTTTTCAGACAACATTAGTTTAAATTAAGGGTGTTTCTTAACTAACATATACCTGTTCTGTAATCCATTAGTCACCCTTCTCTGTTTGCTATCGAGCAACTCTATGTCCGGCGAGGCATAAAAGCGTGGTGCGTGCGGCCCGTAGTTGTTCAGACATAGATCCTCTCCCAGATGGATTTGGTATGTCAAAAATACTGATAGTTTAGTTGTATCACAATGAGCATACTTACTGTCACACCTGACGCCCCAGTAGCCTCGCGGACAAATGCACCTGCACTTGCGGCGGTTGTATCTACCGCGAACACAATTGTGATTGGGACACTCTGAAACGACGAGGCACGACATATTGTTGTAGCGCATATATATATATATATATATATATATATATATATATATATATATATATATATATATATAGACATATATAAATATATAAATATATATATGTATGTATGTATATATATATATATATATATATATATATAATTTGTATATATATATATATATATATATATATATATATATATATATATATATATATATATATACATACATATATATATAATTGCAATATTAAGTCCATGAGTTTAATACCCGGCAGGAAAATCAAACATTTTCAGCTGCGTCTGTAAACGCGTGGTTAGTTGTTGATAAAATAAACTGATGTGTAATAGTACTGATATGTTCCAACCATTCTTGTCAACAGAAAGGATTTCGACCCTGTCAGTGGACACATCCACTGTAATTATTTTAGCTATTCGCTTGACGGCTTAGACACAAGTAGATGTTTCCAATCTTGTTTTGTTGTTGTTGAGGGGTGCTTGTGTGGGTGGGTATCATCAATCGTATCCAATTATTTGGGGTTTATTGGATACAAAAAATTACAAAAGCCCCTTAGGACATTTATATCACGAGGGTTGTGTGTTTAATAATAATAATTCCGTTTCTTAATATAGCGCTTATAGTTATATGTCATTAAATGCCAATCAAAGCGATTCACATTAACATGTCTGTTTGACTAAATGTAAAATATAAATGAATTAAATAAATAAGCTAAGATAAAACACAAATAAATAAGCTAAGTTAAAACAAATTATAAACTAGGGTGTAAAAATAAAGTTTCAAACAACAATTTGAAATCAGTCAGTGCTACAAAATAGAAAGTAGCGTCATCAAGGTTTGTAATGCAGACGAAATATATACGTTTTGATTTGTTTTCGAAAGTTGTTCCAGTTGATCGCACACACTAAAAGAAATTACAAGAACGCCACGCCGCTTGACATAACACTTACTGCATCCTCTGTATGACCGGTGACTGCATTCATCTGAAAGAAAATACAAAATTCTGTTTAACGCAAAGCCGTGTCAGCAATAATGTAAGCATAGGGTTGGAGATATGATTAACACCTGCAATATTAGGGTGCATTTTTTGGTGCAGTTTTAGATTTTTAGAGATCCAAAAGAGTATTTCCTTATGAATACGGCAAAATAACGTCACTGCCAACAATCTACAACAGAATTCCCCCTCTTCAGATTCATAGTGCTGACCAAGCCGATCTGCAGACAGGAGGCTACGACATAGCCCCTATCATTGTGTCAACTCATTGTCTCATTATGTTCATTTATCTGAATCAATCGTTCTACCTGAAATAAAATTCTACTTTTAATTTTAATTTACGACACTCTATAAATTACTTCACAAATATAAATGTACCGCTGATGTTAGTGAATATGAGTAGTTGATTTGTTTTTGGACTCGTTCAAAGCACATATGCAAACAGTTTGTTTAAACTAAAAAATGTAACAATGAATTGTATCATGTACGATTCCGGGCAGACAGCGGAGCCAATTAAGGCTGTTAACATTTGTTTAGATAATAATTATTATTATGAAATCATTTATCATAAATTAATCGGATCGCTGCCAACCCTACGATAGCTGTAAAAACAATGTTATAATAATACTTTCACGTGTAACACATACATAAATATTTTTATAACTGACCAGGTATGTAAAACGTAACAATAATATTCAATAATAAATGTTCAATTAACATGTATAGGTAAAACGTAACAATAATATTCAATAATAAAAGTTCAATTAACATGTATAGCAAACGTGTAGTAATATCAGCTACCGACAATAACAAGGATATAATTGCATACATATATGTACAGGTATTTTATATTGAATAAGCTTCAGCTAGCTCTTCATACCCGTTTACAACAATTGCTTTTAGTGATACATATTTATAAAGTAACAACAACAGTTAGTGAACATATTTATAAAGTAACAACAACACTCAGTTCGTTTGTTTAATTTATAGTATCGCTGATTTTGTTGTACTCATTTAAACCACGTTACACATAGGCATCTATCTAAATAAGCCACTAAACACGTTGGTTGTTGATTGCGTGTTCACAACGTTTCGCAAACAGTCTGCGATTGTTCGCACGTTCGACAACTGGCTGCCGATCTGAAGGGATGTTTTACGTAATTTGTCTTGAAAATACGTAACGTGTGTCTTGGGAACAACTTTACATATTTATGTCATCACAAACGTCAATAGGAATACTTCGGAAATTCTTCTTCTGCGTCTGTGCATATTGCGTGTCTAGTGCATCATAGATAGTGGGCACTGTTGCTAGTATTTACAATTAGTTTAACATTATGCGCATGGCTACAATTAATTACTAGGATAATGAAATAAGTATTAAATACCCAGTGGCGTACATCCGACAACCAAGCAAACTCTGTATGTATATATATATATATATATATATATATATATATATATATATATATATATATATATATATACATACATACAGAGTTTGCTTGGTTGTCGGATGGCCCCCTCCAATGCGAAATCCTGGCTACGCCACTGGGTATTTAATACTTATTTCATTATCCTATATATATATATATATATATATATATATATATATATATATATATATATATATATATATATATATATATATACACACGCATATAACGTGGGGTTAAGAGAGCTGATAAGAGAAAAACGGATGAACTGAGAAAGTTTTAAGAAGAAATTGGCGAGGGGTAGTTTCACATGGGCTGGTCATGCGGAAAGAATGGGAGATGAAAACTTGCAAAAAAAGCAGATGCTCAGCAATGAAAAGAGCGGAAAGAGGATCGAAATTCCAATGGAGGATTACGTAAGAGACTTAGAAAGAGAAGGAGAAGAATAGAGAGGAAAAAAAGTGCAACAGATAGAAAGAATTGGAGACTGCTGACAGAGTACGTAGTGAGAGAAAAGTGAGATGAAGAAAATGAAACGGAAATCATGGCCAACTCACTCGACGAGAGAGATGCCAAGGAAACAACTAAATGCAATGTGACCCTAGTCTAGAAACAGGGTAACTATTATCTTGAATCCTAAATATAGAGCTCTTAGATAGGGAGCTTGTGCACTGTGGGATTTAAATCTTGTTGACCGCACATTTTTAATATCTACTATTTATCAAATGTTTCTTTAATTGTAATATAATTAACTATTATTTATTTTTAATATATACTATTTTTAATATATACTATTTATCAACTATTTTAATATTTGTAACTAGTACGGTGTTAAAATGTATTTTACTGTTTCGTAATAATGAACAAACACACCGGTCCCATCCGTGGGGGGCGCCGTCAATGCACAAAATGGCGCGGTCCAAAGAGAACCAGCTGTGTGATCTGTTAGCTCTGGTGAGCATACGCCATAGCCTCGGACAATTACTCGAGCTTCTCCACCGCCTACTATAATGACAACAATTCATGAAGGTGCTTCTTGTTACAAACACTTACAGCATAGTTTCTCCTGGCAGTAGTACCCCTTCTCGACCACCCCTCTGCATCGACTGCAAGCTCTTCCCCTCTTGAAGGGCTTTTCACCTACATAGTTGCCCCTGCAATATCAACAGAAACCCACATCGATTTTGGGAGAATCTCATACACAGACTGACATGTAAACAACCAATCAATCAGATGATATCGAATGTTGGACGTTTCGCAAATGTTGCCAAGACAATACTCTTCATCAACATTTTGATTATGGTGTCAATGTGTGTGATTCACGGCACTAGTGACGGGTACTAGTATAAGTGAATCACGGCACTTGTGAATGGTACTAGTACAAGTGAATCACGGCACTAGTAACTGGTACTCGTATAAGTGAATCGCGGCACTAGTAACTGGTACTGGTATAAGTGATTCACGGCACTAGTGACTGGTACTAGTATAAGTGATTCACGGCACTAGTAACTGGTACTGGTATAAGTGATTCACGACACTAGTGACTGGTACTAGTATAAGTCCGCGCTTTCAAGTTGCAGTTTCATTGCCGCTTGTTCTACATTTTCAAATCATATATGCCAAGCCAATTTTAGAGCATCATTTCACTTGTAAAAGCGTAATCGCAATATCATAACACAGGCTCTGTTGAAAAACGTTTAATCGTGTGAAAACGTATTATTCCAAAAGGCATATTTTGTTGAATTGAACCCAAAACGCCTTGGTTCAGGCAAGAGGCACCTTTGGACAATGCATTTAATATTTGTTTAGGTTGTTGCTATGATGGTCCTTTTCCCTGACCATACAGCCATCGTGTGTCATCGTCATGACACAAACATGACAGGTTTATTAGTAACTACACTGGTTTTCCCTTAAATGGGACCACGCTCCACCTTACTCTACCTAGCATACACGCTTTCTATGACAGTAGAGGGACACTTACGTCGGAGCGTAATCGCAAGCAAAATAGATGGTTTTTATCCACGGGCGGCTGTTCGCCACCTTCATCTTAGGACACCTCACGATGGTGCAGCCGACCTCCATGCTCTGTGCCCATACAACCTGCACGAGCAAATATGGGATTGCTATCAGGCCACGTACGCCGTCTGAACTAACACGTATCAATGGGTGTTTCTGGCTTCCTCAAATAGTTGCGTTTGTGTTGGCGTCATCGCA
>OZ024862.1:33508690-33536190 GCA_964017155.1 Oasisia sp. SBJ-2009 | reverse complement strand
CACCATACCCTTTAATAGAATTTAAGATACAACTCAAACGTTGCACCCGAAAAGTCAGACAACAGTCTGCATAAGCATTTATAATAATAATAATAATAACGACTTCTTATGCGCCAACAGTTTAGTGGCGTGACAAAACCAAGGGATTAAGCAATCTCGTAATCGTAAACAATGCGCAAATCATCAACGGACAGATGAACTATCCCGTTTTACCCGCAAAATCCCATTTTACCCGCATATTTTGTGATCCGGAAATATGGGATGCATACTTAGTTGTGTCATTCGCTAATGTGACGTGGTCAGAATAGTTATTTTACGTAACTGGTGTATTAGAACTGGTAAACTACAATAAGAATAGTCAAGATATGCGATATGATAAGGTCGTATAAGCAAAATGTCATACTTCTTTGTGAATTTGACTGCCATACCTTGGGCGGATTACTAGTCCTGTATAATTATGTAATCCATAAACCTCACATATGTGTGTAACTTAGTGAGCTACTATTTAAATTAAGCGATCTACAGAAACAGGCATATTGTCAAAGTAAATTGCATTTTGAATGTTTTTTAATGATAACATGCATAACATGCACAACGGGATGATCCCATTTTGCCCGCATTAGTATATCCCATATTGCCCGGAATAAGCATGGTTTAATCAAACTGTGATACATTAATTATCGCTAACTCTCACGAAAAACTATTATACGCTGAAACACTCATAAACTAGTACTACATCCTCACGACATTTGAAGTTGAAATACGACAAGTTGTTACTTAGAATTACTAACGATTGTTTAAATCCGCGCGAAGTATTGCATACCAATTGGTTTGTGTAGCAGTCAGCAGATACAGCTACGCTAGTTGGAAGCGAAAATACGCTTTGTGGCAGCACTATTCTTTGCATATAGCGATTTCCTAAATTACCCGAGTATCCAGTTTAACCGGGTTCCCCCTACTACAAAACCAAGGAGGATATGCAGCATTAAAGAGATAGGTTTTAGACGTCGGTGGAATGAAACTATGTTACCTTCTAATCAAACACTGGCAGGAAGCGAGTTCCACACAGTTTGTGTTGCAACAGAGAAAGATCGGGTTCCAGCTTTGGTGCTCACAGGAGGAATGTAAAGAGGGCTACTACTGATTGATCGTACCTGTCTGGAATGTTTTGCCGGACTGAGCAGTGGGTTTAGATATGCTCGTTGTGTTGATGACTTGATAGGATATTGTGCGTACAACTCATGAAAATAACGCGATAGTGTACAGGGAGCCAATGCCGTGATTTCAGAAGCGGCATTGAGCGACAAAAACGAGGAGAACGCGTGACTACAATTGCCAAACAATTGTGGATCCTTGTTTGCAGTATTGTAAAGGAGGGAATTGCTGTAGTGATATTTGCTGCTTATTAGAGCTGTTGACATGTTTCAACGAAAGTAACTTATACCGACGAATACGGCGAAGATCGCGGATATGGTAAAACATCAGCGACATGTTTTCGATATAATGATATGGTTTGAAATTGAAGTTAGAGAGGGAAACGGAGTTAGGACCATCTTCATAGAAGGAAGGGGACGTAATAAGGAACCTTATATCGGTGACAAAACGTGCGTAAGATTAAATATATTTTACTTTTCAAAAACGAATGATGTTACAAGTTTCCATTAACGATGAATTAACTGACAAACTCTAGAACTGTATATGGGACTTCACGACCAAGTGGTCGACGCAGTTGTTTGAGCGAGTTAGTTAAAACCACGGTCTCTAGGTGAGGCGTCCGGAAGTAAACACGGCGAATTTTAATCAGACACAGTTGCGAGGATTGACATAAACAACGACAAAAGAAAGAGTGTAGAAACTTAAAGCAAGAAGACATGTGGTATTCGACGTTGTTTATCTCGGTTATGCTCATGATGAATGGGCATGACGACATCGTTTATCTGGATAAACCCACACATCATCTACCGAGCATCTGTCACGATCTGTTGTATCTGTGGCTGCGCCCAGGTCAGGGGGAGGGGGCGTAGAGTATTCTTTTGACATTGACAGGTCAGTAACATGACAGAGGTCTATATATAAGCACAACAGGCAGCTGTTAGGGAAGGGAATGTGTCAGGTTTTTTGAAAAAGGAGGAATATAACAAGTAACAACACATTTTTGAAAATTACGAGTGGAGGTGAAATGTAGAGAAACGGAAGTCCTTATTACATCCCTGCTGGCGCTGATGATTCTGTGTGACAAGTAAGCCTGCATACATTTTAATTATTTAAATATGTAAAATACATCTGGATCGACACACGAACATATAGCTTTCACAACTCGCTCGTTAATATCAACAGTCTACCACACATGTGATACCTGCCAAAACTGGTTACCTTCATTGCAAACCACCCTTTTGAATTCACTATACTGATTGTGTTTATCCTACAAAATAGTCACTGATCCCAACTTCAATATGGTTAAATTGGATGATAAATTATCAGGTTCTCTACACGGGTCAATATTCTATCTGACACCGGTACTGGCAATTTATAGTGGCTAAGACGCAGATCTCAGTCGCCGATTTCGTTGACATCGAGTCAGTAGTTCCACGAGATAACACGGTGTCATGCATCACCGAGTAAACTACACTTGCACTTAGGGCGCACACAGACAGGTAACTGATGCTAATACTGCAGCACTGGAGTGAGTACGTGAAAGTACTTTCTTGTCAGCAGACGAGCCGGACTGCGCAAGTTTGCAGGCGTTGCAGACACTGCGGCGTTGTCTGCGGAAGGCCGTGTAGTAACAAGTTAGCATAGTCGAGGTGTGCAATAACAAGCGTGTGCACCATGGTGTGCATGCATCATCAGTGATACTTGGCCGTATTTGTTCAATGTTGTGTGTCTGGTGGCAGCAATACTTTGCAATAGTAAGTCCGCTGTCAGATGTGACTCCTAGTTCCGAACGGATGGCTTCGGCACAACTCGATGTCCGCCAACTGTCATGTAAATGTCAGCGCTATGCCTCATATTGAAGTGCACGTCTTTTCTGTTATCAATAAGCAACATAATGTTTATTTAATAACAAGAATAAACAACTATAATTATTGCAAATACATAATGCAGTCTACACACCTTAAGAAACATGAAGAATGAATTATATTGCACCAGGAAACTGAAATAAATTCGCTGGTGGCTTCAATGTTGCGACATGTGCTATAACAATGTGCTGTTCAATGCATTCATCCAACTTAATTTACGTCTGATTATGCGATTAAAACACACATACACCATTCACTGATTCACTCACTGATTCACTCACTGACTCACACACACACACACACACACACACACACACACACACACACACACACACACACACACACACACATACACACACACACACACACACACACACACACACACACACACACACACACACACACACTTTGATATACTCTACACGCCGGAATAGTCGGAATATGCGTTTCACAATCTCTGCGTTTCAAACAAAGCCTAGTGGCGTTTTATAGAGTGTGTGTCGTAATATTGATGATGTAATCGTGTTGTAGACCGTGCCGCGAAAGAGATTCTGGGCGCGATGACACAAGCCGATGATAAGGCGCGATCAACGATAATTTTCATTTGAATGAAGTGATCGTCTAGACAGCAACAAGTTCAGATTGAATGTTTTGCAAGGTTGCCGGCCAAGGCAACTCGTCGCAGCTGGCGAGTGGGCAGAGTTTACTGACAAGAGTCTATTTATATCGGTGCCACTCCTATTGGAAATGTATTAATTTTAACTAATATATACACCCTGTTATCATGCTCCTTGATAGTTGAGGGAATTTATCGCATCATGTGTTAGAACGCATCTTTGGCCAGAGACCAATTCCACTATGTAGAATAATGATATCTCTGGTGCGAGATTGCGATTGGTGTCCGGTGGAGAAAATGCGTCTAATTCATGTCACTTCTTTTACTGAGCGCTATTAATGTGCGAAACAACTGTTTAATTATAATAGCAAAACACGATGCTATAATAATAATAATAATAATAATTTGTATTAGTAAAGCGCCGTATATCCGGAAACATTTCTGCTCAGAGACGCATAAAATATCAGTAACACATATTGTAACACTGACATATTTAAAATATTCATAATCAGTTAAACTAGCACGTAAAGGCAAAATGTTAAAATATAATAAATTGGTAATTAAATAAAGCTTCTAAAAGTCCTAGTTCATAAGCTAAACTTATCAGCAATAAATAGATAAAATGAAATATTAGGTAAATAATAAAATATATTAATAACTTAATAATAAAGTAAGTAGAAAAATAGCAAAACTATAATTACAGTTAAAATAAATTCATTATAAAATACCCTACAAGTAGTTTACAAATGCGGCCTTAAAAAGATGTGTTTTCAAGTTGGACTTAAAAAGTTCAAGTGAGTCTATTAGGCGCAGACTGTCCGGTAGATCTATTGATACGTAAATGCAGCCACATATAACTGTATAGTGCTATATCAAATTCCGGAATCAGAAATTATGTAAAGCCAACCACCACCTTGCTATATGATGTAGAAGTTGAGGCATGAAGAAGGAAACGGTCAGTCTACCGACATTTCCTATCTGCATAGCTTAGAAGATGATATTTCTAGTTAAAACATTGAAAGTGAGTCCAGCAAAGTGTAATTCGTCAACCATGTTGTGTTCTTGTGAGTGCTAAGAGGGCTTGACTAACTGGTCATATATACTACGGGTTTATATCACGAGTAAACAACAGGAAAGGTGATCTCAGTGTTATTATCTAGCAGGGAAACAATTTCACGTCACAAAAAAATCCTATTAGGTAGAAGAACACGAAGAAGAAGAAAACGAGCAAGAATATAAAAAACTACAACAACTACAACTATAAGAACAAGAAAAAGACGACGAACCCAGGATGTTATTACGGGACATGTATATTACAGTAGTCTTCTAACGGTTTATGCGGCACTAGGTATGTATACAGGCTGAACACGGAGCGCGTTTTATGAGCAGCTCTGGATAACATGTTTGATTACTGGGCATTTATACTTGAAGAAATAATACATACAAACTGTATTGTGTATTATTTGCAATGTGGTTGTATGCTTCCCAGAGAAGTTGAGATTGTTTTCGAATGTTAAAACAACCCACTACCCCATGTCGCTGAATATTGTCCTGGATACGGTATATATTTTGTAGACTAAATCAATCATAAGATAATAATTTATCTTTTTTATATTTCAGGCATAACACATTTTCACTTCAATTAGCAACACAATTATGTGGTAGAATAATGTCGTAAAAGGTTAGTAATGTTGTTTTCCTGGTAGGAATGGGAATTAAGTATTTGTACATTAAAATCTCAATCGTCTAGATCATATGTCACCAATGTTATTATGTTTGCAAAATAGCCTTATCCTTCAATGGGTGTATATTTAATACACTGTGTTAGTTCAGTACTACTAACACAAATAAGTAATAATTAATCAATTAATGCACAAAGTGCACAATGTCATAAGCGTTATTTATAATTATTCATAAATCCCACTTAATATCCCATTGTCACCTGTTCTCCTAGTTTTCTCATGTCGTAGAATTACTGCAAGACTCCCGACACTTATAGTTACAAACGCGGTTCCATCTCAACGTAACAGATGCAACGAGTACAACACAATAATATGTCGACTGTTTTCTAATCAGACTCCGTATATCAGCCCACGTAATTATACAAGAACGTGCATCAACAAGGTTGCTTATTTCTACCGCAAATCCTAAATACCTGCTAGCGGTGATATATTATTAATTAATTAATTAAAGCGAACAAATTGAGGATCATTTAGCGTAAATTTGTGTGTTGACCAATCTAAGAATATACTTGAAAATAAGGCGTTTTATTGATTTGCGTTAAATAATTACGCTATAATGATATGAAATTTGCATTAAATATGCGATAAAAACAAAAACTTCATATTCTGCCTCTGTGGTTTATGCTTTTTCTAATTGCAAGTGACGAGAAAAGCTACGAGAACAGTTAGACAAGTCAAGCAAAGATATCTTTGCTTGACACCTGAACATTTTAAGACTGTTTTGGTTCGAACTTTTCCATTTAATGATTGTATTTATCATAATTAGAAATGCGGTCTCCGACATTGCGAGCGATCCACTATGGATGTTGGAAGAGATGAAATAAATCTTTACATTCCCAGAAAATATTGGGTTTGTGGCACTCCTTGTTAAACTGGACAGAGATCAGCTACTTCTCTTTTATTGCCACAGTTAGCATACAACTTGTGGGCAGTAGTCAGTATAATATATTATATTAATTCATTCAACCGAAGCGAAATGATCGAGGGGTTTGCTAACATTTTTGAAACTAGGAAGGCCTAATCTAAATGAGTTCCTGCTCGTCTCACATCTTTAGTGTTCACGGTTGTGCTATAAACTGATATATCTTTGACATATTGAGCCTGGGTCAGCTGCTTGATGAGATCCTCTCCGAATTTAGCATCTTACTTTCCGTATGAAAACTGTTTAATTCTAGAAGGTCTTTACACAACTTAGTTTCAGTGTAGGCTATTATGGAGTAGTGTTAGCCCCCTAAAACGCTCGCCTTACCCCATAAGTTAGGGTAAATGTCGCAGCTCTAGATTTTATATTTTACAATAACAATCGCTTTACTAAGTTAAAATCAATAATATCAATTGGGCCCGCAAGCGACTCTCCTTTCCGTTTTCAGTTATATTTAACCTCGTTGTCCATTTTGGATTTGGCCCTCTGGCGGAAAATGCCAGCATGTTTTAGGGGGACCGGGGGGCTAAATCTGTTTTAAATGGTCCATAGAAGTCAAATCAATCGTCAAACCTTAGTAGCCAAAGAATGGTCACGAAAATGCAATTCTAGACCCTACCATAAGCGTATTTAAATTCAAAATAACTGCAAAACGCAAGCAGTTTGAAACAATAATTTATCTGCGTAATAGCTCCCATCTTGTAGATGGGTTATTTTTCGTGGAAACCTGTAAAACTAACGGCGGAGATAGTTGTTGTGTTTCTTAAGTCCGTATGCGAAAGAATACACAGCTCGTTCGAGTCGTCAGGGACCGGATCGTGGATGAAAACAGCAAAATTAACAACGATATGGCGGCTGACTTGCGTGACCTATTTTTTTGCTGTTCAAACGAAGGTGGCGCCCTCTGCTGATCATCATAGTTACCAATGGACGTTGACAGATGAGACCCAGCCTCTGTGGCTAGGCCAGCAGCACAGCGTGTCCTAGTTTTAGTGTCGAGCCATACAATTCTGCGAAAACAGTGACATCATCGCAAAAGCTGATATGCGATGTTTTCGTTCCTCAATCTGCAATAAAACGGTAGTAAATTATTAAGATTATAATACTATTATCTCTGTTGTCTATGTGCTCGTGTGCAATGAACACTTCCTCATATATTGTATTTAAAAATACGTGTTATTACTTTGGAGATTATCAGGATGATCGTAATTCTTGTGACGGTATTTTTGTGTTGCCTTGTGATGAATCTGCAGCGCCGCAGGTAGCCGAGTGGCGAACTAGGAGCGGGGGTTGTGAAGACAGGGCGTGACTTAATCACTGTCTCACTATCACCACACAGGGATGTGTGTTGTACATCTGCTTGTTACAATTACTTTAATATTTCTTAAAGAGGAGAGTTACTTAACAAATGTAGTCTCGAACCAAATAATGGTAATATACTATATAATATTATATAATAATTACACGCATGTATATAAATATAATCAAGACAATCCTGTTTAATATCGCATTACACTTGAAAACGGGTACACTTGAGAACTGTCACTAAGCTGCCATCATCACACGTTCTTTTATAATTAATTGCTGCCCAGTTCGATGAAGATTACATTGCACGTTGTGTATTAACATTGGAGTTGGCGTTGTCACGTTGCAAATCTTTCGACAGTAAATTACAACCGATATGTCCAATATGTCGCACTCTACTTTTGTCACAATCAAACGTGTTGGTATATGCGAGACTTCAGTCATGCCAAAAATGTTGAAACGGGTTTTGTGAATTGCATTACTATTGCTGCCTGACATCACGTAGATTAGCAACATTGCATACATTACATTAACACTACATTTCCCTGATCTTTTTGTCGTAAACACGTCTTCTGATTTTTTGCAAAATATACGACGAAATGCATAAATGTGCCCGTGTTCGGCGTCCATTTTGACGGGGTGAAGGAGGGTCTGCTGGTCACCTGTTGGACAGGTCAGTTTTAAAGAATCACCCGCTCGGGAAACGCATAGACTGTGCCTTCCACAGCAAATGCGTGTGGATTGGTTGGGTCACCAAAGAGACGGTTATGACATGATGATGACGATCTGATTGGGTGTCCTAGGAGACGGTTATGACATGGAAATGATGATCTGACTGGGTCTCCAAGGAGACGGTTATGACATGACGATCACGATCTGATTTGGGTCTCCTAGGAGACGGTGATGACACGACGATGGTGATCTGATTGGGTCTCCTAGGAGACGGTTATGACATGACGATGAAGATCTGATTGGGTATCCAAGGAGACGGTTATAACATGACGATGACGATCTGATTGGGTCTCATAGGAGACGGTTATGACATAACGATGGTGATCTGATTGGGTCTCCAAGGAGATGGTTATGACATAACGATGGTGATCTGATTGGGTCTCCTAGGAGACGGTTATGACAACGATGGTGATCGGGTCTCCAAACAGACGGTTATGACACGACGATGGTGATCTGATTGGGTCTTCTATGAGGCGGTTATGACATGACAATGGTGATCTGATTGGGTCTCCTAGGAGATGGTTATGACTTGACGATGGCGATCTGATTGGGTCTCCTAGGAGACGGTTATGACATGACGATGACGATGACGATCTGACTGGGTCTCCAAGGAGACGGTTATGACATGACGATGACGATCTGACTGGGTCTCCAAGGAGACGGTTATGACATGACGATCACGATCTGATTTGGGTCTCCTAGGAGACGGTTATGACACGACGATGGTGATCTGATTGCGTCTCCTAGGAGACGATTATGACATGACGATGACGATCTGATTGGGTATCCAAGGAGACGATTATGACATGACGATGACGATGTGATTGGGTCTCCAAGGAGACGGTATGAGACAGTAGTGACATGACGATGACACTCTGATTGTGTGTCCAAGGAGGCAGTAATGACATAACATTGATTACAATGAAAATGACAGTGACAGTCTGATTGGGTGTCCAATGAGATAGAAATGGCGTGACGTTCTAAGGAATCCCATAGAAAATGAAAATGGCCACATACATTTATTCAGGTTTTTACATGGTAACTGTTGCAATTATAGTAATATTTCGATGCGAATTCTAAAAATATTATGTATATTTTTTGCGTAGGTTATATGTCTATATTTTGCTATTAAAGTTATGTTTCATTTTTATATTATAATATATTGTTTTATAAAATAATTTCCAGACATCTTAAAACGAAATACGACGGCTTCCTCGACATTCGTCTGAATAATATACCCAACAACAGGTGTGAAGAAACGTTAGAACAACGAGCTGTGCCGATCTGTTTTTGCTGAAATGCCGAGACGTAAACTGGTGTACGTATGACTGCGGGTGAGAACCCGTCTGACAAGAACGAAACACGATTCGGCGTTCAGTGGCCTCTTTGCCGAGTACAGAGAAGCCTAGCAGCCAGAGATTTCATTTATCAGCGCCGGAGGCTCACCGGTACACGACGCCACATTGCCTTGTATAGCGCGGCGATCAAACGGGGCAAGATGGCGGCCGGAGCGGCTCATTTCTACCGAGGGGTGGGAGGTCTAGAAAACGCTAACTCCCGCAGTTCGATGGGCAATATGGTTTTACGGTTTCACTGAGAAATTAACCTGAACGCTCAAAGATAACTCTGGCGTATATATTAGCTGTATACATCGAGCATAACGGGCGCTCAGCGTTCGCGGAATTGGGAAGCACCCCCTGAATTGCCTCGGGCGAGTGGACGGTAAATAGAGAGATAGGGGAGGTCGGTTTTGAGAAGCGAGAGACTAACGGCGTGACCGCGTTTCTCTTCCCCGTTCTCCGGCGTCTTCCCGAACAGTGAGAGGAAGCGTGGTCCGGCTGTCAGCGCCGTCCAGGTAAGTGTGGACGGATAGGCGGTGGTCAGTTAACATCCATCGGTCAACAGCCGTGGCCAGTTTCACCGCTTAATTGGCCGTTTCGGCAATTAGCACTGCGCTAATGTTCTGATTGCCGGCGTGAGTTATGTTCCGAGAACAACAAACTCGGAAACATAATAATAATAGAATGGTCTATTAATACAGTAATGGTATAGCAATGGTATATTATACGGCATGGCATTTCTCGCAATTTGATGGATGCTTTGGACATTGCGTGGTTTGTCGACGTTTCAGTGTGTGCGTGTGCGTGTGCGTGTGCGTGTGCGTGTGCGTGTGCGTGTGCGTGTGCGTGTGCGTGTGCGTGTGCGTGTGCGTGTGCGTGTGCGTGTGCGTGTGCGTGTGCGTGTGCGTGTGCGTGTGCGTGTGCGTGTGGGTGTGCGTGTGCGTGTGCGTGTGTGCGTGCGTGCCTGCGTGCGTGTGCGTGAGTGAGTGAGTGAGTGAGTGAGTGAGTGCGTATGCGGTGTGCGGTGTGCGGTGTGCGGTGTGCGGTGTGCGGTGTGCGGTGTGCATGCATGCCTGCATATTTGCGTGTCTGTGTCTGTGTGTGTTTGCGTGCATGCGATGTATGCATGCATATGTGTGTGTTTGTTTGCGTGTTTGCGTGCGTGTGCGTGTGCGTGCGCGTGCGTGTGTTTGAGAGAGAGAGAGAGAGTGTGTGTGTGTGTGTGTGTGTGTACGTGTGTGTGTGTGTGTGTGTGTGTGTGCGCGTGCGTGCGTGTGTGTGTGTGTATGTGTGTGTGTGTGTGTACATGCATAATACATGCATGTATATGTATGTATCGGGTATGAATATTAATTATTGTAAGTAATCATATGATACGTATGACATAGTCTCCGCTTATAATAATTGTGTGTTTGTCGATACTGTAGCGAAGTGCCAGTGAGGTTCAAAGTGGATGCATTCGTTTATAAGTCATCGTACATACAATCAAGGACAGGGCTAAATGTCAGAATGTAGTCTTTATCTTGCGGTTTCCGAGAAACACGTTCAGATAGTGGGGGCCACGTCAGAATCCTTTTATCTCGGACTGAGAGTCGCTTACACTGTGCCGTGTCATATATATGTTTCTGTACCGCAGCTGTCTGTGTATGTGCGGGCCACCTGCGATTGTACGTCGATGAATTAGTGGGCAGCGGCGTCCCTGTTTCTAGCGCGGATTATATACGCGTGTGTGGCTCGTAGGTCCTCGATTAGCACTGACCAATATGTGCGGATCACGTCATTTAGAGCTTCCAATTTGAATGAATCAAATATAGTGAGAACTCCCTACATTAAAAAACACAACAGGACGATGTTGCTGAAAATCAATAAGGGGAACGCTTATCGAAAGCTATTTAATCTGAAATATACACATACTTACAAAACAACTTTAAAAACAAAACAGAGATGAATAGAGCAATACATGAAAAATTAGACAACGTAATGACTGCGATCGCACGCAATACAAAACCACGGTCGATGTATAAAACTTTGTCTGTTTGAAAATATGCTATTCTGCAAATGTTAGGACACTACTACTATAATCGTTGCCCAATGTAATTTACTATTATACTCTTTCGTTTGACATTTAGTAGCTCAACACGGACACACGGGAATGTGGTGTGTCATCGCGTATGGCCTGTAACACGGTAGCATGGTGATCTAATGGACAGCTAAGTTTAGCTCATCTCTTCTCCACATCTGCCAACTAAATGCACAACCGAAGGTACATAGAACGGTCTTATGTGGCGCAGTTTCGTCCATGAGACTGATATATAGATGCGCTTACAATGGGTGCTCCTGTTAGTTCAACCGCCATCTTGAATTTTAGTAGGAGCATTAATTCACTCCGCGTTCATTGCAAAAACTAAAACTATTCGTTCGCATACATCCACCGTTGCATATGACACCACGTATGACTTTGGCTGAACTGCGGTAATGTGGCGCGAACGAAATCGTCCGTGTTTCGGAGAACCAGCAAGATGATTCGAACCAGATTTTCGCGATCGAAACTGTTGCGTTCCATTCAGTCTGCAACCGTGCCTTGATGTCACCATACCATTTGTATTCTAAAATGATGCAGTATGCTAAAGAAGTTGTCAACGATTCATTATGTATAAATAAGACAGCAACAGAATGCTGGAATATCTTAAAGAGGGAAATTGACTGCGTCGTTGACAAATTTGTCCCCTTGAAAAAACAGGGGAAAAGGTCAAAGAAGAAACACTTATCGAAGGAAGCCATTAGAAAAATCAAGTACAAGCAAATGATGTGGAAGACATATAGACATACTGGAAATGAAGAAGACTATGCCATTTATAAAGAAGCACTTAATCAAGCTACAGCTGAAATTAGAAATTCGAAGAGAAGCTATGAACAAAAAATAGCTTTCAACATAAAACATGACAGCAAGAGTTTTTATGCGTATGTTCGAAGTAAACAGAAAGTTCAAGATAAGGTCGGGCCACTAGAAGGTAGTGATGGAAACATAATAACGGAGGGATTCTTAATGGCAGAAAACCTAAATGAATACTTTAGTTCGGTGTTTACCAGGGAAGATATTAGTACATTACCAGTACTAGAGACTAAGTTCGAAGGGAGAGAGTGTGACTATTTAGGACAACTAACTGTAACCCCAAAAATGGTAGCTATGAAAATAAGAGATATGAAGGATAATAAATCACCAGGAGTGGATGGGATTCCTCCCAAATTACTACTGGAAATTGTAGAACAAATTAGCATACCACTTGCAACAGTGTTCAATTTGGCATTAGAGGAAGGAGTGGTTCCGGTAGAATGGAAAGAAGCAAACATCATACCATTATTTAAAAAAGGATCAAGAAGCAAGTCAGAGAACTATAGACCAGTGAGTTTAACATCGGTGATTTGTAAACTATTAGAAAGACTAATTAAAGATCACTTGGTTGATTTTCTTGTTAAAAATAAATTGATAAACACATCTCAACATGGGTTTTTTAAAGCGAGGTCATGCTTAACAAATATGTTATGTTTTTTGGAAGATGTCACAAAGTGGGTAGATGAGGGATCACCAGTAGATATAATCTACTTATATTTTAAAAAAGCCTTTGACAAAGTGCCACACCAAAGATTACTACTTAAACTAAAGGCCCATGGCATAGGAAATAGTATGATTAACTGGATAGAAAAATGGCTTATTGATAGAAGACAAAGAGTAGTAGTTGATGGGGAGGTTTCAAATTGGAAATCTGTTTTGAGTGGAGTACCGCAAGGATCAGTATTGGGACCTATTTTATTCTTAATATATATCAATGATTTGGATGATGACATAACAAGCAAGGTGTTGAAGTTTGCGGACGACACAAAAGTGTTTAGGAAAATAAAAAGTGATGCAGATAGACAGCATTTACAAGATGATCTAAATAAGTTGATAGAATGGTCTGAGAAATGGCAAATGCTGTTTAACTTTGGAAAGTGTAAGTGCCTCCACACAGGACATGGGAATGAAAATGCACAATATACAATGGGTGGTACTGTACTAAATACTACTGTAAAGGAAAAGGACTTAGGTTTAACCATTAGTGCTGACATGAAGGTATCAGAGCAGTGTGGAATTGCAGCAGCGAAGGCAAACCAAATTCTTGGATTAATTAGGCGAAATATAGTATACAAAGAAAAAGAACTAATAATACCGCTTTATAAAACAATAGTTAGGCCTCATTTAGAATATTGTATACAAGCATGGAGGCCATATCGCAAGAAGGATATTGATATGCTAGAAAGAGTACAAAGGAGAGCAACAAAAATGATACCAAAACTCAGGAATATTAGTTATGAAATGCGTCTAAAAGAATGTGGTCTAACAACACTAGAAACCAGAAGATTGAGAGGAGATCAGATTGAGGTTTTTAAATATTGAATGGGTATGAAAATATTGACAGAAATATTTTTTTCACGGTCAAGGAAGAGAGAAGGACTAGAGGACATGGAGTTGCATTAGCAAAGAAGCAGTGTAGACTAGATATTAGAAAATTTTCATTTTCCCAAAGAATAGTAAACGAATGGAACAAATTATCAGCTGATTGTGTAGGTGCTAGAAGTGTTAATATGTTTAAAAATAAAATTGACATATACCTAAGACGGGCAGGGTATACTTAGATAGATAGGTTGGACTCTCGATAAGCCAAACGGCTTCCTTGTCCACCTGCCATCTAGAGTTGATTCTCTAGGTGGCAATCTTGTTAAATCTTGTTAAATCTTGTTAAATAGGTATACGCATATTGTGAGGCAGGTAAATGAACTGTACAAACACCACGAACAGGCGAGCTGGGAATTGTAAAATAGTCTACATTACCCAGACGACACCGATACGTCAGACACATACACACACCTCAGCCTGGCGTATTTTCGACTACGAACTATTGCATGGTTTTAGGCTTAGGTAACTAGCGTACAGCCAAGTATAGCCCATTTCGTTCCCGTATCCGTGGCTGAAAGGCATTCTCGAAACCGATGCGGCAGATAAGCAGACTCATAAAAAATATCGTTACTCATTGGAAACTTTAGACGTAGAACTTCACAAAATGTGGCACCCAAACGGCGGATGGAATTTGCCAGTGGTAAGTGCCTGTCTGCCTGGCGTTGTGGTGCGATAGTTAGACATACGGTTGGTGGACGAGCCTGGCGCTGGGTGTGTTCACTTGCCAACATGGCGACTGCCGTCGTTCACAGAGACACGCAGGTGGAGTTAACATTAACAATGCCGACCACTAAGATGCGACTTGGTCAAAATGGTTATCATTTGGGCAAATAATACTCCTGCTAGATACAACAAACCAAATAAATTATCACTTCACCAAACACACGCAGTCCCACAACCATCCTCTCAAATCACGGTTGTTTGCCGTCAAAACCAGCCCTGGCCGATCCCTACTCGAAGTACGGGGTTAGCTGAATCGAATTAGCAACGAATTAAGAATCCAGGGTTTTGCAAAGGGATCAGCCAGGGATACTGCTGCCCATCCTCGCGCGTCAAGGGATGTTGCTGCTGATTACGTCAATACCAGCCGTCAGTAGGTTGCTAACAACCCTGCTGTGCGAGGGTGTTGCTTCCTGGTACTGACGTAATCAACAGCAGTGACTCCTGGCGCGAGATGATATAGTAGTAGTAGTAGTAGTAGCAGTAGTAGTGGTAATGGTAGTGGTAGTGGTAGTGGTAGTGGTAGTGGTAGTGGTAGTGGTAGTGGTAGTGGTAGTGGTAGTGGTAGTGGTAGTGGTAGTGGTAGTAGTAGTAGTAGTAGTAGTAGTAGTAGTAGTAGTAGTAGTAGTAGTAGTAGTAGGTGTAGGTGTAGATGTAAGTGTAGGTGTAGTAGGTGCAGCAGTATCATCATCATCATTAATTATAAGCTAGACATCAGTATTGTTGCTGTTTATAATATGTCGTGTTGTTCAATTCCCAGCTTCATCACATATAACTACACAGAAATGTATACAATCGACATTGAGATATATCATGATAAGCATTAGAACCAAAAGAAATAAATGTATGCAAAATCTCAAATGTAAGGCGTGCCAATGACACATATATCGCATGTCAAGTGAAAGGGTAACTAAAACAGCCTAAAATAGTATTTCCGAGGACCTAGAAAAATAGGAAGACAACGAAAAAGATGGAGCGATCGTGTCAGACAAGACATTAGACCCCTGCTTCTAACAACAAAGCAGTGTGCTCTGGGTAGAAGCAACTGGCGGGACGTAGGCCCTCTATCACCCAGGAGGCCAGCGAAGGGCCAGCTTGGCCTACGGCCCAATACTGTAAAGTCAAGTCAAAGGTGATATGATAAAACGTCAACGTGTCAATGTTGGTTGCTAAGAAAACCCACTGCGTCCTGGTGAAAACCTTCGCTCTATGTTCTAGTCGGTCGAGTAAACCGGAATCACGCTTCGAAAATAGGCCAGTGCCAGAAGTAGGCACACTGCGCGCGTACAGCAATCGCTATGACCTTCCTGGTCTCACAAATGTTGTCAGAAGTAATCCAGTCCTAACGCGACGCCGCCGCGGTTCAATATATATATAGTGTCGTGCGCCACAAACATTTAGACCTCTCTGTGCTTCGCTCATATGACCCCAGGTTCTCGTATGAAAAGTTCATCATCACAAAAAAATACAGTATTTACAATGATCACCCATGTTATTAAATGTCTGGCTAACAATTGCCATGGTTCATTTATATGTATTGTTAGCTCAACCCACCCAAGTAACTAGCTTATACTTGACAGTGGCCGACTTTCCGCCCGTCACCTTCGAGGGCTGAACATAGGTGTCTACTTCCGCCACGGCACAATTTCGGCCCGCGACATTGGCTCTATATATAATTATAGACGTTAATTTTCGCTGGCTGTCAGTGGTTGTCGTAATATTTCCTCCCACGTTTCGGCACTGACCGCTGGCCTCTTAGTAAACCATTGGCGATGCACATTATAAAATAACAAGGATAGTTTGCAGGTATTGACGTCGTTGTTCCAATGAAGTGTACATAAATGTCACTTTTCGTTCACTTTAGCTGGAACTATTGATCATGACGTAATTGGCGAATGCAGACATTAATTACAAGATACAGAGTAATGTACTACATTTCTCAGAGGGAAGTAAAAAGAGTGGTAATGCTAAGAATAATAACAATAATAGTAATATTGTAATAGTAACTGTAACAACCCATAGTTAATTTGAAATTAATATACTGAGGTAACTGTACACATTCATGGCTAATAGAAACGAGGTTAAGGTGAAGTATGCAACGGTAATGTTTAGGACTGTTGAATTACAAATGGGCTACTCTGGCATCCTGCAATCGTATTGGCCGGATGTTGTTTCCACCCCTACGCATGCGTTGCCGTCAACCTGGACATACAGGTTCCACTAAATGCATGCAATTGTAGGCCCATGAAATATATGTGGGTTCATACCAGAGTTATATATGAATATATGAATGTTGTAGAAAGCATAATTGGATTAATACTTACAGAAAGGTGTCAAGCCACTGTGCCCGTGTTGGGGGCCTAGACGTATATTCCACCTAATATGCAAGAAACTGCACCTTGTACATTAGTGCAACTGCTCCCGAATAACCTGTTGAAAGGGAAACGGTTTGTAAGTGACAAATGACGTACCGGTGAATATGAAACATCTCTATCTCTCTCTCCTGTATCTCTCTCTCTCTATCTATCTCTCTACCTCTCTCTCTCTCTCTCTCTCTCTCTCTCTCTCTCTCTCTCTCTCTCTCTCTCTCTATCTCTCTCAAACAGTGACTAGCGGGATTAAATGAACCCGTCTAACTCAAAGGTGGTCATGGTTATATTTCTCGCTCGAATGCGTGACATCGCCGAGAAGACAGTCTGTAGTTTCATTGCACGATGCCGTCAGATGGCATCACTGTTTTGAATTAATTCACATATCTGGGTGTATAATAATAATGAAAAGTAATTTGATTTGATAACGAAATGAAGTTTTAATATATCTATGCGCAAGCTAAAAGGTAGAAATGAAATAAAATGAGATGACAACGTACAACGAAACATTGTCATTTCTGTTTATAAAGTTTAATAGTTGTACAGTATAGTATTATACCCTTGATTATTTTGTAAATTCAAACTTGATCTGAGAACCAGTTATCGTCTCTACCCTAGTCTTGGGTAAGCCCCCCTGGCGGTCACAAATGCAGAGCTCTATTTCTCCAGGATGTTGTGAGAGGCTCAAAACGGCTGCCACGTGACGGCGCCTGGGTAATCGAGGCTACTACGGTTAGCGATCGACATGTTGACTGGTGGCGCCACCTCTGATGTAAAGGAAGCAACATCGTGTAGGATAGTAATCTATCCTTACACCAGGCGGAGCCATCATTAGCTTGCCATGCATTCAATTGAGCAGATTTTAGTGCCATGCATAAACGCCTTATTGTGTTAACTCCCATTCTTTTTAAATAGAAACAATATTTTCAGTTCAGTACTATAGAAGGTACCCTACAGAATACCTGATTTATGTTATTGGTTGTAATCCTTTTACTGAAACGTCCAGCAGTTTTGTTTAATTAGGTGTGGTCCATTTCTCAAGGATAGACCTGCATCTAAATTCCGAACGTATCACTAGCTTTATCGTTTCGTTTTCATAGCATACACCTTTAGAGTACAACTTACCGGTATATTAAATAACTTTTATTCAAGTAATATGCTGTTTTTAAATAATAAGTTATTTAAGACGAGAAATAATATCCGCGCTAATACGTTGAATTTTTTGGTCGAACTTGGCGATCGGTAAATGTGCGAAAATTATAATTGTTCGACTAACAATAGCAAAAACGAAAGCCTTCTGTTCTTCTCTTCGTCGTCCAGACACTGGACTGGGCTCTTTCAGGGCGTTAACAGTTCTACGAAGCGTATAACAAAGTATATTTTTCGAGATGGTGTCAGCGGCCATTTTGTATTTGGCCCTCTGGTGGAAAATGCCAGCATTTTAGAGGGACCGGGGGGCTAAATCTGTTTTAAATGGTCCATAAGAGTCAAATCAATTGTCAAACCTTAGTAGCCAGAGAATGGTCACGAAACTGCAATTCTACACCCTACTAGTATGCGTTTGTGGGGCGATGTATGACTATGGTGTCTTCAAACAAACTGTTAAATGTTAATACACTTATTCTATGAACCATGGGTGAGTTACAAATCTATATAATTGATGTACACAGAGGTATCATGAAGAAATTATCTGCTGGCAGATGTCGAGGCACGAAGACCAGCCTTGAAAACATTTTGACAAAATGCTGATGAAATTCCACTGTCAAACATATCGATGGTTCATTGTCCAGCAAAGCGGTCTGTCAGTTTCTGTACAAATGCGTCAATGCGCGTTATAAGAACTGGACTACTGACGTACCAGAAACGAACGTTTCCTGAAATGATACCTATTTCAGGAAAGGTTACATTTGGTCGTCCATGGCAACGGGTTCTGCACCTGTGGAAGACGGGGAAGGAGTGATGGGATGGGATGTGCTAGGAAGCTACAGAGGAACGACCGTGCGAACTTAGACAACGCCAGGACCTCAGGCACAACTGTTTCCGGTGGCGGCCACTTTGTGGGGCTGTGAACGGAGGATTACAACTCCGGCAGTTTCTATATATATATGAAGCACGTTAATGAATTGCAGGCGTGACCCGAGACGGGGCTTTGTGTATGTTGGCACCTGTCGGCGACTCTTTGGGTAATGGGATTAACCGTGATGTGGCCGACATATGTGGTTTGGAAGTAAACTGAACTGTTTGTTTTCAGTAATGACACTAATTTAATGTGTGTGTGTGTGTGTGTGTGTGTGTGTGTGTGCGTGTGCGTGCGCGTGCGCGTGTGCGTGTGCGTGTGCGTGTGCGTGTGCGTATGTGAGTGTGTGCGTGCGTGCGTGCGTGTGTGTGTGTGTTATGTGTGTGTTGTGTGTGTGCTTGCGTGCGTGCATGCGTGCATGCGTGTGTGTGGCGGGAATCTCGATTTCTTGAGATTCTTTCGTATCCCAAATCATAACGAAACTAGGTACAACATTTGTAACACAATTTATATTTAATGTAACTATTTCATGTAACAGTATGCCTTCATATCACGAGAACTATGTTCCATTCAGCATTAATGACCATGATAATATAAAAACCTTCGTGTCTCAAACAACTTCAATTTGGGCTCGATCCATGATGTTATACGATTAATAAAGCCTATTTCTAATCAAATAAAGGCATAAAATTCATGATATTATTATAATAACACGATAACGTTACATAGAGTTTAAAGTTCTCAAAGAATCCTTTTCATTATAATTTGAGACACGAAATAGTCATTTTAGGGCCCCAAAGAATCCCTTTGAGAAGCCATCAAATCACCAGTCTTGAAACAACCCGTAGTCTGTAAGTGTTCATGTATTGATCGTTATATTCTTCCAGATACCGCCTAACCTCAACTAGCTGAGGATACAGGCTTATATCACTGACTTGAGTTGAGAAACAACATGTTTATAACCTTACGCAGAAGTCATACACCTTATTGCGGACCTAAGTAACACGTCGTACATACACAACTTAGTGTTTAACTGTACCGAGCTCAATGCTGTGACTGTTTGTTATTTAGCCTATTTAAACGATAGCGAGGTTTTGTTCAATTTTTATTAACATTGTGCGTTACCATCACGTTAATGAATAAACCACGGGACAAATCTAAAATATACCGTAATATTGCTTATGAATAACCGTCACATAAACCACGGTGTTATAGTACTTTAGCCTCTACGCGAGAGCCAACCGAGGCTTATCGAATTGAGATAAACGTCATTTCGCAGGTGGCGCCAGCAGTGTCGCTTCTTGAACTTCTTCACACTGATGCCGTTTTGATGCTGCCGCGCAACACGTTTTCTTAGTATTCCAACGTCTTATATCTTACCGAAGAAAGATGTCGTCGGTCAGATTTGATAAGGCTGTAGTGTTTCCATATGTGATTGTATATTATAATTATGTGTGTAATAGCGTTTGTGCGTCTGTTTGTGTGCGCGCGTGTGCGCCTGAGTGTGTATGTGTGTGTGTGTGCGGTGTGTATGTTGGTGTGTGTGTGTGTGTGTGTGTGTGTGTGTGTTTGTGTGTGTGTGTGTGTGTGTGTGTGTGTGTATGTGTGTGCGTGTGTGCATATCTGTGTGAGTGTGTCTGTGTGTCTGTAAATGTCTACATGTATGTCCCTTGTGCATGTGTCCTATTTAGCTAGCTACGCACTAAGTATATGTGTCGCCATATCTGCGTTGCCGTCTCTTCGACGCTGATACCCGATCCTCGTAGATTATGGCCGTCTCCATTGCCGTGTTGAAGGCCGAACATCCAAATATAAGATTCCCCTTATCTCGTTGGTGAGTGAGTGCACACTGCACACTGTGATAGACCGGTGAACTCGGCAGGTCGGTCAGACACACAGGCCGACGTATCGGCCATCTACCGTGCCAGGTGGCCATGACAGTGTGTTGTTGATGTAGACTACCATCGATGTAAGCATGTGATTGGCAGTATGGAGACGACTTATTGGGACTTCACCACGTCATGTATTCGCGACATCGGGGGTTAACTAGCACAAAATAGAGAGATGGAAAAGTTTGACAGATAGCGTAGGGAGAGTATGGGAAAATGATGAAGGGGAACTAAAGATTCCCGATCTACGTAGATATATGTAAATAGACAGTGATACAACCGCGCTAAAATACGAACCAGCAGGCAGAGGGACACACGATGCCAGTGAACCTGTGTACGCACGCGTGGGACGATAACACATTCATAATGGACGTATATTTCATACACGTTGCTAAAAAAGGGTAAATTCTTATATAGCTCAGTATCCGGTCCTAAGGACTGCTCAAAGCGCGCTTTGCTTCCCTGACAGACTGTTCAATCAAATACCGTCTCAACTTCTATGGGAAACATCCAGCCATATACTAACAATTAGTGCGCAAATGAGCGAATGAGCGAATGAGTGAATACGTGAATGCGAGAGTGAGAAGGTGAATGAATGAATGAATGAATGAATGAATGAATGAATGAATGAATGAATGAGCCAATGACCGAATGAGCCAATGACCGAATGAGTGAGTGAGTGAGTGAGTGAGTGAATGAATGAATGAATGAATGAATGAATGAATGAATGAATGAATGAATGAATGAATGAATGAATGAACGAGCGAGCGAGCGAGCGAGCGAGCGAGTGAGTGAATGCGCGAATGAGCGAATGAGTGAATGGGTGAATGTGTGAGCGGCTATCAGCAGTCGGTAGCAACGACAGAAAAATCCGTAGTCGTGGAAACGGCGACTGAGTGATACGCACACGGAGAAACAAATGGCGAGACGGAGATCTCGAGCGATGCAGACGTTGAGAAAGAGCGAATGTTGACATACAGCGGCAGAGATCAGCGGTGAGACGGAGGCGGCGGCGGCTGTGGCAGCGGTAAACCGCATAGTTTCGCTGGCGTTCCCCGCAGGCCGAGTGGGATACTGGAGAAAGGCCGCCTCCCCGAGCTTCCTTCCCATCCAGCCCAGCATCGTCATAAAACCTGGCCCGGCGCCGCGGCGACCGACAGGTGGCGCTCGCGAGCCCGGTAAACAAATACCGCTCGGACGGCGACAGGACGCGGCAAACTCGGACAGCTGGACGCGCGCGGCAGGCAAACTGACCATGGGGAAGGACTCCGACTGGACCTCGAAGTACCTGGGCAGCGACCACCACACGGACAGGTATATCGGCACCGTCGTCAGGTATGAAGACAGGACGGGACTGAAGCATCGAGGTAAGCCGTAAGTGAGCGCGTGAGGGACCGTCGGTGGGCGGCGGCATGCCAGGTACGCCAACGTGCTCCATCAGGAGACGTCAGCACGCGATATGACTTGAAGGAGTGCTGAACCAGTGTCTGTGAATGCAGGGAAATAGAAACTTGGCGAGTGGATGTGTACAGTTGAAACAATGTGCTGTGTATGGCACATAACGCTCTTTTGATTGGTCGCCAGGACCGCATTTCATAGTTAGTCTATGTGCCGGCGCGATGTCATCTAGGTTGGTTTAACGGCGAATATCGTTTGTGTAGCTGGTGATAACTACAGAAACATGACCACGAGAAAGAACAGTGTCGCTCTCAGTTTGACGTAAGAATACATATCGCTCCAGATGCGTCCTTATCATCATATGGATTTCGCGATATCATCCTAAAAAATGCTCTCACTTATAACATATACCGTCAGCGTGATGGTATATCATGACGTACTGTGTATGCTGGAATACCTTACGAATACCTGTGGAAGGCGAGGGGCACTGTGCGTGTAACGACCATAGCTGTAGACTTAGTCATACGCTGCTCCCAGCAGAAGCACATATAAGTCAATACGAAGCTACGAGGGCAGTTCGGCAGATCGCGTTCACCGCGAACACATCTGGTCCCACGCACGCAGTCGAAATTCTTCGTCTGGATGTAATGTGGAGTTTTTGTTGAGGCGTATTGAGTTTTTATTTAAATACATACATGAGTTGTTGCCATGGAAACAGAGATATCACGTCGTTACTTGTTCGTGAATAACTAAGACGGTTTTACAAGATATAATTGCATGCATTGTGTTGTCAATGCATGCACGGGTTGCATGCACGCACACAAACACGCACACAACCACGCACACCTATGAGTACACATACGCGTGCACACACATACACGCACGCACGCACGCACGCACGCACGCACACACACACACACACACACACACACAGTGATACTAACATATACAAACAGTCCTGGTCTTAGTTTTAGTAATACACTTATCCGTGACGGCCGTAAGTACGCAGAGGTCTGTACTCTGTACGCTCGTCCGTACTCATGAACACGTTGGGAGTTGGTTGTTTTTCTTCAGTTGCATATCGAACGAAAACATCAAACTACGGTTATCTTCATCACTGATCTGTGGCGAGTTTGTTTTCTGACTGATAGTTACGGTTCTCCAACGTTGTGCATACAGAGGTGTCATTAAGTGCGCAGTTTAACCATAACTGTTAGCTACGACAAGTGAAAGACTACACACTTCGTTTTGTTATTCAACAAGATGTAACCAGATTTAACTAGATTCCCACCTAGAAAATCAATTCTTGATGGCAGAAGAAGCCCTTTGGCTTATCGAAAGTCCAAACTATCTATCTAAGTTTATCCTTCGCAATAACTGATAAGACCTTGACCAAATGAAGTTAACTGCCTGCTTTGTTTCTTCCGTGATGATGTACGTTATTGTGTTATCAGGCTGATAAGGTTCACGGAAACAGAAATATGAACCACCGAAGATTCGAGATTGTACCAATACATACGCATGCGGATTATTAAAACCCTGCTAAGGAAGGCAGTATAAACGTTATATGTGACACACACACGTTTGTCGACATTGTAAAACATGCGTAGGGAAATAAAATGTTGTAACTTTATAATTCAAAATATGATACGGTGATTTCGAAACATTTGTGTGTGTGTGTGTGTGTGTGTGTGTGTGTATGTGTGTGTGTGTGTGTGTGTGTGTGTGTGTGTGTGTGTGTGTGTGTGTGTGTGTGTGTGTGTGTGTGTGTGTGTGTGTGTGTGTGTGTGTGTGTGTGTGTGTGTGTGTGTGTGTGTGTGTGTGTGTGTGTGTGTGTGTGTGTGTGTGTGTAATGTTATATATACATATTATGGGAGTATGTGCGTGCGTGGGTGCGTTCGTGAGTGCTTGCGTGAGTGCGTGGGTGAGTGCGTGCGTGAGTGCGAGCGTGTGTGTAGCAAACAAAATGTGCCTCTGTGTGGTGAAGTTGGCTGTTTCATCGCATAACACAAAGTTCAGACGGAGATTTCAAGAGTGGTTGTAGTTGCATTTTTTTTAGAGAGCTTTGAACGACCTTTCACCTAGCTTAGCTTGGAGTGCATACTGCAGCGATTCATTGAATTTGCGCCCTGTTACCGGCGGCTGTACTCCGTTCCAGACCCGGTACTGGTTGCACATATACGGTTTTGCACTACCAGTTACCGTGCTTCCATTCAAGTGGTCACCGATATTGGCATGGGTCAAACGGTTACTACTAGTGGCCGCACTCACGTTGTCCTCACGTACTCCTCGACCTTCCGAACACGCTGAGGACGGCGTTGGTGCTGCTTATATGAGCAACCAATTACACCTGTCGGATTCCTACGTCCACTGCCGAGACCAGGCAGTTGGTGAACACCCACTGGCTCGGTCTGTCATTTCTATTCGTGTTTGCGGCTTCGATTGGCGCTACCTATCTACGCCTCGCGTGTATGTTGAACTACACAGTTTTATATATATATATGTATATATATATATATATATATATATATATATATATATATATATATATATATATATATATATATATATCGGTATAGTGCACATACGTATAATATATAATGTATAATATATTTTATACATATATTATATATGCATATATAAATATATATATATATATATATATATATATATATATGCATATATATTATATATGTATATATATATAATATATGTATAAAATATATTATACATTATATATTATATGTAGGTGCACTATACCGATATATATATATATATATATATATATATATATATATATATATATATATATTTATATATATATATATATATATTTATACATACATATATTATACTTTTTATAATTAACTTATACTATACATAATGTGTACTATACCTGTATCTCAACGCCACTAGTATATATATATATATATATATATATATATATATATATATATATATATATATATATATATACTAGTGACGTTGAGATTGGTCAGGTGTTGCCATTTTTCTGAATGCTTCAAGACACATGTCAGTTAGATGGCGCTCCATTCCCACCTCGCGAGATGATCTGACATTGGAATCAACGCAGTTTAATCGTTGCATGATGCACTGAAATATAAAAATTAATCTCAATTCAGTTTGCGAATTGGCATAATATTACGTTTCATATACATTCAGCCGAATTGCCTGACTTGCATGGCTTTGGGTGTGTAATTATTATGTCCTGCCACAATGCGCACATTTTTACTATATATTTTTCAAAACTACTTGTTCCAATGCATTAACCAATTGCCAATTAAACTTCGCATACCAAAATGTCATAAACAAACTTGTCGAATTAATTACACTGAACACGACCTGATTTTAAACGTAAGCTGGATACGGAGTCCACGTTGCGAGCGAGCACACTGCGTCGGTAATTTCCTAACCAATCAACAACGTCGGTATCGCACAAACACAAGAACCGATGACGTAGTACGCACAATCCGATCGGGATTGGGATCGGTGCAAACATTATATGTTAGCAGCTACCGTCGCGCCTTTCAAACAGGCAGATGTCTGGGGATCGTCCTTATCGTGAAAACAACAATTCTTGATTATTTATCATCAACCTCATTTTTATTTCCGCACGAGGAACAGCTTCAAGTTACGTCCAATACAACAGCAACAGCCTGAAACTGTCCGAAACTGGACTCACGTTGTCCTGTGCCAGTGATGCTGCGAGATACAGTGCGTGGACCCTATAACCAATTCTTAATAATCTTAATAATTGTGCCATTTGACATTTAGAATAATTCTTTTTACGTGAAATGAGTACAGTAGGACAAGCTTACTAGTAGGTTCAGTGCTATGATGTATCTGCAGTGCAATGACGCATGTTAGGCAGAGTGTAGTTGGCGTAGACCCGTAGTGATGTTTAGCCATTTTTTCTTACATGACCCTGCAGATGCAGAAAAACGTGCTCAGTTTGGTCAATATTGAGGGACAGTGCACATGCGTGCACTTTAAGAGAGCCTGAGATATGTTTTCTATTACGAAATTTGATCAGCATATCAGTGACATGACTGCAGTGACTGTGTTAAAATTAAAAACATTTCTCAGGTCAAGTTTCATTATCATCTGACAAAACGTTTACATAGCCGCCAATCGGAAAATCAACAGTGCTCTGTGCCCGGCAACAAAATTCATCGCCGCATAGGTGGCAGTGGAGGTGGAGGCGGCGTATTTATGTTGGCGTGGCCACGGGTAGACCCCGGCCAGCCCCGGCCGTCGCCCGCCGTGAGCCCGCCCTGCCCGTGTAGCGCCCGACGTGTCGCCCAGGTGGAGCTGGAGGTAATAAATACACGGCGACTGACGCCGGCGGAACTAGGTCAAGGCCGACACTAACGTGTTACGTGCCGGCTGTTTCTATGGCAACCGACGTCGCCGTCCGTCCATTACAGCAGTCTCACTGACTACTCACCCCAACAGTTTTGCGATCAGTTTAAAAGTGGAACTTCACTATTACGGTCACTATCGTGTGACCTGAGGTTTGGCCTGAATTTAGAAATGACCATGTTAACGATCTTGGAGTGACTATTTAGGTGGGATGGCTGTATTAACAAGGTGACCCTAAAATCGAGGTGCATACAAATGCACAAATAATATGGGATTATTCTAGATCGGTCGTATTAACCAGTTGGCCGTATTGCCGAGGTTCGAGGTTCATTCAGAAGCAAGACATTTGTGCTTAGTCGGTCAGAACTGATACATTTTACATGGACTTCATAAAAGAACAACCGGCCGACTAGAAACAAATATTTGTTGAATACGTGTCACGCATCATACGGAAAATCGCATGTCCTTAAGTTGCAAGTTTGTCGAAACTGTGTAAATCGCACGTGGTTGTAATGCACGAGGCGATAGCGTTGTGGCTCGTGTCTGGCTGCG
>OZ024862.1:33473690-33501190 GCA_964017155.1 Oasisia sp. SBJ-2009 | reverse complement strand
ATATTAAAATATCAACGTCACATTAGTATGGTTAGTCTGGTATTGTTTAATTACTGTTATATCTTTATATACATTGCTATAATTATCATTATACAGTATACGAAGTAGTTTGCCCGTAGTGGCGCCACCCTGTGTCATTCATGGCATAACCCACGCATTTGCTTTCGATAAATGTTGATCATTATACAAAAGGCTGTTCAATTTGTTGATAAAGTTTGTTTAAATTATTATCAATAGTACTCATTATTATTACTACTACTATTACCACTACCTCTGTTACTAATGCTGTTGCTGCTGTGTGCTGCTGCTGTTGCTGCTGCTGCTGCTGCTGCTGCTGCTGTTGCTGTTGCTGTTGCTGTTGCTGTTGCTGCTGCTGCTGCTGCTGCTGCTGCTGCTGCTGCTTTTGCTACTATCATAATCATTATTATATGACTATTATCCACGCATCCCAACGAATTCCCTGCCACGAAATAAAGCGTGTTTGACAGATATGGATGACGACCACATTTGTACACGACTGTTACAGATATGGATGACGACGACCTGTACACAACTGCTGGCGTCTTCCCGGCGTCGCGCAAGGCTATGACCATTTCGAACAAGGCGATGGACGAGGGAGACCTGAGGACCTCGGCCTCCTCACGGAAGGACCAACAGCTGCTGAGCGACATCACGGCTAAACTGGTGAGTGAGATCTCGTACGACATCACGTCGTATCAAGCTCATCGTTTAGTTGTATTTGTTTGTCTTATGGCTGGCCACATCGCCCGAAACATATGGCGTTACGTATGGACGGGTGGGGACACCGCGAAGACATAAGTCTCCACCGAGACCAGCTAGTAATGCACATTGATGTTATTGTAGTCTCGCTTAACCGACTGTCGCTCGGCTGCGTAACTATGCCGAGAAGACAGTCTGGTGACTTTGCCGGCTTTTGAATATTATCCGTGTGAAGCCAAACTATGCTGCCACCTCACGGATACTGGTTAATCCTACCGTAATTCCGATTTCATAAATAACTGCAAATCTGTATTTTTATTTATTTTTGTGTTAATATAAGTTCAATGTTGAATATTTTTTCATAGGATATTATTATCTTGTAAAACTATATTGTAAGTTTAATTTATATTTCATAGTTGGCGCGAGAGCCAATCAGCGTCTCTGCCCTAATCTGAGGTAAGGCCGCCCAGTTGGTTACGTTGGCGGCCTATTAATTCCCCAGGTGGCGTTGAGGGGCTGAAAAGTGCTGCCACCTCACGGAGTCTGGTTAATCGAGGCTCGCAGGACCGGGCAGCTTAATGACGGCCATTTTGGTTTTCACTTCAAATCTTAAGTCACACTCCACATATTGGTCGGTGGTGTCAACCAACAATAACATTTATTGTTTGAATGGTGCAAACTTATATAATACCACTGCAGAATTTTTCAATCTGTGACACGGTTTTCATTGTTACTATTCAACGCAAAGTAGCAAAAGTAGTAGTAGTTTGTAATTTGCCTAGGTAGCGCTGCTATCGGCCTTATTATTGTTTTATTCTGTTAATGCTTGTTATTGTTTGGTAGTGTTTATTTGTGTTTAGTAGTGCAGTTTCCTGTATTGCTTACTGTCGTTTATTATTTATTGTATAGTATGTATATTATGTTTTATCATATAATTTTATTATTTTATCGTTTTGAAATCTCGATACCGTTTCAGAACTGCTAGTTATGTTTAAGAGTTCAACACGTCTAGACCCTGAGTGTTTGTACAACATGAGCATTGGCGTCAGCTGCATAGCTGAGTTTTCTCATTCACGAAGTATTATTCAGGAGGTTTTTTGATATTTATTTATGTTATTATTATTATTATTATCCTATTGTTATATATTTATGAAAACAAACATACCAAAGAGGTTCGAAAATTACCCGCGAGCTAACGAAATGAGTGCTAATGTTGGTACTTGTGATTTGCTAGTATAACATAGAGCTGGAGCAAGTTAGACCGAGCTACGACGTCGCCCTGCGCACGGGCGGCTACCGGAAGCCGAAGCGACGCGGTAGGCGGGCGGCGGGCGCACAGCTGCCGGGACGGAGCGAGGAGCGGATGGACGAACTGCGCTACCCCCGCAACTACGCCGCCGTGCTCGCCTGCAACGACGAAGACAACGACGACTTCAACCCACGACGTTGGCAGGTGCCGGAGCGATGCGCCAAAGTGGCCCACCCGCGTCAGCAAGCCGACGACTTCTTCACGGCGGCGGTGACGACGAGGCGGAGAGCGCCGTCGGAAAGCGACGAGGCGAAGATCGAATTGATCGAGCTGCTCGCGAGATCGCGGAGTGTGTTCGCGCCGCTTCACGACGACCAAGACGACTTTCACGTACAGCCGATGCCCGCACCGATGGCCGACTACAAGCCGTATGTGAGTCGATACGAGCCTCTCGCAGCGACACCGGAGTTCGATCTTTCCGAACCGACCAGCAACCCTCGCATCGCGCAGAAGATCGCGGAGAGTAATCGCGACATCGAGGAGTTCGACGCCATGCTCGACGAACGCTTCCGGAAGTCGTCGGCGCAGTCGCGCAGCCGATACGGCGACTTCCGGTCGGCCGTCGCGTCAGCGGACGTTCCGCCGGCGGCTGTAGACGAGCAGGCGCAGGTAATTTGTCGAACGGAATAAATGCTAATGCGCACGGTTGTTGGCGTGGTTGCAGTGCCCCCTGTCGGTGTGAGTCGTCTGTCCCGTGCTCTACCTGTCCGTGTGTTGGTGTGTTCACCTTCCGTCAAAGATGTACCTGTACTGTCAGCGTCTGTGAAGTCGTCCAGAACCAGCATCCAAAGCAAGAGGATTGCGAAATTCCTTTGTCAACATAAGAGTAGCATTCGAAAACCCTCATAACTTTAAACGCCTGGAGATACATAACATGGAAAGGGAGATATCTCTATAACCATCTGATTGACGTCGAGCACAAAAGAACATTGAATAGTGCCACAGCAGATGTATAACCGGGAACGGCGCCATGGTGAGAACAACTTGACTTCCCAGGAGCCGCACAGATCGCCGAGGAAGTAGCGCGTGGAAACGAAATAGACAACCATGCGAATGACGCGCAATTCGACGACGACCTTACATGTATTTGTTTCACCACTCATCGTTTACGTTTGTGTTGTTTTCTAGGTTGGTGATTCCAGCACTTGTGACCCTAAGCTGTCGTTGTGCTCTCTCCTCCCGTAACCCGGATGTGTTGTGTGCCCATGTCCTCCCAGCCCCTGACGCGGTGACGTCGGCCTGCCCCGATGCCCCGTCCCCGTCGCGTCCACCTCTCTCTACGTGTGCTGTCTGTGTGGACTCCTAGGCCGACATCGCTCAACCCGCCGTATTGAGGGCGCCAACCAGACACCAGACCATGCGTCCGATGGCAACTAGATACACCAGACGTGGGATGGTAGTCTATCCCTTCACCTCCCTCCCTGATGACGTCATCTACTCCCGGCGGGTGGTCCGCGCCTCCAGCGTGCCCCCGAGCCCCGTCCTCTCGGCGGCCGAGCTCGACTACACGCCGATGACCTCGCGCAGACTGGAGGTACTGAGACACTCGGACACTGTGTCTCGGCTTCGCTTCGCGTTGCCTAGCAACCGCCGACGCGCCATACCGCCTGTTGCATGCGCGTGTAATGTCGTGAACCGTTTCATGTCATTTACTGTTTTGAAACGTCGGGCATTATCTCTGTTTAGAGATAGAATGTTATCTAGTTTCCCTCTGTTTAGAGATAGGACGTTGTCTAGTGTTTCTATGTTCTTGCATTTCTTCCAACCCGACCAAACACATTGACTTGCTCGAGTAAATGTGTAGTACAACAAAAACGTATTATCAAATTATAATATGCGTCTTCGGTTAGACCGTAACGTTATAACAAATTTGTTTCCGGTGCTGTGTAGACTAAACAATCGTAACATATAGTAGTTTATAGAAGTTTACTTATTCGAGCATCTAACCTTGTCGCAATGACTGCCGATTGCAATCTTGTTAGTTGAATTCACACAAACATTATTAATTATAGTAATAACAGCATAAATCATTGATACTAAGCACACTAGTTTGACGATTTCGGAATGCTGTTATTTATTTGCATGCTTGCTTGTTTGCTTGTTTGCTTGCTTGTTTGCACGCTGATGTTTTGCGGTTGTCTGTTTGGAGCATTTTCTTTGAAATATTCATTTATTTAGCTTTACGTTTTAGTATTAAAAAATACATACCGACACATACACGCAAACACGCAAGCAAACCACATACACATACTCACTCAATTGCTTATTCGCGATTTCAGTTATTTCTGTACGCACTTAGACTACTATACTCATTCACACATTGTAATTACAACAATCTTATACTGCTACATTATTACTGAAGCGCGCATCTCATTATCACTTGCATAGGAACCATCGAGTCGTTTCATTGTCAGGTACAAGTGTACGTAGTTATGCCCCCTACAAGAAAAAGGTAAATCATAGTAATTTAATTTAAAACATAACTTACACGTTCACATTGTCAAAATCAATTATTGGATATATTATATTAAAAGCCATATCATAATAGTCCATCTGGGAAGTAATTAATGTAAGTTTCTTTTAGTTGCGATATCCAACTAGAATAATAATAATGAATGTTTCACACGTTAATCTTCCAGTCGTCTCATTCGATTAGTTCAAATGAAGGCAAGTTTGATGCCTGGTATTTGTGCATCTAATTAGTACGGCCATTGTTTTTAAATACTAATTTGTTGCAAGTGTTCATCAGATCGATTCTTGGACACTAGTAATATAAGTAATTATGTTATAAATACACTGCCCGTGTGTTCAACTATGGTTTTATTCATGGGGAAAACACCACGACTGTACTCAGCTAAGATTGAGGATTACAGTGTGGATAATACATCCCATTTCCAACGTTACGATGACGCCGGTATTGCAGATGTTCCTTGTTACAATGGATGTGCCTATATCCAGTGGTTAACAGCGCTGTGTTCGTTCCCTACTGTCCTGAAGTGTTCTGTCATGGCCGTGTCTGCGCTCAAGTTGTTCTCTGCGATCTCAGCGTACAATGTCATGGTTCGGGTTACTAATGCATGCAGTGTTGACTTTATTTCAATCGCTGCTCTGCACGACGACAAAGCATTGGCTTCGACAGGACATAAATGATCGGCTCTAGCTTTCATGTTCGTGCAGTTGAGTTGAGATGCACGCTTACTGCCAGCGGTGCATTGTGAACGCCTAACACCGCAGCCAAAATGTTCGGACGTTCTACTAAATCTCGCATGGCAGAAATGAGCATTAACACCGACAGCGTGGACATCTGTTTCTGCGTAGCTGTACACTAGAGCGGAGAGCGAGCCACGCGAGCAGATAAGACAGCGAGGCGGATACTACCCCGGACGTCGACCGGCGAGCTACTACGAGGTAAGCCGGTCCGACTACGTTGTTACGGTGCCCGAGCTCCATCCTCTTAACGGCACCGGACCCGGTCTTTGGCCACGCCCGTCTACCCCGGGAAGCCCTCGCACCTCTATAGATAGTTGGCTGTCTGCGTCGGTTACCATGGCAACCGGCCGTGTCGGCTTTCCGGGGATAGTTATTAGCGGCGTCTCTCCTCTCCCTCCGCCGTCTTCCTCCCGCTGTATCGCGTCCCTCGGTCGTCCCGTCCGCTTCGCCCTTTCGCTTCCGCCGTCGACGCTCTGCTAACCATGCGTCGCTCTTTTATTTACCAAAGTCAGGTCGGGATGTACCCGGCGATGGACGACACCAGCTATAGTCCCCACCCGCTTCTCGTGCGGGAGTCGCTACTGGTGAGTGTTTGCTGATCACGACTGTCTCGCAAGATCGTTCTTGACTACAGGAGCCATGTTGCACCTGTCAGCGATACCTGAGATCGTTCACGATTTCAATGTCTTCGATTTTATGCATAGTGACAGGTTTCCTCATATCTCATATACCTTCATGAAAATTGTTATTTTTAACATGTAATTGGTGAACTTTCGATAATATTTCGTCTTCTTCAGGCGTGTAAACGTCTAGATTTGATTACTCTGGGTGATTTCCATTTCAAACCCATTTAAATGAGAAATCGTTTTGGTAATTATTAATATAGTCTTCCACCAATTGTGTTCTGTAATCATTCAAACAGTGGGACCTAATTACATTCAGCTAATTCCATGATACCAGCAACAATTTCGACACCACCAATCCGCGTTGTCAACTCTTAATTTACATGGTTTATTATGTTCAATATTACTCCAATAGACATTTTGTGTTGACATTCAGAATATCATATTATTCGTGCCGGTCTTGCGTCGGTTATCCATTAGTTGTCAAAAGTTGTGCGCAAGTTGTTATTCGTCATGAATTCCTGTTCGTACCTTGAGAAGTCTCATTCTCCGGCTGCACGTGGGCGCCTATCTATAGATACGACGGATATACAGGAAGTCAAACTTATGATGAACACGCTACACGTTGCAGCAGACGTGGCTATTTATTTCCGTCAGCCGCGGTGCATGTGGGTCAGTACATACGTAGGTACGAAGTATGGTCCGGTTAACGACCGGGTGAAACAGTACCGCCGCCTGCACCGGCCATTAATCCCCACTGCCTCCCGCGAGCTCACCGTTCCAAGAAGGTGGTATTTCGGGGGAAACTTCTACGTCTAAATATCCGATGAAAACACCCCACATTTCGCCAAAAATGTTGTGTTAGTCAGTGATTGGTTTTTATTTTATGTCGAGATCAATTCTTGTTTAATTCTGAATGGATCGTGCTTTGTTTCTGTTCTCAAGCGAATACGCGTGATATTATTTGCGGGATGCAGTAGATATTATTGTTAGTTCTATAGTTAGTTAGTACTTAATGCTTACGCTCACTCCTGGACAACCTTTGGCAGCTGTTGTCTCAGTGCTTTGAACTCACACATTCCGATGACTATTTACTTTCAACAATCCAAAGTTACTGCATTGCGTGCAGTAGGTATTAATTGTAACGTAAGTTTAATTACATACTAAAACTACTGTTGTGTTTTTATTTTTCAAATACTTTAATCAGAGGCCTATTATCCAAAGAACCAAATGAATGTATATTACGCAGAAATCGTCAACTGAGAGTAGGTATACTTTTCACGCTCCAAAGTTAGTCTATTGATTCTTAGATGGTTACTAATATTTTGATGAGGAACTTACTGGTGTTTGTTTTTTCACTTGGGCCAGTTTCCTCCCTGTTTACTTCCGCTGGTAGTTGTTGATCAGTTGCCATGGCGTCTCAGCAGCTTCCGTTTGGCCCATCGCAAAACAAAACAACGCTATCCAGCCATTTTACTGAGACGGGTGAACATGATAATATTTGCTGAGGCAGTTTTAAACATGGTTTCGTCAGAACGTAAAGATCGCGTAGCAATCGTTACGTTTTCCTAGCTGTAACACACACGCACGCACGCACGCACGCACGCACGCACACACACAAGCATACACACACCCACAAGCACACATACACACACGCACGCACGCACGCACGCACACACACACACACACACACACAGCAGTAGTATGCGCGGTAATAACGGTCACACATCGTAATAGTTTCAGTAACCTTTTAACTGTTTTTCACATTATCTGATTTCATATATGTGAACGTGGTTGTTTCTTGTCGCCAGTACCCGGGGGACGACGCGATGATGCACTACAGCCCGTCCTACTACTCGGGCCCAGCGACGTACGCGGGCCCGCGCGACCTGCCAAGCAACTCTGTCTACCGGCGCCAGCGCTACAGCTACCGTGAGGTAGATATGTAGAGCCACGTAGACCTCCGCCACGGCGGCACAGCATGCCACAGCGTACAGCGCGAACGATAGTTATTGGTGTCAACAGGAGGACAATTAGAGGTGGTCATCGCATCGGAGAGATTGTGACAATAACACAGTTAGGATTCACAGTATTGAAAAGGATTATCAATAGCAGTGTTAGAGGTCACAGTAGTTGTAAGTACAATAAAGGTTTCGGTCACGATGATACGGTAAGTTACAGTGGCCGCATTTAGTTACCTAATGTAATTTACGATCGCGTGATTGTAAGTCTTTAATGCCAGTGTGTTGAGTTGTAGACCCTAATATGTAACGCGTTAGAACAGTGAAGGTGTATGTTTCTTTATCAAACGTTATATGAGTAACCGGGTGTTTTGACGGGTTGCAATTTCGTCGATGGCACTTAGAAACAGCAAACACAGAAACATATAAAGTGTGTGTATATTTAACTATACTACTTGGTTTGGCGACCATACGGTTTCTGGTTTTTACAAACGTAAAACCAATCACAATTTGCCTCGTGTACAACAAGCCCTGATCTTCCCTGTATATGTGTGATATTCAATTAGTTTACTATTACGGTTTTATTTTTAGTGTTTGGTAGATAACTATATAAAACGGCGACGCACAGTTCGTGTGTGTAGCTAGTAGTATATAGCATAGCAAATATATGTAATGTTGTTTAGGTAGAAGATTATTTCACGTTTCATTTGTTACGTGTCAGCTCTGTATGCATAGAGCAATGTGTCGGGGACTCGTGTATTTCAAAACCAGCTGTTCCGTGTTGGAACGTATGAACTGGTGTACATTTTCGTATTCGTTTTAACAAGGCCGTGCCTTTCGTGCCGTCTTTATATTCTTCTGAATAAAGACGTAAAGACTGCGTCAGTGTTGTCTGCAGCGTTATGCCTCGACGATCGCATTATATCCCTTTGGCATAGCCCCAGAAGAGGAGAAACATCGTCTGGTCTGATTGTAATATTGCTTCCATCTCGCTAACATTGGTGGGTTCTCCCGGTGTTTAGAATTGCCATGGACCCCTTTCTGTTTTTGTCACAGAAGAGAATCACTCAACATGGTCATTTACAGGCCATATTTTCCCGTGAATATTTGGTGTGATTTTGGCCTACGTGTGACAACTACGTAATTGTCTGTTTGCCACTCGCGTGTGTCTCTGGTTTACATCTGTCACACCTTCCCGGAAGTTTAGTGTGGTCCTGGTGTACACATAACATGGTCTCTTGTGTTGATGTCTTTTCCCAACTATCGTGAGAGCGTCAGTTGTCAACCTTGGTGTGATCATCCTATAACTGTAACACTATATTTCGATGTTATATGTTTCCATATGTCGTGAGAGAGTGGCATCAATTTCTACATCCATCTCCAGATGTTTGATGCGACATGTGCATACTTACACCAACATGTCTGCTGGGGTTTGGCAGCCCATGTGTTCCTCCTAACGTTTGCCGTGTATAAGGCATTGTCCCTGACGTTGGTTCCCATTTGCACTTTTCGCGAGAGTTTTTTATTTCAGTACATCAATGTACCCCCTTGTCACAGTTTGTCCATTCTTGTTATGACTTTGCTGTCTTCTGTGAACGTTTCATTTACATGCATATGTGACAAGGAAGTAGGTGATTTTTCAAAGATGATGTAGGCATAGTTGTGTTCTTTAGGCATTGGGTTTGTTCTGTTGTCGAGCGAAAAGACAACAGATCTAAGTTATGTCTGCAATGTATTGTTGTTTACGCTCAGTAATTCAAAATTACGTTATAATATCGTGAACAACGTAATTGCAATATAAAATAGTTTAAACTGTGAACCCGACCTATCGACAAAAGGGGCTTTCGCGTATCATCGTTTAGCAAGAAACAATATGCGTTGCTGAGAACAAGTTAAACATGTAATGGTGTTATCCATGGTATTCTATGCCTGTATTATCTTTTTCATCCAATGCATGAAACCACTTTTCTCCTTATTGTCTGTCTATCTATCTATATATGTGATCACACCATAACGAAAGCTGTCTTGTATGTACATATCATAACAAACATTGTCTGTATGTACATTCCATAACGAACACTGTCTGTATGTATGAACATTCCATAACGGACATTTTGACACAGCACAGCACACACGCACGCACGCACGCACGCACGCACGCACGCACACACACGCACACGCGCACACACACACATACACACACACACACACACAAACACACACACACACACACACACACACACACACACTGTGCACATCACCAAAATGTTCATCATGACACCCGCACCTCAGACCTCAGACCTGTTCCCATGTGCAACTTGTTCTCTTCCCTCTTCCCACCCAGACCAGCCCCGTGCCCGAGGCTTCCCCCTCCTGCACCCTAAACCACCTGCGCAACAGAGCGACAAACGCACGCAACAAGCTGGACCATCACCGCACCTTGCTTGACCGCTACCTGCCGGAGCCAATGGGGGACGCTCAGGACGTGCAGAGTGCCGTCCTCTACAAGTACGGCGAGCTGGTCGAAAGGTATGTGTGCCTCAAGTCACGTCCGCCACCAGTATGTGTGCCTCAAGTCACGTCCGACACCAGTATGTGTGCCTCAAGTCACGTCCGCCACCAGTATGTGTGCATCTAGTCACGTCCGCCACCAGTATTTGTGCATCTAGTCACGTCCGCCACCACCTGCCATTGTTACGCAATGGTATCTCTCTTCGCAATGCTGGAGACATCCCGAAATGTAGGAATGCTGATTCGCTGATCGACGCCTCTTTATATAGACCTAGTGTATGCAAAGTGGGCAATATTTAAAAGTGAAACACACTGCAAAATACAGAGTAATTTAGTTGTTGTTATTTCAGCAATTATCAAAAGGGCACTGTCGTTTCAGATTAAAAAATAAAAAGTTGTAAGAACACCGTATGCATCAATTTGTTAGTTTGCTGAAGACGGAAATTTAGTTGCACATGCACAGACTTCATTCGCAAACAAGTAAGCATTTTGTACTTACAGTGCGGCATTACAATTAACATAGCATTCTAAAACCATTTCTTTGCCAGGATCACACTGAACGTGGAAATGCCTATCATCAACAATTTACCAACCGATATACTTAAATATGAATCACACTGGAAAGTTGTGTGTAAACTATCCCCCTTACCCCCGTTTCTGCTGCACCCAGTTCCTACTCAGAGTTACGCTGCCAAAACTACAGTTTGCATAAACAAAAGCCTTTATTTGCAGCTTATTCCTACTTATTTCGACACCGCTTCCTTTCACGCGCTAGACGCGTAGACATTGTATAATCGCTTATGCAAATTGGCGAACACTTTCGAAAAAGACGCTGCCTCAAGCACGGCCTCGTTTTGAAAGTGTTCGCCCGCTTATGTTATGCTATGAATGAGTTGCGGGTACTGAGAGCTGTTGTATGTTAACCGTGTCGTTACTACATCCTTCCGCTATGCATTATGGCTCTACAGTTACGGACGAGTTGCCTACGTAACATGCCGCTTGCTCAACGTCGGTGTCGTAACGAAACTCATACAAATAGAACGTATTGCTTCAGTTAGTAACCGATTGCAGGGAGAAATAAAAGGAAACGTTTTCAAAGACTTTTGTTAAGATATGGCATAAAGAAAAGCTTTCATTTGAGCACAATTACGGCACTGGTGTTGAGAATGGCTTGCGCTGTACGGAGGGCCAGTGCCCGTCGGTATCAGTGTAGAGTCACACGCGAAACGTTCGTTCCTTTAGCCATATCTGGAAGCGAATCCAAAGGGTGGTTTTGGAATATCGGATCTTACCTCCAAATATAAATACCTTCTGAATACCACACCGAATACGACCCAAGTTGGTGGCATTTGTCTCCTAGTATAGGGCCTACAAAATTATAAATTTGAATTTGTTTGGACATTATAGTGCAATGTTTTATTATATTATCATATGACACAAGAAATGTTGAGTTCAACTCGCAGTATATCACGGCTTCTTTCACAGATGCGTGCCATGTGACCAGGTATATACGACACTTAGTGTATACCTATATGCCACTTCCGCTGATTCTGGGTAGAGCAATTAACTGGCTCCTTTTAAACGGAATACAATTCTGCGTTTACTGAAAGTCATGCTTAACATTCGCACATCTGTAAACGATCAAAAAATCAAAAGATCATTTATAAAAACATAACAATTACTGCCACCAACACAACACGACTGGAACGTACCTTTAACCGGATGACCAAAACCACCCATCGTAAAATAGCGACACGACTTCCGGTACCAGTCGGACCTCGTCGACTGCAGCACAGCTCCACTGGGTGGCGCCACCGTACCCCGCCGAGCTCTCATGTGGTGTCTCTCTTTTAGAATGCCCTCGTTGGAACCCTACAGGCCGAGCCGCAGCGCCAGCATTGGCGCCGCTAACACGACCGAATCCACCCGCCGAGATTTCAGTAAATATAACAACGGGGTAAGCCACGCAAGTGTGGGTTGTGAACGTAGATGTCGTGTGATGGATGTCTTCTAGTCGCTGCTTCGGCGGTCAGTGTAGCGTGTGGTCTAGTCTCTTACCCGCCCGTTCTCTCCGGCCCGGCCGAGAGAAATGCTATTCTATTTGTGCTGGAGACTGGCGTTAATCCTCTGGGACAAATCAAACATCCCCGGCAGGTTCTCCCGTCTCTTCCTTCCCTTGTCGGGTGTCGACCCGATATGCCTCTGTGGGCTGTTTCGCCCTTCTTTCCTTATAATAATAATAATAGTAATAATAAAATTGTTTTTCTATAGCGGTAATTCCCGCATGGCGGATCGATGCGCTGTACAAGACATATAATATATGTATTAATAAATATAAATGTAAATTATATACATTAATATAAATCAAATCAATTGTTTTAAGAAGTACACTAGTAAACCTTTGTATGTAAATTATATAAATCATATAAATCAATTTAAAATAAATTAAACACTGTTTTAAAGATATATAGTACTAAACCTCTGTAAATTAAAAAACTTAATTTAAAACATTTTCTAAATCTGTGTATATAAATTATCTATGCATAAATATAAAACATAAAAACTTATTAAAACATGTATAACACTAAAAAGATATTCTAAAACAGTGTCCGTCATTTCACAACAATTTGAATTAATAAAAATGTCTAATAAAAAGATATGTTTTCAACACTTTCTAAACACAGATAATGTTCCAGATGCCCGAATGTTCACGTGTAAGTCATTCCATAGTCGTGGTGTTGCTTATGAATTGAAACGCGCATCTCACCAAACCGGTAAAATTAAATATAACGTCTACGTAAACTATGCAAATAGTTGTTTGCTGATAATTTCATATTGCGTTTGGAAACCGGAAATAATTGCTAATGATCTGACGTTCAAATAATAATTGTTATCATTACTATTTAGTACATACCCGAAAACATAAACAGCAAAGCATCTCAAATAATTCTTCCAGTAGACTAACATCTTAAAAATACTATGTAAATTATATTATTACAGTTGTGATGAGCGCTTTGTATTGGTACAACTGGCCGCTTCAACCCATACGTATTACTGTTGTTGTTAAACGTAGGTGGAAACATGCGCTCGTCCAAGCAGTAATGGCGATTCTAACTACAATGTGAAAACTAGTCGTTTTCATGCTAGCACTGTTACGTGAATTTAAATGTATTCTTAGTATTGCACAGTAACAGGCCAAGTATCATATATATTAATTTGTAAACTGTATCCTTACCTTTTTAAATACTACATATATGTGATGATGCATTAGGAACATTATTTATGGTCGTGTCACCTTTTAGATACATAAACACAGCAAAACTGGTTTCATAAAATACCTATGGAATAGTGTTTCCTCACGTGTTCTGATACTCCTTTTTTGTAATATAATGATACTCGTATAAACGTTTGTTGCATAAGTTAGAACAAGTGCAGTTAATTAAAACGATGTTCGTCGAATGGTGTAAAACTAATTTGGAAACAAGAAAACAATATACTATCATATTGATTAATCGTAGATGAGACATAATTTTATGTTTTCACTTGAGCCCAAACCGTACATTTTTCATGTACAAGAATTGTCGTAAAAAAGTCGGATATAAAAACGAAGTGAGCATAACAATATGTCCTCACAATTCCCGGCCCTCGCCAGCAAATGTACATATTTCACAGTTAGGAATAATAAACAAAATCGCCATAATATCACGGACACCATCTCGAAAGGGAACTTCTCCCTCGTATTAAGTCCACAAGTATTGTGTTGTGTCGCGCACAGCACAGTCGGCTAAGAATTCTTGGGTGTAGTGGCGCTTCCTTCCCCTACGTAATTGGAGAGTGCAGCTAGAGTAATAGTGATTGTCAATGTGTTTTCTTTTTGTAACAGCATGCGACTGAGACGTGAAGACCGCCGTATGTGAATGTGAATCTGCTGTGATGGCGTGTTGCAGAACACATCCGTCGCTCGTGCATGGTGTGTGTGTAACACTAACACTAACAAAACACACTGCTAGGCATTCAGCACATAGGTGGGTAAGACGTTTGTCATTGGCACTCTTAACATGTAAAATATGAGCCGTTTTGGTAATTTATAACGACACGGGTTGATTGATCAAGTTACCTGCTCTTTTTGGGGACTCGCTGTTGAATTCATTACGACACTTTTAAATCGAAAGAAAATAAAAGGTTATGGGTTATACAGGGCTGTTATACATGTGATCCTCCCACAAATTTAGTCTCGTTGCGACACTTTGAGATACCAACCGAACATATGGCTGAGCGGTCGTCTGGTTGATTTTATTATTGTAGCTGCAACTGAGAAATCATTATATTGACTGTATGTTTTAAAATACATTTAAATGCAAACTCTATGTAGGTAATCAAATTATGCTTTTTGGGTAGCAGTGTACATCGTGGGAAAACAGTTGTTCTCACGTTTCACACGACACTGGCGACTAGAAAACAATGGACGCTACAGTGGAACTCTTTACGTCACTCGAGACTCATTGCACATGTTAGTCGGCTAACATGTGCAAACACGACATTTTGCTATTGTCCTATAAGAGATTCTCCTTCTAGTATCATAAACATAATCCATAACAAATGAGTTTGCCTACGGTAAGTTTGCGCGTATTACTTTATTGGTGGTGATTAGTGTTGTTGTAATATTCCTGTGGGTGTAGGGTCTTCGTCTGACGCGTGTTTGTGATATCGAGCCTTGACTAACTACCCTGTTGAAGAGCCAACACAATATATATATATATATATATATATATATATATATATATATATATATATATATATATATATATATATGCATATATGTATGTATATATATATATATATATATATATATTTATATATATATATATATATATATATATATGCATATATGTATGTATATATATATATATATATATATATATATATATATATATATATATATATGTATATGTATATATTTATATGTATATATATGTATATATATATATATATATATATATATATATATATATATATATATATATATATATATATATATAGTACTTAAAGGCTACAACCACTATGCCGAACTCAGAATTCCTCGCACTCTTTTAAACCAAGAAAACGAAACTGTCCTGCAATCCTTCCTTCTGTGCCTCATCATCAACAGACCACACCTGCCAACACCTGACATTCAATCAAAAATTTGGGAGATTAAAAAAGCAAGTGCGATAGTTCTGTCATGTTGGAATGACAATCGGAAAATTATATGGTTTTGTTGAAGTATTTGAGTAATCTCAAGTCGGACTGAACATTGGAGGAAGGGTTCCCGCAGCTAAAACAAATCTGAAAAAGAATATCCGGGACTTTGTCGTTTTAAAGAAATTCCTGGACGTTTGTTTCTAATCTTGGAGTCAAGAAATATATTCCGGACTACTATCGGCACACCAGGGACGGTTGGCAGGTAATCGATATAATGCATTGAACATCGTGTGTTACGGATTGTCATAATTGGAAGATCGAGTGACTGTTTCACTAACATAAACTCATAAGCCCAATTCTCATGGTTGGCTTTAGCAGCGATATCGTACACTGAAAACGTCAGCACTAGAAGACGCCTTCGAAACACTTGTCGCGGCAAGCCTCCTTGTTGATATAGGGGCGGCTTTATGCATGTAAAAACTTGTATCATTTTACAACTTACTCTGTTCAGTTATTGTTTATCTTATGAGTTCAATAGTTTAGTGAAACAGTCCCGAGAACGTAACCACTTGTGTGTTAGTGTCGACATTGCAATCTTCTTGCTTCTGTGACAGGGCCAAACATATCGGCCGCAAGTGTCAGACACTAGGAAGAGACTACGAGAAGTCTTATGCCGCACGAAGGGAGATCCCAAGTACTATGCCTACTAGCGCATACTGCGACTACTACTACTACTAGTAAACCAATCGTAAGTATCACACTGGCTCGTTACCTGGTCCACGACTGTGGAACTCTCTCCCTGTCGAGAGGAAGAAAACCTGTTGCCTCGTGACTTTTAAAAGACTATTGAAAACCTACCTATTCCGGGCTGGGTATGAAGTCTAGACACCCGTCAGTTTATTTAATTTGTATTTTATGTTTACCTATTTATTATCTAGTACATGTTTTACATTAATTTTACAAAATGTCATACTCATTATTTTATTATCACTATACCATTTATTTTAATAATTATCGTTAGCTTACTTATTTATTATTTATTACTATTACTTTTTATACATATTTTAGGTATTTAATTTACCTTAACAAACTTAATAATTTTATTATAATTCTGCGACACATGTATACATACTCATGTACAGCGCCTCCGAATGGATATGTTTAGATTCATGGCGCTTTATAAATGTTCTTCTTATTATTATTACCTATATCAAGAGATTTGTTAAGTCCATTTTTTAAATGCTGTCTGAATAGATTCGGAAACGTTACATTTACAAAAGGTAGATGTGTCTTACTTATGAAATAACTTCGTTCAAACATATTATTTTGCTCATGTCATGATCGAAGGGATTTGTGACAGAGGCTTAGTGGTGTGTCTAGCGTAAAGTAATGGGCAGTTTCTATTGCATGCGCTTCACGCACTGCAACCATTATGGTGTCAAAGTAAAATCTAACTACTACACAGATTTCACATCAACACATTCTGAAAGTCCTCGCCAAATGTGGAAATCCATCAACACTATGCTTCATCGGTATTAACCTATAAACTGCATGATTCTTCCTCGCTGGATACTTTATTACTTCACATAAGATCGAGATATTCTAACACGTTGTGCAGACGTCTCCTTATCACCAATAAAGCACAACGGTGTAATATTTAGTGTGCTGCTATGCGTCACATGTAGGCAATGGCTACTTGCTAACCACTCACGTTCAGATACCCTTATTTTTAGTTTTTATGTGGAATAAGGTTTAGGGTTAGGGTTATGATTAGGGTTAGGTTGAAGGCGCTTTTGGCAAGATTGACATTAGGTGTTTTGCATACGTGAGTGGTTAGGTCTGTCCCAATATGGCTACATTGTTTGCGTCATGAGGCGATCGTTGCGTTCCACCTATTGTTTACGTCATCACATGCACAATTTGTCAGTTCGGGGATCTCCAATTTTTCGCGGCGGCGCATATGCAAATATGGTAGTGTGGGCAGCACTTGGTTCAAAATGTAAATGTAAACAGAGGAATGTGTTGAGAAACATGTTTGTTTGCATTTATGGTTGGACTACGGTTTTATGTATTGTAATTGTGTCTTGCCTGTGCCTTATCAAACTCACTTTCACTGCTGTCGTCACAGTGATTCTTGTCAATGCTGGTTTTCGCGTTATCCAGATGAACCCTTGTTTACTCAGGATACGTTGCGTATAGCCTAAATGAACCGATTTCCGAACAGGTCAATGACAACAAAAGTCGCTATAGATAAATGAAAACTGACAACAATGACAAAATACAGTATAGTATACAGATGGGCATTTGTTCTTGATGTCACGAAGGGAGAGAAATTACTATATGATTGTCTCAATGCGGACATCATTCTGTTTTTATTGTAATCGTGCGACACCAGCTGCGTGACATTCTCAATTATTACTGATACACAGTTGTGTAATTATCTCCATACAGTATTATCGTTGCCATGCTATTGTGCGCCTTCCTCCAGGATGCAACACTACTCCAGATGGAGCGCCTCTACGATGGCCTGTGGTGCTCCACCTGGTGTCCACCTCCGGAACGACTTGTTCGTCAGAACCTCAAGACAACACAACGTCGGTATTCGATTCCGACAAGTCAGACGCACATTTTAAACTTTGTTTGAATCGTGTCATACGTTTCTTAACAAAATTGTGTCACTAAGTCAACGTTTAACAACGAACTAAGATTTCAATGGAAAATGTACTTGTTTGGAACGTAGACGTTGTACGGTACGTGTGTGTTGGTTTGATTTCGCGGCGTTCCGCAACGATGGACGTTGCTGCTACCGGAAGTGTTTGCTGTACTGCGCACTCGCAGTGAAACGTGGATACGTTTGTTGGCTTGCCAAATGCATATATGCTTTCAATTATTCCATCGTTTACGATGCGAAACAGCTGAATGCTTTGCAGGTTTCTTTACGCTTGATGTAACCAGTTTAATCCACAAAGACGGTACATTGTAGCGTTCGAAATACAACAAAGTGGTTATGTGTTGATTGGTCGGTATGTAAAGCAACTAATGTTCAGTTGGTACTGAGATAACGACAAGTGTTGGGTGGGAAGACGAGATCTATGTCTAGATGTGTCAGTAGAAAAAGTCACGTTCAATTGTCACTGTGCATTTGATTTGGAAAATAAAGCTGTTGCTTTTCATACAGTGTGTGATAGTACGTTTTTACCTGTAGCTGTCGAGTGTAAATTAATAGGGATATATAAACATGTGGAACATGTAACGGAGAGTAGGGCCTGATTGGGGTTGTGTTGTATGCGTAATGTCCTCCTGGGTTACCAGTGACAAGAAAATGCCAAGGAAATTAAAGATCAAGCTCTACATCGTTGTCATTACACCAGTGCTTCTGTATGAAGCAGAACATTGGATACTTAGAAAGAAGGAGGAACAGATTCTCGAGAGAAAACACATATGAGGATATTGAGAAGAATTAAAGGTGTAACACTGAGAGATAAAGTAAAGAGTGTGGACATCAGAAAGAAGCTAGGAGTAAATAGCATACAAGAGAAAGTCAGAGAAATGAGACTACGCTGGTATATAGATATATCCAGAGAATGGTAGAAAACAAAGAACTGAGAGCATTTGTTCATATGATAGTGCCAGGTAAACGACCAAGAGGCAGACCAAGAAGCTAATGGGTGAATTGTGTCTGAAGGAACATGCAGGAACTGCGGATCACCCGGAGGATGCCCAGGACAGAACATTCTGGAGATCACGAATTCGCCTAGTGGGAAAAAGCGAAGAAGAAGAACGTCCGAATTGAAGTTTATAGTTATACGTTGTATAGCATTCGAAATATACACACATCTAGACACATACACACACGCACTCACGCATGTACACACACACGCACACACACGCACATACACACACACACACACACACACACACACACACACACACACACACACACACACACACACACACACATATATATATATATATATATATATATATATATATATATATATATATATATATATACCGACAGTGTCAATATTGCCACTGTGGTGTCGATCTAAGGCCAAGGACGGCAGAGTCGGGTCAGTTTTAGACAACCAAGATGACACTGAGAACCTGCAGTGGCAAATGGTTTGTTGATGACCCATTGAAAATCATGATATTACACATTACATGGACACCGTCATTAGATAACACTTTCACTTACTTGCTTACACAGTTAGTCTCCAGCAATACTGCATAATATATTAAAAATGTCATCTGTTCCACTATTAGTATAGTATTAATACTAGATTGGGGGGGGGGCGTTGTGCATTGTCAGGAGAACACGCGTTTATTTAGTTTAACCTCAAATTACCTCCGTATTTAGCATCATCAAATAAACATGTGTTACGTATTTAAGAAGTTAAGACCCAAACCACAAGTTAGATCAAGAGCAGGAACCATACAGGTGAGAGGAAATGAATCAACTAGTCTCGTTTAACCGACTCTTGCCCGGCTGAGTAACTTTGCCAGGAGGACAGTCTGGCTCCGAGATCGTCGTATGAATGTTATCCGCTAGATGGCACCACTCAACAATATTCCGCTTCTAAAACCAAAAAGTATATAATCTTTAGACAAATCATGTCGACATTGGCTAACTAAGGTTTAATGTTGATTCGAAAGCAATACTAACTCATACAAAGTAATGTTTAATGATTGTACAACATTAGTCTTACTGATTATTATATTTATTTTATTATTTATTTGATGATTTAAAATTAGCGTGAGAGCCAATCGTCATGTACTTCACGTGATGTACTTTACGGATGGTACTGAACACGTCCTGCTGTCGAGTTGTGAACGACTGCAAGGCCGGCTCCACCGTTACCGGTTCACCGGGCCACACTTATAACGTCAACCAGTTGAAAATAGTATTTAATGGCATCTTTTCATTGTGGGGAGCGGTGGTCGCGCGGTAGAGCGCCGGACTCTCAATCGAAGGGACGGTGGTTCAATCCCACCCACCGCCATCGAAACTTAGGCAATTTCATTCACCCTATATTTGCCTGTGTCTTTCGGAAGAGACACTAAAAGACGATGGTTTCTTCTATCTGGTATCTGTACTAGGGGAAGTTAAAGATCCCATACAGGGGGTAAATGTGTAACCTGTAGTGGACTCACCAATTCTAGAAAAGGAAAACTCCTGCGTTAGCTCAAGTTTGGGCTGGAAGGAAGGGAAGGAAACCGTCTGAGACCTGGGTCAGCCGCTACGTTAATTTCTGCCAGGTCGATAATCAATTTCAGCGTCACCGTTCGTCCCAATAACTGTACATATTCTTTGCAGCTGAACTGATTGCAACTGCACATTCACCATCTGCTCGCGCCGTCCTTGCTGTGCTCACTGTAAGAGAAAAATACCAATTACAGGAAACAGAAGGTAACTTGTTTATGCTATGAACGCACAAGTTAATCCAAACTTATCGTTTCTAACTAGAGTAAAATGTTTAACGAAAGTGGCTTATTCAGAATGCGGTCTGAAAAGTGGAATATTGCAATGAAACCTCCAGTATCCAAAAGCCTGGCATCTTGCGCCTAACGTTGATGCACGGCCAATAAACGAGCAACATTTGGACAAAATTCAAAGACCTGGTTATAGTTGCCCTAGCATGCTGTTCGGTGGGTTTATACAATGTCCGTTTACAATTAAACGTCATATTGCACCATGCAGAATTGTGATTGCGTTCATAACTCTTACCGATATTGATGGCAATTAGCAGAGTCGCTAAACACATAGATAAAACCATTGTAGATGCCTTGATAATTATACAGCCGATGGAAACTGAAGACGTGACAACATGACGCGGTCGCTGCATTGGGTGAGCGTATGACTCAACAGTCAGCAACGAAATCAAAAGGTTTTGGTAACCAGAAACGTTTGACACTATTCTACGTTACTTACCAGTATGAGAGATGTGCAACTTTAACTAATTAACATAACTATTCAGGAATCATTCTGAGGGATTAAGAACAATTTAAACATTGATTTGGTAACAGATTCGCGTAAAAGATCAATTATATTGTCCCAGATCATTGAGGCATATCTACAAGTAGGGCAAAAAAGATATCTTAAATATTTATAATATATATATATATATATATATATATATATATATATATAAATTATATACATACACCAGTTTTGTGATTGCCATGGAAACGTGTACAAACATAGTTAAACACCATAGCAATATGTCAGCATAGTAGACGTCACATATAGCAGGCCTTGATAGAAGAGGGTCCAGCATCGATGACCACATCACCATGGCAACAGGTCAGAGTTGTCATCCTGTTAAAACCTGCACCACGTTGACACTGTTTAAGCCTGCAACACACTGACAAATGTTAATGCGTGCAACACACTGACACTGTTAGAGCTTGCAACATACTGACATTGTGACAGCCTGCAACACACTGGCAAATGGTTATTATTGTAATTAATTTTTCGTTAATATTCGAATCAACGAAACATTAACTTCTTACCAATGCTTAGCTCAATAAAGTAAAATTGCAAGAACAATAAAGTATAATGACATGTATTGTTAATTTACACATCAGCAGATATTAATAAAACCCACCAACATTGTTATTAAACATACAAAAACTAACTGTGTGCATTTTGGGGATTACTGTGCCAATTGTCACATAATGTATGTCAATCATGATCTAATGATGCTCTATCACTAGGTAGAACCAAACAATGGTCGTTTCTGTAGTTTTCTATGAAACATGGGTGCGTCAACTAATAATGGCTTATCTGACATTGCCTTCCCTACTAGTGCAAACCGTTGAAAAATTCACGAGCTGATTTGTTCATTTATTTTAGCTGTTATCCGTTTTTGTAATATTCCTTTTTATTAGAAAATATTTGTTTACCGGTTGAAACGTCAAAATTTAGCAGCTAATTCATACATACATCGTCTCGTCAGTGTGGCAAATATTACACGACAGGAATTCGCTAACGTATGCTTTGTATCCAACGTGTAATGAAAGCAGTTGTCCAATCTGTGACACTGTAGACGAGACGATTTGAAAATGCAGCGTTCTCGTGATTGACAGAACAACGGGGCTCATTATTAATTAGTATGTTATTAGTAGATTAGGATGACCGCGACCAGTACAAACAGGATATTACTGTTGGTACGTGTCCACTGAATTGATGACGTAGTAGGCCTTTCCGCTAAACCTTATTAAGTGGCGGTAATAGTAGCGAACGATTAAGATTACGTTGTTTACTACAGCCCCCGATCAGAGCCACATTGGCACCCGGCTTATCGCTGTGTAGTAAACACAGTGGCTAGGTCCTTCTACGGTGGCATAGCAAAGTCCATCAAAGTGCTAGTAGTAGTAATTTGTCGTAACTGATATGTGGTAGCTTTGCATGCGTTTACATTTATCGTATGGCTTTTTAACTATTTATACAATGAAATAATATAAAACAAAGTTTACTGTAAAAAAGAGAACATGAACATATATTCACATTGGTAGCTGCATTGTTTGAGGTTGTTAGACAAATACCTGCTGTGTACAAAATAGGGGTCACAGTTCAGTGCAAATACATGGAGGGGTCATACTCCACCCATTGTACAGTACCTGTATAAATGTGTAGAAATTAAAACACCGGGTCGCCCAATGATGCGACATTGACACATGTATAAATAGAACAGGTCGGTTCAATGAGTCTATTTGGGAATGATTAATGGTGTCAATCTAAAATGTCCCCGCTCGCCTACTCCCCCACCCTGCGTCACTAGCCCATGACGCCGGACGGACATCCGTCACTCGGGTCGTAATTACTACGAGGTCCACCGCACCGGGCGACCTGGGCTAGGCTCGTGTGAACGGCGCTGTTTATAAACACATTCCCTTCTGTCTCGCCGCATTGTTCGTCTCGCGAAGATTCCGTCGACATCATCGTGATATCGTCGTCGTCAGAAAAGGGAAGGAAGTATACGGCAACCAGGTATGTATACCTCTATATGTCTATGTACTACATTCTTATATATATATATATATATATATATATATATATATATATATATATATATATATATATATAGATATAGATATATATATATATCATGTGTATAAAGTATGTTTGTTTGTTTGTTTGTATGTTTGTTTGTTTGTTTGTTTGTTTGTTTGTTTGATTGTATGTATGCATATGTGTGTATGTTAAACTATGTATGTGTGTATGTCCATTAGCACAATTGGTTATTTGGTTAATTATGTAAACCTATGTATGTGCATTTGTTCATTAGCAAAATTGCTTGCGTTATTAATTTTTATAGAAAATATAAAAAAGTGACAACACATGCTTAAACTGCGATATCATTTATTCTGTTTCGCACAAAGTACGTTGTGGAGCCCTGATACCTTCCGGGAATATGTGACTCTGGTGGGGAGTTCTGTGTTATAGATCTTTCTGATAAACAAATAGTATGTGGGTGTTTATTTTACGGAAGCAGTGCCTATTCCCGTGGTCATCTCGCTTTTGTTTTTTCTTTTTTCTTGCATTTTAGTTCTTATAAGTGACATAGCTTTCAGGAGCTTTTACTTAGTGCCACTCCTAGCGGGAGACAATGTTGTCGGTTTCTGCTCCCTCTGGCGCGATGTTATCGTTGCCACCAGCTGTGGTTCTGTGTCTGCCATAGTTGACAGGACCTCACGTGATTCTGGGGAGACTTCGTGTGTGTTCTAACTCTTAGGATGTAAATAAGATTAAATTGTTCATTTTACAACAAAATGACACGTGGGGAGCGGTGGTCGCGCGGTAGAGCGCCGGACTGTCAATCGAGGTTCAATCCCACCTGCCGCTGTTTCGATACTTAGGCAAGTTGTTTCACCCAAAATTTGTCTGTGCCTTTCGGAAGAGACACTAAACAGTCGGTGGTCCCTTCAGTGTAGTGTCTATGCCATGGGAAGTAAAAGATCCCACACAGGGGGTAAATGTGTAACCTGTAGTGGACTCACTAATTCTAGAGAAGGACATCTGAAAAAATCAGTGACAATAATGGTCAGCAGGACGGAGGTCATTTAATGGAAGAAGAAGGTGAGCGTGGCAACATTTAGGGAAGAGCGTGGAATGGTAGAGCGAGACGAGGGAGACAACGTCTGAGATGGGAGTATTTCGGAGGTTTTGACCGGGCTGGAAGAGGAGTGAAGAAGGAAAGCGATATAATCATGGAGGAGTGCAAGCGTGAGGCGGTGGGAGATCCTGGTTCCCGGCATTGCATGACGACATCGTCAAACTGCATTTGGGAATAATTTCAGTAACGTTGTTAAGAGCTCCTAAACCCGATGTTGCACTTTAAAATCAGTTTTAATCCTTAATAATGATTTTGAATACCTGAAAACCATCAATACCATGACTCGCTAACGGGACATTGTCACTGGTGTGTCATCGAAATAGTGTCCTCGGTAGTATGGCAATGAATATTCGCGTTTTGAATTTGTTTTATTAAATTTAACCACGGATTTCATTTAATGATGAATATTCCTTAGAAGCACTTTATCTTTGTGAAATGGTCGTCCTGCTCCATAAGTATATTAACCATAATGTATAAAACATTTAGAACACCATCGCAGAAAATATAAACCGTTGACTTTTTGTAAACAGCTAAATGACGCCAACTCGGGTTTCGCCAAATCACTATTAACATCCCCAACTAAACACAATTGTACATGTCATTCAACACAGCGAGAACAATGGGAAGTCTGAAGAAAACATCTTAGACTGAACCGGTCGACCCGTGCATACTGCATACCGTCCGTCTGGTCACGACACAAGACAGACGTGACCGGCGCAGACAGACGGTGGACATGGCACCCCACGACCGGCCGTATCAAGGCCGAGGTACGAGGTGAGAATGAGGGAAGCCATGCTAGTTATCTCGAACAATGTCACCAGCCGCATGTGTACGTGACTGTGTGTGACAAAGTGAACGTGTCTGTCACCGCTACGTGACGTCTGTGTTGACACGTGCTATATACGTGTGTCACGCACGTGTCGCTTGTCATATGTCAGTTTCTTACGCCAACTGACGTGGGCCTACACATGGGCGAGACTAACTTGGAACCTCGAACGACTCTACCAACGGTTCTCTTCATACAAGGACAGACAGTCGGCAAGCTTCTTCGCAGAAAATTCAATGTCAATGTCTAGATCTGTGCTAGTATATATATATATATATATATATATATATATATATATATATATATATATATATATATATATATATGTGTGTGTGTGTGTATGTGTGTATATATATATATATATATATATATATATATATATATATATATATATATATATATATATATATGTATATATGTGTGTGTGTGCGTGCGTGCGTGCGTGCGTGTGCGTGTGCGTGTGCGTGTGCGTGTGCGTGTGCGTGTGCGTGTGCGTGTGCGTGTGCGTGTGCGTGTGCGTGTGCGTGTGCGTGTGCGTGTGCGTGTGCGTGTGCGTGTGCGTGTGCGTGTGCGTGTGCGTGTGCGTGTGCGTGTGCGTGTGCGTGTGCGTGTGCGTGTGCGTGTGCGTGTGCGTGTGCGTGTGCGTGTGCGTGTGCGTGTGCGTGTGCGTGTGCGTGTGCGTGTGCGTGTGCGTGTGCGTGTGCGTGTGCGTGTGCGTGTGCGTGTGCGTGTGCGTGTGCGTGTGCGTGTGCGTGTGCGTGTGCGTGTGCGTGTGCGTGTGCGTGTGCGTGTGCGTGTGCGTGTGCGTGTGCGTGTGCGTGTGCGTGTGCGTGTGCGTGTGCGTGTGCGTGTGCGTGTGCGTGTGCGTGTGCGTGTGCGTGTGCGTGTGCGTGTGCGTGTGCGTGTGCGTGTGCGTGTGCGTGTGCGTGTGCGTGTGCGTGTGCGTGTGCGTGTGCGTGTGCGTGTGCGTGTGCGTGTGCGTGTGCGTGTGCGTGTGCGTGTGCGTGTGCGTGTGCGTGTGCGTGTGCGTGTGCGTGTGCGTGTGCGTGTGCGTGTGCGTGTGCGTGTGCGTGTGCGTGTGCGTGTGCGTGTGCGTGTGCGTGTGCGTGTGCGTGTGCGTGTGCGTGTGCGTGTGCGTGTGCGTGTGCGTGTGCGTGTGCGTGTGCGTGTGCGTGTGCGTGTGCGTGTGCGTGTGCGTGTGCGTGTGCGTGTGCGTGTGCGTGTGCGTGTGCGTGTGCGCGTGCGCGTGCGCGTGCGCGTGCGCGTGCGCGTGCGCGTGCGCGTGCGCGTGCGCGTGCGCGTGCGCGTGCGCGTGCGCGTGCGCGTGCGCGTGCGCGTGCGCGTGCGCGTGCGCGTGCGCGTGCGCGTGCGCGTGCGCGTGCGCGTGCGCGTGCGCGTGCGCGTGCGCGTGCGCGTGCGCGTGCGTGTGTGTATTCAACATCCACACCGTCAACGGCGCTCTTCGTCAAGTGAAGTGATACAGAGTGAAGTGAACGAATTTGTAGATGTTTCGAAGCAGAACACTACGCTACCTGAAAAGAGAGAGGGAGAGAGAGAAGAGAGCGAACAGAGAGTGAGAGAGTGAGAGAGAGAACAGAGGGAGAGAGGGAAGTAGAGAGAGAGAGAGAAGATAGAGTGAGGGAGAGAAAGAGAGAGAGAGAGAGAGAGAGAGAGAGAGAGAGAGAGAGAGAGAGAGAGAGAGAGAGAGAGAGAAGGCATAGATCGACATATGTGTGCGAAATGACGTGCCTTGTTCGGTTGTCACGTATACGAGCGGTCGGGTTCTCTGTCACGTACACGAACGGTCGGATCCGATTACAGCATGGCTACTGAGTCATCATTGTACGACAGCAAATCACAGGACATTTAATTTATTGCGGGGACTTGTCAACGCATCGCAATTATTGTCAGGGCAGTCGCGGGCGTTCTCCCCGGGGAAGATAAACCCCTATCACATGACACCGAGGAGGGAGCGGGGGAGCGAGCGGTGCGGGGAGGCCGCGGTCCTCACGACGATCGACGAACATGTCGTCTGTCTAC
>OZ024862.1:33438690-33468690 GCA_964017155.1 Oasisia sp. SBJ-2009 | reverse complement strand
TGCTGCTGCTGCTGCTGCTACTGCTACTGCTACTGCTACTGCTACTGCTACTGCTACTACTACTACTACTACTACTACTACTACTACTACTACTACTACTACTACCACTACCACTACCACTACCACTACCACTACCACTACCACTACCACTACCACTATCACTATCACTACCACCACCACTACCACCACCACCATGATTTTATTATTGTTGTCGCAGTTATTGTTGTCGTATTGTTGTTTTATTGTTGTTGTTGTTGTTGTTGTTATTGTTGTTGTTATTGTTATTGTTGTTGTTATTGTTGTTGTTATTATTATTATTATTATTATTATTGTTATTATTATTATTATTGTTATTGTTATTGTTATTGTTATTGTTATTGTTATTGTTATTGTTATTGTTATTGTTATTGTTATTGTTATTGTTATTGTTATTGTTATTGTTATTGTTATTGGTATTGGTATTGGTATTGGTATTGGTATTGGTATTGGTATTGGTATTGGTATTGGTATTGGTATTGCTATTGCTATTGGTACTGGTACTGGTACTGGTACTGGTACTGGTACTGGTACTGGTACTGGTACTGGTACTGGTACTGGTACTGGTACTGGTACTGGTACTGGTACTGGTACTGGTACTGGTACTGGTACTGGTACTGGTACTGGTACTGGTACTGGTACTGGTACTGGTACTGGTACTGGTACTGGTACTGGTACTGGTACTGGTACTGGTACTGGTACTGGTATTGGTATATTTTTAAGATTTGTTTGTTTTCTTCGAAGTCTAGTTGGTATCACAAGGAATTTCAATGGGCCGCCGCTATTTTCTTATTGCATGAGTAATTGCGTGGCTGCCCGCAGAGTGCCAGCAACAATGTTGCTACCAAACGGACGTCGCTCCAATGGTTATGCATGAGGACGTATGACTCAGCGGGCGTGAATGCAGCGTTGTAATGGCGGAGGAATTTAATGTCGCCGCCACAACGGTGTCATTCCTCGTGTTCTGTCATAACACTGTTTGTCAACGTGTCGCTGCCATGATATGTGGGGTTATGTCAACGTCGCAGCAACAACATCACTCATTGTACCTCCATCATCATGACGTCACATGGCTCGGGTTGTTTTCACGAGTATGCTACTTGTCGTATTGTCGTCGGAAGTGCATTAGTCACTGTGTGGTTGATGAGACTTAGTCATTCGGTTTTGTCGCCGTATTTGAGTTTGTTTGTCCTCCTGTCGCGGCCATATTACTGTGTCGTTTCCATAAATAAATTACAAACCCGATTACTGCATAAACAGCATTCATGTAATGCCATTTGCGTTTTTTTTCAGCGTTCGCATCCATCTCGTTAACAACATGCCCTGCCGAAAAGTTAGGTAAGTCACTAGCTTACAAATCGCAAGTTAAACTGAAGCAGTGAAGCTAAAAGACTAAGACTGTTTTAATACATAAGTTTAACCGATGTTAATGGTCACGTGGGTGATCGTGCAGTGTGGGGCTGCGTGTGGAAAGCCATTGCGAGCGTGCGTGTATGGTATGTGCGTGCGTGAATGCGAGTGCCTGTGTGTGCGTGCGTGCGTGAATGCGAGCGCCCGTGTGTGCATGCGTGCGTTTCTACATCGACGCTGTTTTGTTTTATTTGGTCAACCGTTCGATAATAAAGACAACTTTGTCAGCCTGTCTGTGTCAAACTGAGTCATGGTATCGTATCACATCATTACGTCCAATTTGTCACTTGCTGTCGCGTTGTAAATTGACCGGCTTATGTTACACCGCCGTTGATTTGTTAATTAACAGACCCTGTTACTGATTGACAGACCCGAGGTGCAGCGCATCTTCCAGAAGTACATCCATAGCAACCTGGGACGTCGCCTGGCGAAGAAGGACGCCATACTCATGTTGGAGAACGAGTTTGCCCTGAAGAGCCACCAGGCGGAGCTGCTGTTCGATCACTTCGACGCCGACCAGAATGGATTCTTCAGTCTGTGGGAGTTCCAGCATTTCTACGACGTCGTCGGAGTGAGGTGAGGCTTCAAACGGTGTACGTTAACACGTGGGTTCTACCTGTCACCGTTCTCGGATCAAATATACATTGGAACAGTCTCGAAGTGCGACTTACGAAACATATACAGGATAGCCTAACGTCATCTGGACTGTTATCACCAACATAAATGGCAACCTGTCATGTGGCACATACATGTACACACATATATGCACGCACACAAACGCACACATGCACGCAGACATGCATGCGCAACAAGTTACTCCTCACAGGCTGGACTGAATATATCGCATGTTTGGTTTAAAAAAAAAGTGGTGTTTCTCATACATTAATTAAAAGAAACACTCTATTGTGTAAGTCGTTTAACATGGATATGTCTAAGTTTTGTTAAGAAAGATATTGTACAAGTTCAACACGGGATTGAACACACGTACGAGCTTCGAGAGAAGTCTCGTAAATGATTCTTCGGGTGAAGTCTCGTAAAAGATCTTTCGGGTTAAGTTTCGTAAATTATCTCTCGATCTCGTAATTGATCCTTCGTGTGGAGTATCGTAAATGATCCTTCGTGTGAAGTCTCGTAAATGATCCTTCGAGTGAAGTCTCGTAAATGATCCTTCGAGTGAAGTCTCGTAAATGATCCTTCGGGTGAAGTCTCGTAAACGATCCTTCTGGCGAAGTACCGTAAATGATCCTTCGGGTGAAGTATCATAAATGATCCTTCGAGTGAAGTCTCGTAAATGATCCTTCGGGTGAAGTCTCGTAAATGATCCTTCGGGTGAAGTCTCGTAAATGATCCTTCGGGTGAAGTCACGTAAATGATCCTTCAAGTGAAGTCACGTAAATGATCCTTCGGGTGAAGTCTCGTAAATGATCCTTCGGGTGAAGTCTCGTAAATGATCCTTCGGGTGAAGTCTCGTAAATGATCCTTCGGGTGAAGTCTCGTAAATGATCCTTCGGGTGAAGTCTCGTAAATGATCCTTCGGGTGAAGTCTCGTAAATGATCCTTCGGGTGAAGTCTCGTAAATGATCCTTCGGGTGAAGTCTCGTAAATGATCCTTCGGGTGAAGTCTCGTAAATGATCCTTCGGGTGAAGTCTCGTAAATGATCCTTCGGGTGAAGTCTCGTAAATGATCCTCCTCCGTTTGCCCGGTCCCGTCACTGCCATGTCGCCACTGCGTCAGTGTCTCGTGCAGCCAGGACACGTTGTCTACCGTTGTGTTTGTGTTTTCCCGCCCAGGGTCGCTGACATCGTGCAGAAGTTCGAGTCGCTGGACACTGAGGGCGTGGGCCACTTCCGGGCGGAGACGGCGCGGGCGTGGCTCGAGTCCGTGCAGCCGGACAACGACCAGGCCCTCAGCGACAAACAGATCGACTTCCTCGTCAAGGTGACAGTCGGAGACGAGGAGGAAGACGCCATTGACCTGGTCAAGTTTGCCGACCTGGTCACTCGACTTGACCTTTGTCTCAAACAGCAGCAAGCGCAGAAGACGACATAAACAGTGACGAGTTGACAGCAACAATTCGGAGACCGGTGTTTGTTTAATGTCGGTCACCGACGCTAGAGACTGTCGAGAAGTCGTGTGTTCATTCGCTAGAGACTGTCAAGAACTCGTGTGTTCGCTCGTGAGAGACTGGTGAGAACTCGTATAATTATTCTCTCGCTAGAGACTGTCGAGAACACGTGTATTCACTCGCTAGAGACTGCCGAGAACTCGTGTGTTCGCTCGCTAGAGACTTGTGAAAACTCATGTGTTCGCTCGCGAGAGACTGCCGAGAACTCACTCGTGTATTCACTCGCGCTAGAGACTGGTGAGAACTCGGTTTGTTCGCTCGCGAGAGACTGCTGAGAACTCGTGTATTCACTCGCTAGAGACTGGTGAGAACTCGCGTATTCACTCGCTAGAGACTGTGGAGAACTCGTGTGTTCGCTCGCGAGAGACTGCCGTGTGTTCGGTCGCACTTATTACGCTAGATGTCGTATCTAAACAGGAATGTCAAACTCGTATTGCTGGAAGTGTTCGGACCTACTGGTGTGTTGCGTCGACTTCTTCTGAAACCAGCCTCGGTGCTTCAGAGCAACGTTACAGTTGGACCGTGGTGGGGATGTCGTCATACAGTACCCTTACGTGTTACTTACTCTGGTATATAGGGGAAGGCGGTGTTAGTTGAGCCACTGGGCTAAGCCACCCATGAAACTACAACAACGACCGTTGTTCGGTTCCTCCTGGTGATATTATAGACCCTGATTAGCTTACGTCATGAGAACGTTGTAAAACACTAATGTATCCACCCTGCGTTGTGACTCAACTGACCCCACACATAATGCTAATTGACCCGCTCGACCAACAGTCTTTGAATGAGCTACATTTAGTTATATTTTCATGTCATAGTTATCTTATTTGTTGCAATAATCAGTGTAAAACAATTTTGACTTAGGAGTATAAATATGTCGAATACGATAAAATAATTGAAAATGGCTCGGCTAACACTGCCTTCCTGTACATTGTAGTAGAATAGTACTGAGTAGTTATATATATATATATATATATATATATATATATATATATATATATATATATATATATATATATATATATATATATATATATGTATATTTCAAAGGCACCACGTCGATATTTTAGCACGTCGATTGCGATTGAGCATAATGCGACGAGTTATATTGAGGCCCATTGCTCTTGTTGAATGCTACACATCTCAGAAAATTCGACGGCTAGGGTACGAAGATTGCGATTGCCGTTGCAAAGATGGTGATATGTGACGGTACACGTAGTTCCACGTCGCCATTCGCCAACTGAGAATCACGTGGCATTGCTACGAGACTGTCGTGTAAAAAAATAACGCGCTTGGGTCTGCATGTCAAACCAGAGCTATTATGTCCGAGCTGGGGCTCTCCAAAACACAGCGCCCTCACACGGAGGGAATAAAAACGTAAAACAGATACGAGACGTCGGAGATTGAGCGAAATCTGTGCGCGTTTGGTTCCATCGGGGGGGGGGGGGGGGTTCCCAGCTCCTATCTAATAGATCTGCTTAAACATTATTAATGACATGCTATGTATATAATGTGTAAACGTGCTTGTGCGCGCGTGTGTGTATATTAAGAACAATTGAAACTGTCAGCTGTATATCCGGACGCAACTTATGATTAAGGATTAGACTTGTGGCAATACTTACTGAGGTTTATGTTCTGTTTTGTATTGTTTTGTTTATTGGATTTGTTGTCGGCTCTTCTAAGCCTAATATATATGACGCCTTCTAAAAAGGACATACGTTCTATTAGATATAACGGACATAGTCTATGTAGATCCTTACTATTACGCCAGAAAAGGATACTTCTCGTTGGATACACTTTTATATTCGCTTGTTTTTTCTGATTGTTCTCTTTGAGTTTTCCTGCACAGCTTGGGAAGTTTACAGTTAAAACTGTTCATATTTAGCAAAGACCGGATACAAGTACCTCGTCTTCGGACTCTTTTGTATATAGCCGGATTGGAATATTTGTGGTTTCATTGTAATAAATTATATATAATCCAACAAAACTTATTTGTCATTGGACTGCGGTGTCGTGCTTTTCCATAGTATATGATGCCGTGAAAATAAACAACGGGCAACTCTGGTGATTCTCCCGGCTTTTGAATATTTATCCGCGTGATCTGTGCGCGTTTGGTTCCATCGGGTATACAATGCTGCCACCTCACGGACACTGGTTAATCCTGCCGTAATTTCTATTTTTATAAACAACTGCAAATTTGTATTTCTATTTGTTTTGTGTTAATAATATAGTTTTATTTTGAATAGTTTTTTAATTATAGGCTTACAGCATTATTTGATAAATGGGTATCCTTATTTAATTTCTATGTTATCCGTGTGGGGCTAAGCTATGCTGCCAACTCACGGATACTGGTTAATCCTGCGTAATTCTTATTTTATAAACAACTGTAAATTTGACTTTTTACTGGGGTAAGGCCGCCCTGGCGGCTAACAAATGCAGAGCATGAGTTGCCCCAGGCAGAGTTGAGGGGCTTAAAAGTGCTATCACCTCACCGAGCCTGGGTAACCGAGGCTAAGCCTGATGATGACCCTCGCACTGCAGCGCCCTCATCGGGAGTCAGAAAAGTTGTATCTAGAACGCGTAATCATGGCGTAAACGTTGTTTGTTTTTAGTAATATGGTGTAAACATCGTTGTGTAGTGGATGCCACAACAATAAACATAAATCTAAAAGTACATGGATCGGTTATGTGGCATTTCAAAAGATTTGGAATGGCAGCGTTATTCCTAGCCTCGGTTACCCAGGCTCCGTGAGGTGGCAGCACTTTTAAGCCCCTCAACTCTGCTTGGGGAAAGTAACGCTCTGCATGTGTTACCCGCCAGGGCGGCTTGACCCCAGATTAGGGTAGAGAAGCTGATTGGCTCTCAGGTCAACTATGAAATTAAAATAACGATATACTTTTATAAGATAATGATATCCTATGAAAAGTATTCAACATAGAACTTATATTAACAAAAAAATAAGTAAAAATTCAAATTTACAGTTGTTTATAAAATAAGAATTACGGCAGGATTAACCAGTATCCGTGAGGTGGCAGCATTGTTTAGCCACATACGAATAACACACAAATTAAATAAGGATACATTTTTATCAAATGATGCTGTAGTATAAAAACTATTACAAATTTAACTTATATTAACAGAAAATAAATAGAAATAAAATTTTCAGTTGTTTATAAAATATAAATTACGGATGGATTAACCAGTGTCCGTGAGGTGGCAGCATTGTATAGATGACGCGGATAAACATGCAAAAGCCGGGACATTCACCAGACTGTCTTCTCGACGTAGTTCCGCTGCCGACCGACAGTCGGTTAAGCGAGACTACTTCGTTCCTTCAACCGTGACAAGCTTCAAAATAATTATTTAATATCTGCACGGCTCATTTTGAAAGGAGTTCCTTACTGATTTTTCCATAACTTTATTAAGATGATAAATACACATTCCGCCAAATGCGTGCAAATAAATAGTTTGAAAGTTGTTTTTGATGAAATGCTACAGTATAGACAGAAAACAAACCTCGTAAAAGACACCTGTGAACTTAAAGCGAGGGTGTCAGCTCCTAGGCTTTAGTTTGTCATTAATATTACGTTCTTATGACTACAACGTGCATGTTGAAGGTTTACTGTCTGCAAATTAGTGTTTAGTTACTTTATTAAGCGCTTAACAGTGTTCGCAATTTGAAAGATTCCGCTTGCAACACGTTCAAATAGTAAAGAAACGATGCAGTTTCCAAAAAAATTGATTGGCAATTAATAACGCCGAGGCAAGCAGAGTTAACCTCAATACCCTTTGATGTTTAACTTGCCCACGCTCTAGACAGCAGATTTCCCGTTACAAATTATTGCTCGGCCAATACTAGGCTTTCCCTTTAAGTACTGTTTGCAAACAGTTAATTGATCTGGTCCGCCAAGTGACTGGCTACCATGCTGCCAAAAACAAAACAAAACACGTATCTGTAAATAGTACGTAGATGTTTGAGCATGCAGTAATGGTTGCATTCATTTCTTTATTCTACCACAGGTTATTTGCTTTCGCTGACAGAGCGGTGTGACTTTCTAGAATCACAAGTAAATTAGCGCCCCGGCCTCTGTGTGCATTGCATTTATGCCAGCCAGCCACTTATGGAGTTGTCGCTGGGCGGATTCTCTATGGTACACTAAATAGGCCCACGTAACCGTAGTTTGGTTGGTTTTGTCGGCTTTTATTTGAAATAAATGTTTGTGTTACAAGTGTGTAGATGTCCTTTGCTCCTGGAGGTCAATATAAAGTGACGACATTGTCAGCGGCGTGACTATCTGCGTTGACACTCAACACAATGTGCCCTGGGAAAATTGTTAAGCAAGGTCTTATGGCTTTGTAATCAGCCGAAGTGCTAACGCTACCAATAACGAAAAGTCGCTGTACAATACGGTGTAAATAAGAAAGTGAACACATCGACAAACAAGTGTGCCGTAACAGTCTATCGAGTTTTTATAATGTTTCCTAATAACAAGTTTTGGATAAGCCGCACACGGATTAAAATGCGTACCTAATAAATATTAGTGTGGTTGAAATGTTACGATGGCGTCTGAAATACGACGGTGCCATGATGGAGGTCGCTAAAATTAGAATAACTTGTGCTTGTGTAATTACTCAAACAAGACAACCGCTGTTTGCTTACACTCTAGTTTATATTTCAGCCGTCCTGAAAATACACGAACCAGTACTATAACTTATGTTGTTATGAGTTGAGTATATGGACGTCTCCACATCGGCAAACTTTACCGAAACTTGCACAAAACCACCGCAGCGGGATTCTAACCCCGTCACATCACTTCACATGTATTGGTGACATTACGGTTCACGGAGAGGTTAAACGCCACCGCTTATAGAATGCCACGGTCCAGTGGTTGTATTCAGGATATGCAAACGAGGCGTACCCCGGGCTTGATCAGAGAAGAGTTTTCGTTAATGGAAAAGTAAGTTGTTTGTCTTCAACAAGACATATTCTCAAAGCATCGCCAGTTCAAACAATTATGAGCAACGCGGGTGTGAAATAGAAACTTTGCTTGTTTCCATTCGACGCCTGGGTATTTGCAAATTTTGTGACGAACGCCGCCTAATGAAATACACATATGGCTTTCGTTAGCACCACACAGAGAGACCAGGCGACGGCCAACATAATTATACATTTCTGAAACGCTGAATGATCGTTACCATATTGATACAAATATAGCCCTTCTTTGAAAAGTAGTTCCCGTAACTTGCTTTAAAAACGTAAAAATAAAAAACTCCGATAACTCCGACAACTCCTTCAAGTAACGTGGAGGACGGTATGCATAATTATATTAGTAACTATGTTTATTGTATTTATAAAAAGGAACACACACAACTAGTATGAAGTCACACTTCATTATGCGTGAAAGCGTTGAATTGCTAGACACAGTTTTGCATCGTGTCATATTTTGTTTCAAATTATGGGTTACAACGGTTTTATCGGAATACACTGTATGCGTAATATTGGAGAGTATCGTTGTCTTGCAGCCCTGTGGCGGTGTTATTCAAGCGAGGACAAACCACTGATGGTTGCAGCTAGGAACGCCCTGCTCGTTCTAACTGGCTCTATCGACCATCCTTCCGATATAAACGCAAGTGAGTGAGACTGACACGAACATTTTCTAGCTAGCTCCATCGTAGCCTCGGTTACCCAGACTCCGTGAGGTGGCAGCACTTTTAAGCCCCTCAACTCCCCCTGGGACATTAATGGGCTTAAGTTTCTACATCCGGGTAGCCTTACCCCAGATTAGTAATTTCTATTTTTATAAACAACTGCAAATTTGTATTTCTATTTGTTTTGTGTTAATAATATAGTTTTATTTTGAATCGTTTTTTAATTATAGGCTTACAGCATTATTTGATAAATGGGTATCCTTATTTAATTTCTATGTTATCCGTGTGGGGCTAAGCTATGCTGCCAACTCACGGATACTGGTTAATCCTGCGTAATTCTTATTTTATAAACAACTGTAAATTTGACTTTTTACTGGGGTAAGGCCGCCCTGGCGGCTAACAAATGCAGAGCATGAGTTGCCCCAGGCAGAGTTGAGGGGCTTAAAAGTGCTATCACCTCACCGAGCCTGGGTAACCGAGGCTAAGCCTGATGATGACCCTCGCACTGCAGCGCCCTCATCGGGAGTCAGAAAAGTTGTATCTAGAACGCGTAATCATGGCGTAAGCGTTGTTTGTTTTTAGTAATATGGTGTAAACATCGTTGTGTAGTGGATGCCACAACAATAAACATAAATCTAAAAGTACATGGATCGGTTATGTGGCATTTCAAAAGATTTGGAATGGCAGCGTTATTCCTAGCCTCGGTTACCCAGGCTCCGTGAGGTGGCAGCACTTTTAAGCCCCTCAACTCTGCCTGGGGAAAGTAACGCTCTGCATGTGTTACCCGCCAGGGCGGCTTGACCCCAGATTAGGGTAGAGAAGCTGATTGGCTCTCAGGTCAACTATGAAATTAAAATAACGATATACTTTTATAAGATAATGATATCCTATGAAAAGTATTCAACATAGAACTTATATTAACAAAAAAATAAGTAAAAATTCAAATTTACAGTTGTTTATAAAATAAGAATTACGGCAGGATTAACCAGTATCCGTGAGGTGACAGCATTGTTTAGCCACATACGAATAACACACAAATTAAATAGGGATACATTTTTATCAAATGATGCTGTAGTATAAAAACTATTACAAATTTAACTTATATTAACAGAAAATAAATAGAAATAAAATGTTCAGTTGTTTATAAAATATAAATTACGGATGGATTAACCAGTGTCCGTGAGGTGGCAGCATTGTATAGATGACGCGGATAAACATGCAAAAGCCGGGACATTCACCAGACTGTCTTCTCGGCGTAGTTCCGCTGCCGACCGACAGTCGGTTAAGCGAGACTACTTCGTTCCTTCAACCGTGACAAGCTTCAAAATAATTATTTAATATCTGCACGGCTCATTTTGAAAGGAGTTCCTTACTGATTTTTCCATAACTTTATTAAGATGATAAATACACATTCCGCCAAATGCGTGCAAATAAATAGTTTGAAAGTTGTTTTTGATGAAATGCTACAGTATAGACAGAAAACAAACCTCGTAAAAGACACCTGTGAACTTAAAGCGAGGGTGTCAGCTCCTAGGCTTTAGTTTGTCATTAATATTACGTTCTTATGACTACAACGTGCATGTTGAAGGTTTACTGTCTGCAAATTAGTGTTTAGTTACTTTATTAAGCGCTTAACAGTGTTCGCAATTTGAAAGATTCCGCTTGCAACACGTTCAAATAGTAAAGAAACGATGCAGTTTCCAAAAAAATTGATTGGCAATTAATAACGCCGAGGCAAGCAGAGTTAACCTCAATACCCTTTGATGTTTAACTTGCCCACGCTCTAGACAGCAGATTTCCCGTTACAAATTATTGCTCGGCCAATACTAGGCTTTCCCTTTAAGTACTGTTTGCAAACAGTTAATTGATCTGGTCCGCCAAGTGACTGGCTACCATGCTGCCAAAAACAAAACAAAACACGTATCTGTAAATAGTACGTAGATGTTTGAGCATGCAGTAATGGTTGCATTCATTTCTTTATTCTACCACAGGTTATTTGCTTTCGCTGACAGAGCGGTGTGACTTTCTAGAATCACAAGTAAATTAGCGCCCCGGCCTCTGTGTGCATTGCATTTATGCCAGCCAGCCACTTATGGAGTTGTCGCTGGGCGGATTCTCTATGGTACACTAAATAGGCCCACGTAACCGTAGTTTGGTTGGTTTTGTCGGCTTTTATTTGAAATAAATGTTTGTGTTACAAGTGTGTAGATGTCCTTTGCTCCTGGAGGTCAATATAAAGTGACGACATTGTCAGCGGCGTGACTATCTGCGTTGACACTCAACACAATGTGCCCTGGGAAAATTGTTAAGCAAGGTCTTATGGCTTTGTAATCAGCCGAAGTGCTAACGCTACCAATAACGAAAAGTCGCTGTACAATACGGTGTAAATAAGAAAGTGAACACATCGACAAACAAGTGTGCCGTAACAGTCTATCGAGTTTTTATAATGTTTCCTAATAACAAGTTTTGGATAAGCCGCACACGGATTAAAATGCGTACCTAATAAATATTAGTGTGGTTGAAATGTTACGATGGCGTCTGAAATACGACGGTGCCATGATGGAGGTCGCTAAAATTAGAATAACTTGTGCTTGTGTAATTACTCAAACAAGACAACCGCTGTTTGCTTACACTCTAGTTTATATTTCAGCCGTCCTGAAAATACACGAACCAGTACTATAACTTATGTTGTTATGAGTTGAGTATATGGACGTCTCCACATCGGCAAACTTTACCGAAACTTGCACAAAACCACCGCAGCGGGATTCTAACCCCGTCACATCACTTCACATGTATTGGTGACATTACGGTTCACGGAGAGGTTAAACGCCACCGCTTATAGAATGCCACGGTCCAGTGGTTGTATTCAGGATATGCAAACGAGGCGTACCCCGGGCTTGATCAGAGAAGAGTTTTCGTTAATGGAAAAGTAAGTTGTTTGTCTTCAACAAGACATATTCTCAAAGCATCGCCAGTTCAAACAATTATGAGCAACGCGGGTGTGAAATAGAAACTTTGCTTGTTTCCATTCGACGCCTGGGTATTTGCAAATTTTGTGACGAACGCCGCCTAATGAAATACACATATGGCTTTCGTTAGCACCACACAGAGAGACCAGGCGACGGCCAACATAATTATACATTTCTGAAACGCTGAATGATCGTTACCATATTGATACAAATATAGCCCTTCTTTGAAAAGTAGTTCCCGTAACTTGCTTTAAAAACGTAAAAATAAAAAACTCCGATAACTCCGACAACTCCTTCAAGTAACGTGGAGGACGGTATGCATAATTATATTAGTAACTATGTTTATTGTATTTATAAAAAGGAACACACACAACTAGTATGAAGTCACACTTCATTATGCGTGAAAGCGTTGAATTGCTAGACACAGTTTTGCATCGTGTCATATTTTGTTTCAAATTATGGGTTACAACGGTTTTATCGGAATACACTGTATGCGTAATATTGGAGAGTATCGTTGTCTTGCAGCCCTGTGGCGGTGTTATTCAAGCGAGGACAAACCACTGATGGTTGCAGCTAGGAACGCCCTGCTCGTTCTAACTGGCTCTATCGACCATCCTTCCGATATAAACGCAAGTGAGTGAGACTGACACGAACATTTTCTAGCTAGCTCCATCGTAGCCTCGGTTACCCAGACTCCGTGAGGTGGCAGCACTTTTAAGCCCCTCAACTCCCCCTGGGACATTAATGGGCTTAAGTTTCTACATCCGGGTAGCCTTACCCCAGATTAGTAATTTCTATTTTTATAAACAACTGCAAATTTGTATTTCTATTTGTTTTGTGTTAATAATATAGTTTTATTTTGAATCGTTTTTTAATTATAGGCTTACAGCATTATTTGATAAATGGGTATCCTTATTTAATTTCTATGTTATCCGTGTGGGGCTAAGCTATGCTGCCAACTCACGGATACTGGTTAATCCTGCGTAATTCTTATTTTATAAACAACTGTAAATTTGATTTTTTACTGGGGTAAGGCCGCCCTGGCGGCTAACAAATGCAGAGCATGAGTTGCCCCATGCAGAGTTGAGGGGCTTAAAAGTGCTATCACCTCACCGAGCCTGGGTAACCGAGGCTAAGCCTGATGATGACCCTCGCACTGCAGCGCCCTCATCGGGAGTCAGAAAAGTTGTATCTAGAACGCGTAATCATGGCGTAAGCGTTGTTTGTTTTTAGTAATATGGTGTAAACATCGTTGTGTAGTGGATGCCACAACAATAAACATAAATCTAAAAGTACATGGATCGGTTATGTGGCATTTCAAAAGATTTGGAATGGCAGCGTTATTCCTAGCCTCGGTTACCCAGGCTCCGTGAGGTGGCAGCACTTTTAAGCCCCTCAACTCTGCCTGGGGAAAGTAACGCTCTGCATGTGTTACCCGCCAGGGCGGCTTGACCCCAGATTAGGGTAGAGAAGCTGATTGGCTCTCAGGTCAACTATGAAATTAAAATAACGATATACTTTTATAAGATAATGATATCCTATGAAAAGTATTCAACATAGAACTTATATTAACAAAAAAATAAGTAAAAATTCAAATTTACAGTTGTTTATAAAATAAGAATTACGGCAGGATTAACCAGTATCCGTGAGGTGACAGCATTGTTTAGCCACATACGAATAACACACAAATTAAATAGGGATACATTTTTATCAAATGATGCTGTAGTATAAAAACTATTACAAATTTAACTTATATTAACAGAAAATAAATAGAAATAAAATGTTCAGTTGTTTATAAAATATAAATTACGGATGGATTAACCAGTGTCCGTGAGGTGGCAGCATTGTATAGATGACGCGGATAAACATGCAAAAGCCGGGACATTCACCAGACTGTCTTCTCGACGTAGTTCCGCTGCCGACCGACAGTCGGTTAAGCGAGACTACTTCGTTCCTTCAACCGTGACAAGCTTCAAAATAATTATTTAATATCTGCACGGCTCATTTTGAAAGGAGTTCCTTACTGATTTTTCCATAACTTTATTAAGATGATAAATACACATTCCGCCAAATGCGTGCAAATAAATAGTTTGAAAGTTGTTTTTGATGAAATGCTACAGTATAGACAGAAAACAAACCTCGTAAAAGACACCTGTGAACTTAAAGCGAGGGTGTCAGCTCCTAGGCTTTAGTTTGTCATTAATATTACGTTCTTATGACTACAACGTGCATGTTGAAGGTTTACTGTCTGCAAATTAGTGTTTAGTTACTTTATTAAGCGCTTAACAGTATTCGCAATTTGAAAGATTCCGCTTGCAACACGTTCAAATAGTAAAGAAACGATGCAGTTTCCAAAAAAATTGATTGGCAATTAATAACGCCGAGGCAAGCAGAGTTAACCTCAATACCCTTTGATGTTTAACTTGCCCACGCTCTAGACAGCAGATTTCCCGTTACAAATTATTGCTCGGCCAATACTAGGCTTTCCCTTTAAGTACTGTTTGCAAACAGTTAATTGATCTGGTCCGCCAAGTGACTGGCTACCATGCTGCCAAAAACAAAACAAAACACGTATCTGTAAATAGTACGTAGATGTTTGAGCATGCAGTTATGGTTGCATTCATTTCTTTATTCTACCACAGGTTATTTGCTTTCGCTGACAGAGCGGTGTGACTTTCTAGAATCACAAGTAAATTAGCGCCCCGGCCTCTGTGTGCATTGCATTTATGCCAGCCAGCCACTTATGGAGTTGTCGCTGGGCGGATTCTCTATGGTACACTAAATAGGCCCACGTAACCGTAGTTTGGTTGGTTTTGTCGGCTTTTATTTGAAATAAATGTTTGTGTTACAAGTGTGTAGATGTCCTTTGCTCCTGGAGGTCAATATAAAGTGACGACATTGTCAGCGGCGTGACTATCTGCGTTGACACTCAACACAATGTGCCCTGGGAAAATTGTTAAGCAAGGTCTTATGGCTTTGTAATCAGCCGAAGTGCTAACGCTACCAATAACGAAAAGTCGCTGTACAATACGGTGTAAATAAGAAAGTGAACACATCGACAAACAAGTGTGCCGTAACAGTCTATCGAGTTTTTATAATGTTTCCTAATAACAAGTTTTGGATAAGCCGCACACGGATTAAAATGCGTACCTAATAAATATTAGTGTGGTTGAAATGTTACGATGGCGTCTGAAATACGACGGTGCCATGATGGAGGTCGCTAAAATTAGAATAACTTGTGCTTGTGTAATTACTCAAACAAGACAACCGCTGTTTGCTTACACTCTAGTTTATATTTCAGCCGTCCTGAAAATACACGAACCAGTACTATAACTTATGTTGTTATGAGTTGAGTATATGGACGTCTCCACATCGGCAAACTTTACCGAAACTTGCACAAAACCACCGCAGCGGGATTCTAACCCCGTCACATCACTTCACATGTATTGGTGACATTACGGTTCACGGAGAGGTTAAACGCCACCGCTTATAGAATGCCACGGTCCAGTGGTTGTATTCAGGATATGCAAACGAGGCGTACCCCGGGCCTCGCTGCCACGTACGTCTGCATTCCTCACTGCGCTGCGTCCTGATTTGCGCAGAAAATTTGGCTCATGTGTTGAATACCGTTCTGGTTGAGACCGCGTGCAATTAGCGAAGGCGATGCAGCGACAGCAAAGCAATTACGACGACGCTATTGTCATACTTATATCACACTTTCAGTCAGGGAAGTGTATTTGACCCCGCCGAAACCCATACAAAATAAAACCCCGGAAAGTAAGCCATAGTTCGAATGAATGATAACCAATACCACCCATATATAATCTCTACTAAGCAATAGCCAGCGTGTCAATCGTCTAAAATTAAACACACACAGTACCCTGAAACACCTTGCTCAATCATACCACGTCCATCAAAGTTCAACTTTCGACAAGCTGCTCGACTTGTCACCGTCAGCTGAAGCTTTCCTCAAATAAACTCGCGATAGTGTAGAGGTTATGATGTCCGCCTGGAACACCGGGTGCTTGGATGCAATAACCGGTACACAAATCGGGCAGACATGCTATGTTTAATGTAAAATCTGGCTATCAATACTGGGGGCTGTGTATATCGCTGGTGACTCGGAATCACGAAAATCTCGATACCGTTTTATTTTGGGACGTAAACGAACAAACGAGGAGGATAAATTGAATGGCATAACCACACATGTAATATATATATATATATATATATATATATATATATATATATATATATATATATATATATATATATATATATATATATATATATATATAATATATGTATATATATATACACGAACGCATGCACGCACACGCACACCACATACATCACCACACACAACACACACCACACACACACAACACACACAACACACACCACACACACGCGCGCGCGCATACGCACACGCATACACACACCGCACGCACGCACGCACGCACACACACAAACAAACACACTCACACACACACACACACACACCCACACCCACACACACACACACACACACACACACACACACACACACACACACACACACAAACACACACACACACACACACACACACACACACACCACACACACACACACACACACACACACACACACACACACACACACACACACACACCCACACCCACACCCACACCCACACCCACACCCACACCCACACCCACACACTGACTGTCATTTAAACAGGACGTTGCCGAAGGGAACAACTAGGAAACAGACTAGTAAACAAAAGCAATACGAGGTGAAATATTAATAGCATGTAGTAGTGGAGTGTAATTATAATATGTTGAAACATTAATATAGTATATGTAATGTAATAATAAAATACATGCCTGATAACGATTTGATATTTGTTTTAATATATATATATAATATATTCCCAGAGAAGCCGAGATGGTGTCTGAGTGAACAGGTCTGTCAGGGAAGTAAAGTGTAAAAGCGCTTTGAGCGGTCCTGAGGAATGGATACTGCACTATATAAGAACTTGCCTTTATATATATATATATATATATATATATATATATATATATATATATATATATATATATATATATATATATATATATATATAAGATGGAAGAATTAGTGTGAGAGAGGGCGAGCCGGAGAGAGGGAAAGAGGGAGAGAAATCGAGAGAGGGAGTGAGAGGGTTAGAACTACCACAGCTTGCCTCCGCTACTCCATACTAGATTTAAGATAACATAAAACTATGTGTTCGTCTCTGACTGAAGCCATGCATTTGTAATCTCAACAGTTAGTAATTGGCTTCGTGGACGGTGGTCCTACTTTGTTTCGTTGAACAGGTGGGTTCAAAGTGTCTGCCCCAATCACATGATAAGCCATCGTGTTATCTTTTATTAACAACGGCCACAAGGAAGAAGCGAATGGTGAAGAAAAGACAAAACTGAAGCAGAAGCCATGAATTAGAAGAATGATGATACTATTGAGATGAGATGCGGGAGGGCTGGCGGGCTGGCGGGCTGGCTGGCGGGCGGGCGGGCGGGCGGGCGGGCGGGCGGGCGGGCGGGCGGGCGGGCGGGCGGGCGGGCGGGCAGGCGGGCAGGCGGGCAGGCGGGCAGGCGGGCAGGCGGGCAGGCGGGCAGGCGGGCAGGCGGGCAGGCGGGCAGGCGGGCAGGCGGGCAGGCGGGCAGGCGGGCAGGCGGGCAGGCGGGCAGGCGGGCAGGCGGGCAGGCGGGCAGGCGGGCAGGCACAAGTATAAAGTTCCAGGAGACTCACATTAAGAAAACATGTCGCTAACATGAGAAACTCCTTTTAACAATAACACATTTAATTATAGTAAATACAAATAATAAACACAGTTCAGTGCTAATAAAGAAGTACACAAAAGTTCTGTTTTTCTCACTTTCAAGACTTAATCTGGTAATAAAGAGGTTACATGAGTGAGTGAGTGAGTGAGTGAGTGAGTGAGTGAGTGAGTGAGTGAGTGAGTGAGTGAGTGAGAAAGAGAGAGAGAAAGAGCGAGAGAGAGAGAGAGAGAGAGAGAGAGCGAGAGAGAGAGAGAGAGAGAGAGAGTGCGTGTGGTGTTGCCTCACACAATAGTTCTCATTGAATAGTTCCGCAGAGGGGTGCCAGAGACGTTATTTGACCGGTCACGCATCGCCAATTCGACCCCTGACCTCAAGGAGAATAATCAAACGCTTGTTCGGCGGTGAAGCGTGACAGATCCCTATCCGCGGTGTACTGAGTTCGCTGTGAGCCGATGCCTTTACTGTTGACGACAGCAATGCAACGGAAGCCATTTTCTGCTTTCACATCGACACAACGTTTGCGTCCATGCACGCCCACTATACCTGAGACAGGGTGGTAGGTGAGTTACACGAATTCCGATGTGTCGACCGACCGACCATCATTATCTGCTAGTTCCGTTTCACTGTGACAACTCGTCACACGACTCAAGAACTATTATCGCGGGAGACATTTGAAGGAATCTGTCAACCGTGACAGGACGGTCAACACAACGTAAGGTAATACAACGGCTTCATTAGTACTTTATAAAACGTGTACATTTCTAAGTTACATGCGTCCTGTAGATATTGTCAAGGTGGTTTGGATGTAGGGGAATGCACAATGTGTACGTGGATGTTTGAATAGTTGAATAGTTCGCGTGACTTTAGTTGTTAGGCAAGCGATGGATTTAGGTCGCTTCAACAAAGAGTAACTTACAGGGGCCTCCTCTCATAAGACCCTCGGTAGTTCGGAGTAGATCCACGGCGGAGAATCCGTCGTCTGATACGATACATATCGTTATATTTAAAGTGCAACATCATGATTACGGTCACCTCTGGATTGCACGAAAGTTACCCGAACAGCGAGATGACTTTAATGGGATATGGACGTTATGTCCCAAGTCACATATGTCCTAGACGATATGTCCTAAATTTATTATTACGTTTTTATGTTATTTTTGGACTTTAGTCTTAACATAAATATGTTGATGTATTAACACTAATGCTGGCACTTTTTGTAGAACATTTAAAGTCCATTTCATGTTTAACTGTCACTTAGCATCTTGTTTTTGGGTCATCGTCCACAATATTTGGGACATAAGTGACTTGGGACATAAGCGACTTGGGACATAACGTCTATAACTCACTTTAATGTGACGTTTTCGTGAACACAAATGCATTGCAACAATGTACTTGAATTGTAGTTTATGCTGTTATCTACTCACCTCCAGGTGTTTTAGTTATGCACTCGGACGCCAATATATTGCAAGTTTTGATTGGTTTTAATTTAGAATGAGAGACACCAACATAGACGTGAATGCGAATGTACCCACTCGGGAAACGGATGTATCAGAAGAAACAACCGACCAGGCCAATGTAACACAATTCACACTTCTGCGGTATAAGAAATGTCTAAAGGACATGCGAAGGTTAGCAGGTTTGCCAGATGAAAGCCCCGACGACAATCTGGATAGACTCCATATTATCGTGAATGAGTTAAAAGGCATTGCCGAAAGGTTAAACAAACTTGCCGAGAAAGACGACAAAGCCGTTGGTGCGGTCAGACGAGGAGCGTTGGTTTTATACACGGAAATACTCAACTTAGGTGCAGTGAATGAGCAGACGAGGCTGGATGAGGTGGCAGCAAATGGCATTGCTATTTTCTCGTGGACATGTTATGAAAGGACAAGAAAGGAACGTGGATGCGTGAACGGTGAGTTAACTTCTCTTTAAACAAGCATTGAAACGGTTTGTGTCAAAGATCAGGCAGTTGTTAAATAAAGCTTGATCAGAGAAGAGTTTTCGTTAATGGAAAAGTAAGTTGTTTGTCTTCAACAAGACATATTCTCAAAGCATCGCCAGTTCAAACAATTATGAGCAACGCGGGTGTGAAATAGAAACTTTGCTTGTTTCCAATCGACGCCTGGGTATTTGCAAGTTTTGTGACGAACGCCGCCTAATGAAATACACTTATGGCTTTCATTAGCACCACACAGAGAGACCAGGCGACGGCCAACATAATTATACATTTCTGAAACGCTGAATGATCGTTACCATATTGATACAAATATTGCCCTTCTTTGAAAAGTAGTTCCCGTAACTTGCTTTAAAAACGTAAAAATAAAAAACTCCGATAACTCCGACAACTCCTTCAAGTAACGTGGAGGACGGTATGCATAATTATATTAGTAACTATGTTTATTGTATTTATAAAAAGGAACACACACAACTAGTATGAAGTCACACTTCATTATGCGTGAAAGCGTTGAATTGCTAGACACAGTTTTGCATCGTGTCATATTTTGTTTCAAATTATGGGTTACAACGGTTTTATCGGAATACACTGTATGCGTAATATTGGAGAGTATCGTTGTCTTGCAGCCCTGTGGCGGTGTTATTCAAGCGAGGACAAACCACTGATGGTTGCAGCTAGGAACGCCCTGCTCGTTCTAACTGGCTCTATCGACCATCCTTCCGATATAAACGCAAGTGAGTGAGACTGACACGAACATTTTCTAGCTAGCTCCATCGTAGCCTCGGTTACCCAGACTCCGTGAGGTGGCAGCACTTTTAAGCCCCTCAACTCCCCCTGGGACATTAATGGGCTTAAGTTTCTACATCCGGGTAGCCTTACCCCAGATTAGGGTAGAGACGCTAATTGGCTCTCAGACCAACTATGAAATTAAAATAACGATATACTTTTACAAGATAATAATATCACATGAAAAGTATTCAACATTGAACGTATATATTAACACAAAAGTAAGTAAAAATTCAAATTTACAGTTGTTTATAAAATAAGAATTACGGCAGGATTAACCAGTATCCGTGACGTGGCAGCATTGTCTAGCCCCACACGGATAGCATACCAATTAAATAAGGATACCTTTTTATCAAATAATGGTGTATTATAAAAACTATTCAGAAGTAAACTTATATTAACACAAAATAAATAGAAATACAAATTTGCATTGTTTATAAAAAATATATATTACGGCAGTGTCCGTGAGGTGGCAGCATTGTATAGATCACGTGGATATCAAACAAAAGCTGTTAATGGGGCCAGACTGTCTTCTAGGCGTAGTTCCGCAGCCGACCGACAGTCGGTTAAGCGAGACTAGCTCCGTCGACTACTCACTCCCAATGTCGCAGATGCGTTAGCGGAATGTGTGTGGCACAATTATTATATTTGTTTAATTTGTAGATCTTTGTATATAATTCTATAACATGTTAAATACACTTTTTTATGTTTCTATGGAATATTCCATTGAATTCTATATAAAATAAAGAGCCACTTTATGTTATATCGGTATATATTCTATATAATTCTATAAATGTTCTTGCTGGGGGGGGGGGCCAGTTTTGTAATTAATTGTGTGCTCATGCGTAAGTGTTTGCACAAACACGTGCGTGGACTGTCACAAATTATAGTAAAGTGGTCATAGATTATGTGTGGTGTGTGTGTGTGTGTGTGTGTGTGTGTGTGTGTGTGTGTGTGTGTGTGTGTGAGTGCGTGCGTGCATATATGTGCGTGCGTGCATGTGTGTGTGTGTGTGTGTGTGTGTATGTGTGTGTGTGTGTGTGTGTGTGTGTGTGTGTGTGTGTACGTGCGTGCGTGCATGTGTGTGTATGTAGTCTGTATAGTCCAACATCCAGGTGTCACAAGGTGCACACATTAAATGTAGATTTTTTTCCAGATCCACATCCACCAGCTGCACAGAAACTTGGTATGCCATGATTTTTATTTTTGTTTCTTTTCTGCTGCTTTTGCTAAGAATATGTTGGGGATGCATTTTCCATTTAATCCATTTTCTATTGGTTTCTATGTTGTTTTCATAGTAGTCTAATATTGATGCAAATGCGCATCAATGTAGAGTAGTCCCAATTATATTACGATATTACGCTAGCTGTAAACCCTAAACGAGATTAATTACACGTGCATATACTTACAATAAGTCATGTAGAAACTATAATTGAAACGGCTATTTTGCAGGAACGGTGTTTATAAGTTTTGTACCGAAAGACGAGGAATGCGTCATGAAGATGAAAGATGCCCTAGAAAACAACTTCCTCGTCAAACTGGTGGAAGCTGGCGATAAATATGGTTTGTTCATTGGTATAGATAGTTTCGCGTAGTCTGGCTATACCTGCCTTGCTTGTTTGCCCGTAAGTAAATCGACACTTTTGACAGAGAAGAAACATTTAACTATATGTGACATTTACCAGTAATTTGTTATCAAAGTTATGCTTACATTATGCTTACCACAGAGTTGACAACTAGGATCAATATTCAAACCGAAACCCTAATTTATTATTTCAACTACCACTGTAGATATGATGAACGCTATAAAGTAACTATTAAATGTTGAGAATATTTTTCTAGTGACTTGTTTATTTCCTGCGACCTTTTTCACGACGTTTTGCGGTGTGACAGTAGTGCCGCTATTTCTATGTTAAGTGTGTGTGTTTCTGACGTCATATCAGTGATGCTAGCCGAAGAGGTGTCACGTGGACACCCATGTGTGTTGGTGCTTGTTGCGTCTGCTGAGTACAGAATGAAAAGCAAGTTGCCGGAACAAAGAACAGGTATGAATGGCACATCACGTAACAAACTGTGGTTAGCTCCTTGTTAGCCCTTTGTTGGCTCTATATTTGCTCTTCATTGGCTCTTTGTTGGCTTTTTGTCGGCTCTTTGGTAGCTCTTTGTTAGATTTTTGTTGGCCAACGAATCATTCTTAACGATTCCCCGTTCTGCTTTACTTGGTATATAAAGTGATTGTTGTAAACAAAATTCAAGCGAATGTCGGTCTATAATGTTCATACAATTATTTCAAAATGGGCGCGCGTATGTGTATGTGTATAGTGGTTCAAAAACTGTGTGTGTGTGTGTGTGTGTGTGTGTGTGTGTGTGTGTGTGTGTGTGTGTGTGAGAGAGAGAGTGAGTGTTTGCGTGTGCGTGTGCGTGTGCGTGTTGTGCATGTGCATATGCATGTGCATGGACATATTCTCTGTGTCACGTTGTACCATTAATTTAGTAGATTTTATAAGGGGAATATACTCAAATTATAATTTTCTAAAAGCACAATCGTCTCACATTATCGTTTCAACAGTGTACACATCTTCTTCTCTTAAACACAATAATAATATGTCATGTAAATGTCGTTGTATGGCACTAAATAGCTGACAGGTAGGCCCTATACTATGTCATTACGTTATAAAACATTACTTTCAATGCACGTTGATGAGGCACATTTAACCGAGGTGCGGCACGTGATTATGCAAAACACTCTTTAATTGTTTTAGTTATCGAGTATGCAAGACGTCACCTCGACCTCAGAACGATCAAGGTAAACTTCGTGAACTCACCTGACAACCACAAAGTCCCAGACTCGCTCGATCGGTTCGCTTGCTTTCCTTTGGGACAATCCATTCCAGATGAAGCGTGGCTGAAGTCGTTGAACGATGAACTCAAATTCATGTTTTCTAATGAGGTATGACAGTTTAGTTCACAAATAGGGTGTATAAAATATGTGTTCTGTTAACGACGGAAATGCCACTACAATATTCAAAAATCATTAGCAGGCCTATGTCCACCCAACAGAAGGGACTAAGTGGCACCCAGCATACGACACATGACACGACACTGTTCTTCTTCACGTCATAATAAAGATTTGTCACTACGTGAATTATGAACTCATGTGAACTCATGTTTTGTCATAAATACGCGATAAAACGCGATTTTTGCAAGTGGACAATGCGTATGATGCGCGAGAAATCATATGGCAGCAAAGTCACCAAGATGTTTAGTGTGTGCGCTGCACAAATTTCTCTTGACAGATCAGCCACTGCGCTGTTCAATCATTATTACGTTCAGGCATCGAAAGACCAAGAAGTATTACTATTTATTAGTTACGTATGCAGAATGAGCACTGACGAATTGTATGTTTAAAACAGATGACCAGTTTTAAACGTGTCAGCTGTAACAATAGCATAGTGTAGACCTATACGTTGATATATCACAAGTACCTGTGCCCGGTCCATACACACACGCACGCACGCACGCACACATACACGCACGCACGCACGCACACACACACACACACATACACGCACACGCACGCACGCACACGCACGCACGCACGCACACACACACACACACACACACACACACACACACACAATCATAATCGTGATATTTATATAGCGCTGTTCCAACATTCGTTGTTCACAGCGCTGTACAAACAGTTCTTGAAAATAGATAAGTCTTGAGTTTTACTTTAAATGCAGCAGTGGTGTTAGATGGTGCGGTAGCGGCGGCGGCCTCGCTGAAAGCCCTGTCACCCCAGTGAAGCATTGTGCGTGGCACACACAATAAATTGTGTTCGCTGGAGCGCAGCGACCTAACCGGTTGACGTCGCCTTACAATATATTCAGGAGCATGGCCAGTCAGTGCTCGATGAACAAGTAGCAGGATTTTGAATTCCACTTGCACTGCTATCGGCAGCCAGTGCAACTTCATCAGCAGCGGTGTGGCATGGCTATGTTTCATGGCCCGTCAATCAAGAGGGTTGCCCAGTTCTGCACTTTCTGAAGCCGTTGTATTTGCTTCAGAGGCAGACGATATAACAGTGTATTGCCAACACCGAGTCTGCTTGTAACAAATGCACGTATGACTTGCTGTGTCGCTGCTGCTGTCAGATAGCGTCTGATCCTAGAGATGTTGCGGAGGTAGAACATTCCTGACTTGCATACAGCAGTCACATGCGACTCCATCGTCATCTCAGCGTCAAACTAGACACCAAGAGTAGGGACTCTGTGGATCACCCTGACCAAACAGACCCCAACACGCAACGCTTGCAGCTTGATTTTCTTTAGCTGTTGAGCTGAACCAAATAGTAATACTTCTGTGTTTGAGTCGTTCAACTTAAACGAGTTTGTTTTCATCCATATCATCGGTCATGTTACACACCGTTCAATGCACTCAACAGCCGCGTCAATGTCCTCCTGACGCGGTTTCACTGGGATGTAAATTTGCGTGTCGTCAGCTTTCAAATGTGACATCAAGTTGTTTTTCCGAATGATTTTCGACAATGATATCGCATAAATAGAGAACAACTGTGGTCCGAAACTCCGAATACAAAATCTTGAGGGACCCCCAAACATAACACACACAGGCACACATACACGCACGCACACACGCACGCACGCACACGCACACGCAACACACACACACACACACACACACACACACACACACACACACACACACACACACACACACACACACACACACACACATACTAAGATAACTTTTATGTGTTTGATTTAGCCCAGCGACACTGACAAATTCATTCGCAGCCACATCATGCATGATGATGAAGACGGAACGAGACGGTAAGCATCTTTCAACTAAGACTACACACAAGGTTGAAATATATTTGATGGAATTCACTTCGTCTCTAACAACGCACTCGCTCATTTGATTTATCCATCACGTGACCATGTTTGTACCAGTCGGACCGTCAGTCCGAAAACGGATGCCGAGCACTGCCGTATTCGAGTATTTCTTTATGTATCTAGTTCAAATCCTGGCATAGTCGTTGCGATCTTAAATAAAACAGGTGTTCCAGGTTAGTAATGCAAAATTTATTTAAAAAGAAGACACTTGGTGAAACCTACAAAAAAAGGTCTCTCTTCTATTTATTTCATCGATATTTATACGATGCATGTGTGGTAGTAATTGGGCATACAGAGTTTAGTTTGGGATTATGTAAGAAATTATACAAGTTTTGTTTTATTGTTTCAGACGGGCAACTTGTTTCGGAGAAATCGCTTTCAAAGACCGTATTTCGAAGTTACCAAAACATGTAAGTTTTTAATATAGCTAACTAAACATAATATAATTGCGTAGCAAGCTTCTAATTACGTACCTATCATAATGTTTTAATGCCAGACTTTTTAAATCTTGAATACATTCTTCACTGTGCCTAGTTTTAATCAATTCTTCGCAACCGGAAACGACGAATGCCCCAGGAAAACGCCATCTGCACTGCTTTCAGGAAGCTTGATACTGTAAAGCTAACGCTGAAATAAAGGCTCGACATCTACATGCACGCACGTGCATATGCACATGCACACATACACGCCCAAACACGCGCACGCGCGCACAGGGGTGCTCACGCTCGTTTTCACATCGCACACGCACACAGACACACGCACACAGACACACGCACACAGAATTGTATCAACGTTAAACTAAATTAAAGTAATAAACAATAGTGATTTGATTGATTGATTGATTGGTTGGTTGGTTGGTTGGCTGGCTGGCTGGCTGGCAGGCTGGCTGCCTGGCTGGCTGGCTGGCTGGCTGGCTGGCTGGCTGGCTGGCTGGCTGGCTGGCTGACTGACTGACTGACTGACTGACTGACTGACTGACTGCCTGACTGACTGACTGACTGACTGACTGACTGACTGACTGACTGACTGACTGACTGACTGACTGACTGACTGACTGACTGACTGACTGACTGACTGACTGACTGACTGACTGACTGACTGACTGACTGACTGACTGACTGACTGACTGACTGACTGACTGACTGACTGACTGACTGACTGACTGACTGACTGATTGATTGATTGATGTTTCAGTACGTCAGAGTTCACCACACAGCGCATATCGGAAACATTTGGACATTGCTGAAAAATTACTGGAAAGTATCCAAGCAACGAATTGGCCAACCAGTAGCATTCACGATGCGGGAAGACGCGTTCTGTCTGGATCCAACAAGCGAGGGCCCTACGTTCGTAAATGCCTTCCGCAAAGCACACAAACACAAAGGTAGAGTCAAACACAGCCAGATGAATAAAGCCGCGACAATGTTTGCTAATACATCGAATGCCAATGTTTGTTAGACGCGTTTGTTTCATTCTGTGCTTGGTGTTCTTCTGTGAAAATACAACTTGTCGTCGTGACGCAGCGCTGACGTTATTTTAATGAAATGAACAACATTAATTTTTACAATTCATTTTGTTATACATATGATTTTTTTAATAATACAAATGTGCGGATTTAACATATCCCATTCCCTAGTTTGTTAACTCGTAATGTTTTATAATGATATATTTCCATATCAGTTGCGTTATGTTTACAATCGTGTACACTGGAATGTATACATATGTGTGAAATTAAGCTTACTTACTTACTTACTTACTTACTTACTTACTTGAATTTAGCAAGTTAACCATGCTGTGTTAGTAGCATTAGTACGGAACGTTTTAGATGCTCAACGTTACCACTACATGCCGCCAGAATATGCACGTAGAAATATCGTTGCAATCAAAAAACAGACCACGACCTCGTGAACGTGACTTGGTTATGACACTTTCGTTTCCATATAGGTTGCCGGGTCTTCAAGGAAGGCACACAGAGCGCGAGATTCCAGTCACCAGATGCAGGTCTCTCCAACGAAGAGTACGTCACGTCCATCGGCATATCGAGGTGGCAGTCTGTGGCCGACGTAGTGACTCTGGACCCGGCACACGATGAGACTCTGGACCCGGCACACGACGATCCCAGTCAACATCCGGTATGTTCTTGTTGGCGACGATTTGAGTTGATCTGGGATGGCCGCATATGTTATGCAAGTATTTTGAATACTGGCAATACTGTGAGTTAAATACTTGTAACATAGTGCTGTGTTATCACAAAGTGTGGTATGTTCCATGAAGTAATTAGTTGCAAACGTTCGATCAATCAGATAAGTACTTTCGCAAACATACCACTGGGATTTGCAGGTAGCATGCATCTGTATAAGGTTTAATGTCCAAATGTAAAATTGTCCGTGTGATCCGTAGTTTCAATTATAACATTGCCATAATGAGCACGTGTTGACGCTCAAGACGAGGACCAGAATTGGTCGTTATAGGTTTCTGTGCTCGCACAGATTTCTATCTAAGACGAGTTAATTTCCTACACATAGATTGGGGAGTCACCTAACGTTATTATTGATGTGCCCAACTCCCTGGGTGCCCACTAGTGTATATCAACCTGTATTGTCTTCTCCAACTCCTGCGTTACGATCTCTTTCACCACCACGACTAAACACCACTGTAGTCTAGTCCAGAGTACATCCTCCAACTCTTCGTAGAATTCATCATTGAAGTCGTCTTCCGCACTCCATATTGGTAAACGATTACACGATAACTGCCAGCCTTGCGAACTGTGCTGGTTATTAAAGGATGTTGTGTCATGAGACTAGGACATCCTTCTCTGAATCTGCCGAGCCTAACTCGCTCTTCACAGACTGCCAACGTTATCATTCCAACTTGTATCTTGTGTCCAACTCTCCATGCGTCAGATTCCGAATCGAGTTTGCTGCCATCCTTCACGATATCCGTGCCATGAGTTCTTTCTCTCCGTGCACCACTTATTACATGTTGTTCTTTGGTATTCCTTTCTGTAGCATGTGTTTACGTGCCGACGGTATATAACATCACGCCCAAACCTTTCCATTTCTTAACCGGCGTTGATCTAGCCAGTGGTTGAGTTCTGTCAAAGAGAGTTCGTGTTTAATGCACAAATGTAACAGTCTGTCGAAGGATAATGTAAGACCAAAGTTCGTGCATTTTACGCTACCTTTGTGTGCCAGAAACCCAGTTTTTATCGACATTTACTTATTTTCAGTCATCCAATGACAAAACTAGTTCTTAGCTGATTCAAGGCGTAATGAATACTGGGGGTAGACAAAGAAACACACACATGTGTGTCGTCTGCATAAAGGCAATGACACTAATTATGACTGCTAATGACTGAGCTAAATACACACGACAGATCACACACAACAGAAGAGCCATCTATGACAGCGAAGCGTGGACAGATGATAAACATCCGCTGGAGCCCATGCTGGATTACGTCATCCTCGTCGACGCAGAAAATGACGACGAACTGAGCGACTTCCGGGGCAGACTCCAATCACACTTGTGCGCCTGCGCGGATATCGACGGTAAGGACAGTAATCACTGTATCGGAGTACGGGATGCTGGGGCCCCTTAGGAAAGACACCGTTGTAAAGGCTCACATCCCCATTTCATATTCAGCAAGACTGAAATATCCAGCACGTCGCACTGCTTTAGCAAACAATTTAGTTAACGGTAATAAAGATGCGATGCGATGCGATGCGATGCGATGCGATGCGATGCGATGCGATGCGATGCGATGCGATGCGATGCGATGCGATGCGATGCGATGCGATGCGATGCGATGCGATGCGATGCGATGCGATGCGATGCGATGCGATGCGATGCGATACGATAAGATAAGATAAGATAAGATAAGATAAGATAAGATAAGATAAGATAAGATAAGATAAATTTATTATATGGCAACTTTGCAGTTGGATTGTACATGTACATTCATACTAAAATCAACAAAAAGGGCCTATAAGGTGAATTGTTATATGTTTGCTGCAAACCACATAATAAATAGATAATTCCCCGCATATAGGTGACTAAAATATGTTTCTTGTGTTTCTTTCCTAAAGAAGCACTTTTCTGGCTAGCATAGCATTACAAACAATACACGACGGAATGTACGAATACGCCATATCGTCGTCATCCACGTTTAGGTGGCTTGACGGAGTGTTTGGTAGGCAACGGGTCACGTGACGGTTACTCGCTCACCAAATTACGAGACAGCATAACCTACTACGTACAGAAAAGCCCAGAACTCACTTTTCTTCTAAGTTACCTATACATTATTTTATAAAACTATGGAATAACCTTGATTATGACATTCAAAATATTAAAC
>OZ024862.1:33238690-33433690 GCA_964017155.1 Oasisia sp. SBJ-2009 | reverse complement strand
CAATAACCAATTCCAGTTGTCAGCTGATTGGTTGGGGTGTAAAGGTATGTTTTTAAATGACGGCGGGGTATTTTAAACTCAGATAACACTAGAAGGAAGTATATTCCAAATATTTGGTGCAGCTACAGAAAATTGGCATTGACATTAGGGACAAGAAATAAATCAGAACTAGATGGTCGAAGCTGGACATGTTTTCTCACAGGAGTAAGCAATGAAAGTAAATACGATGGTTGCATACAGAAAGCTGCCTGGTATGTAATAGTATATATGTGAAAGAAAATACGATGTCAGACATAAAGCCAATGCATAGACTTTAGAACCAGCATAGAACGAATCAAACATGAAAACCTAGTCAAAACCCATGTTAGGCAATTTTGAACACGTTACAATTTTGTGATATCCTTAAAAGCAATATTTTGAAACAGGGAATTACAATAGTTTAGTCTGCTGGTGACTAGTCCTGTTGCAATAGTGTTTGCAAAACAAAGAGGCCAATATATATGATTAAACCAAAAATATGGTAATAACACGTTAGACAAATCTGAGCAATATCTTCTCTAAAATTAAAGTTATCGTCAACAGTTACTCCCAAATTCCGAGTTGATAATGCAGGCATAACATGCTGACATGGGGAAACAAATTAGTGTAACAATGTGACACAAAGAAAAGGCACGCACGCGCACGCGCGCGCACGCACAAACCCACACAATCACACACACACCCACACACACCCACACCCACACACACACACACACACACACACACACACACACACACACACACACACACACACACACACACACACACACACACACACACACATAACGCTTGTAGATAGTAAACGCTGTGCACACAATAGATAATATTGTTTTTACAACTTAATTAATTTAAGTACATCTGCATATTTTTTGGTTCAACAAAAAGCATTTCTTTAAAGCTATTATTTACTTAACATTCGTTTACTGATCCCGTGGTTGAATGAACAGTTGTTTCAGCTTCTGATGTTGAATCTAGACGGCCCGAGTAGAGCAGACGCCGAACTACTGAAGTCACCTGCTACGTTGGAATGTCTCGACCAGTGCATGGTCGAAGAGTTGTACAAGATCGTACGTACACATGACCGTCTTCAATACTGGTCAGCTTTTTTTCACGGTTTCAGATTAACATACACGCTTATAAACTTATAAACGAACGTACACACGTACAACACAATGCCATTTTCTGGTCGATAGGGAATTTACATACGGTGAAATGTGGAACAGAATGTTTTTGTGGTATGGATAATTGACACGTCTTGAAATTACGTATCAATAATTGCGTTTGTCCACCAATTCGTTCTGATCCTTACCAAAATGTTCCCAATTGTTTTTTCACTTAATTATGATCGAGTCACCACACGCAAACAAACAATTCACCAGTGGAAGTTATTTCAGTAGTAAGTAAATGGTGCCTTTTGCAAACCATGCAATACATTTGACCCGAGAACAAAACACACGCACGCTGATGTTAGTTACATTTTCATTTACATCGTTACATGCTAAACAAAGGGACCAAAACATTGGTGCCCGTAAGACAACATTTCAAGACTATTCGGCAATCGCTGCGATGATTCTCTTATTTCATATTCAGCGAGTCAGCATCTTTCATAGATATTTGTTTCGGTTGAGACCGGTGTGTATGACCGCATGTGTCCATCGTTTGTGTTTTTGGTGTTTCCTGTAGTCGCACAAGGACGAGTGTGTTGAATTCTCTGTTGGAACGACATTTGAACGGCTCAAGGAGAAGCTGAATACTTGGCTGTGTCGCAAAGGCAAGTGATGTTTGACGATCCAGTAATTGTGAAAAGGAAAGACACTGACGCCCTATTCCAATACATGTATTTGAAACACGAAATTGCGTACGTACGTATATTTATATGTACGTACGTACACATACACGTGCGCACGCACGCACGCACGCACGCACGCACGCACACACACACACACACACACACACACACACACACACACACACACACACACACACACACACGCTTGCATATAACACACACACGTGCCCATGTTTTAGATTCAACAAAAACGACATCCTACACAGCTGATTGCGTTGAGAGGCGACTCAAGACGTTACTTGGCTACAGCGTCAAAAATATCACCCCGCTGATGGGCAAGTGAAATACTTGACAATCTGTCTTTGACATATTTATAAAAATAAGGGTATTGATGATATAGAATAACAACAAGACTTATATTAGAACACAACACATGTATGTAAATCCATTCTTTCAAACTTCGCTACAAATGAACTTGTCGTTTTTGTATAATTAGTAGTATGATTTTTAATTTGTAATTACATATACGCTGTGTGCCCGCCTAGTGTTACCAGCGGAAACCGCTCTTTTAGGGTTGGCAGCGACCAGTTTAATTTAGGAGAAATGGTTTCATAATAATTATTATTTTCTATACCAACTGGTGACATCCTTAATTACTCCGATGCCTGCCCGGAATCGTACATTATATTATTGATTGTTACATTTTTAGTTTAAACATACTGTTTGCATATGTGCTTTGTACGTTTCCAAAAATAAATATTAATTCATTCTCTTTTGGCAAGCTGTCTTCTCCAAGCGCTTGCTGTTCTTCGAGCTACGCTGTCTGACTAGGCGAGGTCGTATTATATTTCGCCTACGTTGCGTTACGCTACTTTACGACATTTTAAAAAGCTTATTTCTTGAAATATTCTGTTGTACACACACACACACACACACTGCACACACGACACTAACATACACACATTATAGGGTCGACAACCAACTACAGCAACCCGCAGCGCGAACTGTTCTTGTGGGCTCTGCTTCGGGACAAACGCCAACTGACAGAACTGTTCTGGGAATGCGGAAGCGACCGACTAGGTAAGGCTGGAGACCGCGGTGGAACTTGTAAGATGACGTAGTTCAACGGGAACGAAGGAACAAAAGGAATTATGGTGAAAAGTAGGCAAATATTTAAATAGACAACGTACTGCCTGGTTTCGATATGGAATGATTTAAAACGGGTCCAATATGCCTTGTACACACCAGATCCACGTAGACAGAACAATCTACCTTTATTTGTATACACTGATGCCCGGTCCACACTGGATCCGATGTACGACGAACGGTGTCCACACCGCGTCGCAGACAAAAGCAACTGCGATCTACACCCTGAGTGAGTTATGATTTTCGTGTCCACACCGCAAAGATGTACATTCTCATCGAGAGGGACCATACACGCCATCTGGTGTGTACCAAAGGAAAACTACACTAGACGTCATTCGATACTCGCACGCTGATTGGCTGAAGCGTTTTTCGGAATTCCTCTAGGGTACTTACGTTTTGCGACTTGCCACGAACCTGTCCATAATACCGTCTAGCGGTGTACGATGCCGTCCACACTGTCGTCTAGCGATTTCAAAGATTCAACAGAATTTTCAAAAAATCGCAAGACTTTGACTTATAAGGTTTGCGAGGACGTCCACACCCGCCCTCCACAGGTCGTAAGGCCCGTATACGTCAAATGTCAGCAAATGTCTCCGGGGTCTACATCCTGGCGAGGTATGGTGTGGACAGGGCATAAATGTCGTGTGAAATACCATACAATATAACATAACATGGCATTCGAAATTGATGCAAGTGTCAAATGGCATAACTTGTTCATCTCGCACATCACACAATTAAGGATATTCTTGGCGACCCACTCAAAATGGTTGGCAGTTGAATTTGTTGTCGTCACCAAGAGACCAAGAAACACTGACCTAGACGTATATTGTGTTTAACAAATTAATAAATGTATTTGTAGCACGAAATTTGAAGGTGGGAAGTCAGGAACTTAATGAAAGTATGAACGCTGAATAAGGGGCTTTGTAAATATAAGCTACAACGTGTGGTTTCTTTCTTTTACTACAGCTACGACACTTATTGCGTGTGTCCTCCTTGACGCTCTGTCGAGAGAGGCCGCTCACAGGATGGAGGTGGACGAGAGCGAGAGCCTCAAAGGACTCTCACGGTAATGAGTTCTAATCCAGACGATTGCATGACGTCACATTAAATTAGGTATAACAGTAATAAACGTCGTTAGCAATAACATTCGAACTTCGAAAGTTGTGAAATGATGACCGTATTCTTAATCGTATTCTACAGAATACGTACCGTTGCCGCGAGGGAGCAAGGCGTTCAAAATGAACGCGTCTGATGACGACGAACTATTGTTTATGTAATTGAATTCAAAATGGCGCACGACCATTTATGTTGTTTTTAGCCGAACGACAACAAATTCTGGCGATAAAAAACACAACGTTGATTTTACTAATATTGTTATATGTATGGCTGTGTATTATATATATATATATATATATATATATATATATATATATATATATATATATATATATATATATATATATAATACACACACATATATATCCCTAAAATTATTAGTAAAATCAACGTATATATGTATAATATATATATATATATGTGTATGCAGGTATATTATACATACATATATATATTATACATATAATATATATATATTATCTTCTGACCGCCTTCGATTACGAGTACAACGTACTACAAGTCGGACAAGAATATATATATATATATATATAAAGCGAAGGCGGTCAGAGTTAGTCAATTCATTAAATAATTGAAAAAGACCTGTGGATGGTTTGTATTACTCTGCCACCGTTATGTCGGATTCCCGCTGTATGCGGATCTGAGCGATACACGTTGGTGCTTCGGTTACAGTAAACACGACGAACGGGCCATCGGTATGTTGAAAGAATGCTACAAGGAAGACCAACGGAAGTCAGAAGAGCTGGTGTACAGCAAACTCAGCCACTGGGGTGACAAGTCCGTCATGGACATCGCCAATGTCATGTACCTGGAGTTCATGAGAAGCACGTGTTGCGATAAGGTCATCCGGAACAAATGGATAACTGTGAGTACATATTATTGTCATCATCAAGCAGGCGAAAACGTCAACGAATCAACGTCAACGAATATAGTCGTTGAATGACAACTTTTGGGAATGGTGTGTTAAGTATAATTTGTAGAATACGTTAAATTATTAGAAACTACACTGTATTTCCATTACGGCCTAATGTATTCCCAAAAATATAGGCCAAAGTAATGAATTCGAGTTAATGCTTGGAAGTTTGGGATCTTTTTTTTTTCTGGACATTACACACATCCAGTACGTCGTCACAATCATCATCGTGGGAATGTACACAAATACCCACCTCTGTCTGTCGCTATGTACTCATTCATATAATTCTCAATTCTAATAATAGTGTTTTATTCCAGCTGTGGCTTGAACTCCGTCAAGTTTTTCCATTCAAAATGCCTTTCCACATTATCTGTATTACATTTCAACGACGACATCTGCTGAATCAATCTGTTTCGCGTGCAGTTATCCTTAAAGAAATTGCCCTATATGTTTTGTTGCAAAGAACAATTTCACTTACTTAAGTGCCATGCTCGGATTCGAGCCCTGGCAGTTCTCTAACAAATGTTCTTCAGTTGGAGCGGTTCAGGCACATCTGGGCGGCGGTGGTGGTGTCATTGCTATAGCCGTGCCCAGGTCATGGGCGACTGAATCGAATCACCAAGCATATTGCCGGTCGTTCTCTCGTGGGTCATCATCCTACTGTTTTGGGGTCGAAGTCACAGAGTCGGCGGGGCGGGATGGTGCGGGTCATAGATTCGGCGGGCCTGGGTGATGCGGGTCGTGGCTGGAGATGGCCATATCAACGTAGACGGTGTCAGCGAAGGGGGGGGGGTGTGTTCTTGCCAGGAGAAACCATTTGGAACTAATTCCAAAAAATACGCCACAGAATATTTGACAGCTTCTCCTGTTCAACACATATGTTGGTCGTTTAATGAAGTTTGTCACTAGGCACGTGGTGGATATGCAAATTAGTTTACTAATGACCGTCCTCAATTGACAGGGAACGGTTTTCGAGATCCTGGTGTGGTGGCGCGTGGCTTAATTGTTAGACTTTTTGGCTCTCAGATAAGAGAACCTGGGTTCGAATCCTGTGCTACCGTGTAAAACCTTCGGCAGTTCGTTCACTCTACATTGCTCCAGTTCACTCTGCTGTATGAATGAGAATCTGGCTCAGCAGACAGAGGTGGTTAGTTGCTTACGGATAATCTTCGTGCGTTAATTGCAGCGTGGTCGGAAGATATGGTGTTCCAATAAACAGGTCTGCCAGTATAAAGCACCTTGATCAAATATGAGGACTGTGTACTGTGCCATAAAATAACTTACGTTTTGTATAATTGTGTTTTTCGTTAACTGTTAGTTTAGGTATTGCTAAACGCCTACGACGCCATTCCACAACCAGGGGCTGGTGCATAAGGTGTCGTAAACTCAAATATTTAACATTAAGTAATTTAATTGATTTGATAAATTAAACAATAGATAAATACCATACGTATGTCATATGATGTAACTAGACTTGTTACATGTTGAAGGCACCACAAGCCTCAAGTGGGACCGCGACATCACCTAAGGAGACACGAAACCCAATTGTCAACGACCTCCTCGCTCCCAGAGGAAAATTTGGCCTTCGCATGGTAGGATTGTTACTTTTTACTTGCAAACATTCCCGTACTCCGGGTGGCGTTATAATTTAACCACGCACTTACGCGCACGCACGCACGCACACACGCTCGGTAACACATACAATTTACATGTTTACCATATTATTGTAGCATATATAATAAAGTTACATGTTAAAATATGGGGCTGACGATAATCCATTGCTGAGTCCGAGTTTGGTTGCTGCCATATAGCAAAACTTCCATGTCCTCCATCATCAAAGTACAACAGGTATTATTGCTTTTATAATTTACACAGCATTTCGACAATAGTAATAACTATGAAATGTAGAATTCATATTTGTCGTTAGATTTCGGTGTTTTAATATTTTGTCATGGCCCACAAAACGACGTCATGCGTGACTGACTCTGTCCGTGCTGCAGGTGTCACACTTCTGTCTGCTGGTCACCTTCAGTCTCATGGTGTTGACGGAACTCCCCCGGCACTCGCGAGACTCGTCCATCGGGCCCCTCGAAGTCGTCGTTTGGGTCTGGATCGCCACACTCATAGTGGAAGAGATTCTGCAGGTCGGTTCTACAGACTGCACATTGGTACAGTAGTGTAAGCGTTCACTTGTGTCCGCACTGTTTTTTATCTTCTATTCGTGTCACGTGATGTTCACTTGTGTCCGTGATGTTTTTTTATCTTCTATTCGTGTCATGTGATATTCACTTGTGTCCGCACTATTTTATTATCTTCTATTCGTGTCATGTGATATTCACATGGGTCCGCGTGTTTTATTATCCTCCATTCGTGTCATGTGATGTTCACTTGTGTCCACACTGCTCTATTATCAAGTTCGGGTTGATTAAAACTGAACCGTAGCATTCAGCATGTGTTTTTGTGTGGCAAAGAACTCCATCACTTTTACCAGAACAGGTGTTAGTAAAATCGGAAGCAAATGAGTCATACATGGGCGTAGTTAAAGCGAATGTATAATTATTGACTTCAACATCACATTAAGCTGCTGTTTTAATCAGTTCATGCATGAATAGAATGAAGTTGTGAAAGGCATCCCTGAAGCCAAGCAAGAATAGGCTCAGATGCAGTTGATTTCTTGGTTTTGCGATAAGACAGCATGTTCTCTCGAAGTCGTCAAATAAACCATTAGTCCTACATTGGTGAATTGCAAACTGCTAACATCCTAGTGATGATCAAAATGCTACGTTGTAGACCAGCTACGGCTTACGGGAATACTGCCAATGCTACTGGAATTGGATGGACATCACTGGCTTTGGGATGGTCGCCGTGGCGTTTGTGCTGCGAGTGTCGGGTGGACACGTTGACATCTCACGCGCTCTCTACTGCTACGCCATCGTTGACCTGTCTGGCCGCTTCGTGCAGGTGTTTCTTGTCTTCAAGAGTATCGGGCCGCAAGTGTTCATGATCAGAATGATGGCAAGTACAAAACGCGAGAGGCTACAGTCGTTGTAGTTTGAACAGTTGTTTCGGCAAATACTGTAAGCATGGCAGGTGTGGCATGTTCGTTATTTTGATGGCACGTAAACAGTTGTTTCTAGACTTACAGCAAACGACCTTTGCCGGAGATATGCAAAACAGCATGTTAACAGATTAGCATTTTGAGTAGCACTTGTCGGCTACGACATAGTGAAATTCAGACAGTTTATTGTGAAATAACGTATTGAATTATTCAAGTGCATGACATTTTGGTTAGTGGCATCAACAATCCAATACACATTTCAACTTTCATGACTCCTTTCGCACACTTGTCCCCCTTACGTGTTAACACACCCTCAACATATGTAGACAGGAAAACGTGTTAACACATATATAAAGTAAAACATGTGTCTCCCTTACGTGTTAACACACACTCAACATTAGCAGAGAGGAAAACGTGTTAACATGTATATAAAGTAAAACCGAAGTCGACTGCCAATATATTTTAATGAAAGTTATACATATTAATAATAATAGCAAATATACTTTTTAATGCACTATGGAAACCAACTGAACAACACACAAAACGGCAAGATGCAATTAATACTTTTACAGTAATTGTAGTAAATATATACCTAATGAAATATATAAATATATGAGCATTGCGACTTTTGGACATATACATCATGAATGCGATAACGAAGACGTTCAAATAGATACACTGGTGTTGGTCGGCGATTAGTGCAAGAAACACACGGACGACGTTTAGATAAAATGGCCTCTCAGCGAATTGAACCAATCTTCTTAAATCAGAATTTCAACTAAACAGACGACAAAAAGCACACGTTCAGCAGCCATTTTATTGTCCACTTGACCGAGTTTGCTTAGCAACATGGATACACCAAATGCCCTCGCAATTGTACGAGGTTTTTGCATAGTACCATACGCAGTCGTCCAAGTCAGTACACGTGAAATCACACGTCACTAGTCTGTATTTGTGCTCGCAGATTCAGGATCTGATATCGTTCGTCCTGATCATGGTGGTGTTCATCGTGTCGTACGGCGTGGCGTCTCACGCGCTACGGTACCCGCACGAGGAGGCGTCCTGGGCAACACTGAAGGATATCATCTACCTGCCCTACTGGTCACTGTACGGCGAGCTCAATCTGGACCTCGTCGAAGGTGAGTCACATAGAATGATTTCTTTGTGTATAAATTCTGTGGTATGTTCACAGTTTATTGCTAATTTTTAGAAGTAGTCTATTTCTTTATCTTAGTCTTTGTTTTATCTATACCCAAAGCTTATTGCCGGTCGATCACACATATGTAATCAACCACACGTAAAACACACAATAACAGAATCTTGTGAGCGTTGTGGGGGTCTCATTCCGTATTAAATATTGAAATTGGGTTGCTTGACAATGCATGGAGAATTGTTACAATGTAAATACGTACATTTATCTGTTTCTTTGTTTAGTAAAGTATTAAAATATTGAGGTTATACAACAAAAGTAACTTGCTGTAAAAAAAATTGGATTTAGTGTACAAAACAACACAAAACTGAGATATTTAAGTGATACTGCTAGGAAATATTTTATCGTTTATGCTTGTTTAATGGTAGTTTACACTAGACACAAATTCAATGTGTCAAAAGCACAAACCGGCTGCAGAGATATTGTCGCGTATTGTGAATATAAGCGAAACAATCCATTACAATCAATATGGTTTTCTTTGTTGTCAACAACAATTATTCCAATCAATTGTGATTACTAGTTGAAATTGTATTTACAATAAATATACTGACGTTATCATGACACATACTCTCCATTTATTCATAGCAGAAACTGGTGGTTTCTTTGCAGGAGAAAATGGCACCAGCCGAGGCAGCGAGGCAGGGAAGGCGGAATATTCGTTCTTCGCCGTGTTACTCTTTGCCTTCTACTTGCTGATGACCAACGTCCTGCTGCTGAATCTTCTCATCGCATTATTCAGGTAACCAGCAGTTACTCGGCACATCAGTTTAAGAATGGCAGATTCTGTGTGTGCTATTCTCGTGCTACCTTGAGAAAAGTGGAGTCTTGACAATAGAGCGTCAAACGCAACAAAGAGAGTCCGAGTTTGAATAATGTGCAGCCGAATCGAACCGTGTGCGAGTTCTCTTCGTTGCTCCAGTTCACTCTCTATTTGGAGAAAAAAATACCTGGCTGTAGACAGTGATGGATATTTGTGTGCGAATAATGGAAGACAGTGTCAAATTCAGATCGGGATGGTGTTCGATTGAGTAGCGTAAAGCGTTGAATAACCACAAGGATTGGATATTGCGCTATATACGAACTCAGCTGTGTTTTCATATATTAAATAAGGAGACAAAATGACGGTTAAATGCGAACCGATTTTTAGCGATACATAGATAGAGATAAAATAACTAAATATATACGTACATAACTGTACATACATGTAGCAGATGTGGATCGGAAGATGGTGCAGATACGATTGTAAATAACGCGCTGATTTTGATTTAAATAAGACAACTCTGAGTACTTTAGAGCGCTTTAGTACAGTAGCTTTAGAACGTCAGCTGGGATAAACGGGGTTCGATTCCACCTATTGTTGTTTCGACACTTTTTTATTTTTTTCATCCCACTTTAACAAATTGGAATGTATGTTGGCATAATGAATCTTTTAGTTCAGCGTCACTAGAGAAAGGCACTGAAATACTCCGCGACATATCATTGTAAGACGTATCTGAGTAGTTATCCAGATACAGAGTGATTTTCTCAATCTTGCTCAATCTATAACAATTACTGGTTTTCTTTATTTTCTCGCTGTATTCTGTCAATTTATTTGTGTATTAATTACTTTTTTCATAAACAAAAACACCTGTTGTTTATCTTGAATTTCTTTAATATGCTGTTTCATCAAACCGAGACGGAAGTTTACGTTCAGCTAAAACAGATCATTGTAATTACTGCTAAATAAAGATACATTCGTCCTAGCGTCAAACATAAAACATTCGTCCTTGTTTCTTCAGCTGTTCCGTCGAGCGAGTGAAGCAGGACACATTGAGGAGGTGGCATTTCTACTTCCACTTCCTCGTCAAAGAATACGAACGCTGCCCAATTGTGCCGCCGCCGTTTTCTCCAATCTACCTGGTGTGTAGTATGATTTGTGGACGGAACAAGAAACAGAGTAAGTCACTCTTTTGATGTTGCGCGTGGAATCTTCGATCATACGTCATAGCTAATATGTACTTGTTGGCCTGCGTGGCTACTGGCTATGACATCGCTTTCTTCATAGACAACAAACATAACGAGCGGGAGCCGAACGTTCAGGGATTAATCCATGACTGCCCACAAGAAAATTAACGCTTTTGTATTTTGAAATCTTCAGTACGTCATGGGTTCTTATGATTCATGAATCGCCGAGTAAAACGTACCATGCAACATACGTGTGCAATAACTGTTGACATTTACGTCATAACAAAAATAATGTCCCGTCCGCAGGAATACTCCGTGAAACCGGTCTCTGCGTCTACAATGTCACCGGAGCACGTTTTGTTATGTGCCAGTTTTTACCAGAATACATAACGTCAACAAATGCGTCGGCAGTATCCTACACCTAACATAATTGTGAAAACCACATCCACTACTATATTTGTTTGACTTGACGATCCAAGCTAGCGGTACTGGTATCGCAGCTAACACGATCAAGAACCGTTGATCGACAGGCATTGCTACTAGGACAAGGACTAGGACAAGAACTAATTACATGTTCGTGAAAATGTTCATCAAGAGTATTCTATCAAAGCAACATTCTTTATTTCACAACTAATAAATTACGACTCACATCGACGTCTCCTTGTCCTGATGAAGGCCGCCGATGGCGGTCGAAACATCGATGTGAGTCGACATTTATCATCTGTGAAATAAGCAATATTGTATATATTAATATAGTTGCATGTTGTTTGTAGATAGCAGTATGAAGCAGGCTGACGTTGTGTTCCTATTGGACGAGTCGGGCAGCATCTGTGGGCCGCACTTTAAGAAACTCATCAAGTTCGTGAAGGATGTTGTTGTTCAGTTCGAGATTGGACAGGGCAAGACAAGAGTCGGAGCGCTGACGTTTGGCAGTGACAGTCGCATCATCTTTAACCTTGACTGGTGAGTTATAATATAGACCTGTGCGACAGCGATCTCTCAGGTTTTAGTGCATGCCTCCCTGGATCATCTAAACCATGGTTGGGTTCAAATACGTATTTGTAATTGTATTTAAATACAGAAAATGTGTTTATTTGTATTTGTAATTGAATAGAATATCACAAAAGGGCATGCATGTATTTGCTATATGGTCTGTATTTGAAGTGTTTGCAAATACAATCCAATTACAAATGACCAACAAAAGGTAGAGCACTGCTTGACATAAACTGGCGCAGGAGTCAAGACAGAATGTGTTTCACATCTGGTCAACTGTGGGCAGGCAGCATTGAGAAAAACATTCTTTGTGTGTTCTGTTGTCTGTTGAAAGTGCACGTGTACATAAAGATGTTAACTGCCGCTAAGATCACTCCACAGAAATTCCAGTGATTTCAGATAGGTGCTGTAGAACCTATCTGGAACCATTGGACTAACTTACCACAACAAATGGCTCGGAAAATTCATACCAGTGACTTACATCAAACTCTGGTGGCACAATACACAGTCTGTATTTCCATTCAGGTATACTACGGCATCAGAAATAGTGAAAGCGCTCGATGGAATACAACAACATCGCGGCGGAACGAACACTTTCGACGCCATTACGACGATGAGCAAAGAAATATTCTCGCAGAATCTCGCGAGACCCGGGTCGTCACCACGGAAGCGCATCGGCATCCTCGTCACGGACGGCATGTCAGACAGCACGGCCAACACAGTAATGGCCGCCGAGGCAGCCAGGGACGATGGAGTCACATGGTTTGTCGTCGGAGTCGGCACAAAGGTGAACAAGTAAGTGTTGTCTAAATGATGATTCACTATGCTGGGCCAGGAGCAATAATTACTACAAACGGCTACGCTACGGAATACCGAGAAAAAATAGACGAGTGACAATATATGAGAGTTAACGGATAAGTGCTAAAATATGACTACAAACGGCTACGCTACGAAATACCGAAACACAATAGACGAGTGACAATATATGAGAGTTAACGGATGAGTGCCCATAGATGGATGCCAATAGAGGAGTGCCAATATATGAGAGCTAACAGATGAGTGTCAATATAGATGATTGCAAATAGATGGGTGCCAATAGATGATTGCAAATTGATGTGTGACTAGATGTATGCCAGTAGAGGAGTGCCAATATATCATTATCAATAGATGAGTGCCAATACACGATTGCCAATAGATGACTGTTAACAGACGATTGCCAATAGATGACTGTTAACAGATGATTGCCAATAGATGGATGGTACTAGATGAGTGCTAATATATGAGCCAACAGATGAGTGTCAATAGACGAGTGCCAGTAAATGAGTGCATAGACTCTACCAATCATTACTTAAAGGACAACAACGAGTACGTTGACAAAGTGATGAATATGATGACAACATCTTCAGCAAAAACGCAGCAATTATTGAGATAGTTTTTCCATATGAATAGTTTTGTATTTGTATTTTCCTATTTTGATACAAACACTGTTTTTACTGGTCATTGCGCAAATCCTTAGCAGACATTAGTAAATAACCGTTGTTTGTCTGCGAGATCAAACGTGTGTTTACGATGCCCTGTTTGTTGTCTATTTATCCAGGGCCGAGTTATACTCAATAGCCACGAACAAGGACCACGTGTTTCTAGTGAACAATGGCGCAGACTTGACGATGTTACCGAAGGTTGTAGCCTGGAGAGCTTACGGAGGTACTTGGGATACATAGCTCGTGTTGTTTTACCTGCAGGTGAAACGTACACGAATACTCACTGCTGATACTGCGCTGTATAAGAACTACCATTTTAAAATTTGTGGAAGTATTTTTGCGTGTAACCTGCTTGACAATTTTGTAATCTATAATGACCTAATTTCTGCATATCGCGGCATTCTTCAGCAGACTGGTTTTACGATCGTGTCACGTGACCTGCGTGATGTGACGTTGGAGCAGAACTGGCGGGATTATAATAACCAAATTGAGTCATATGTCATTGTCAGGACACGCTTGAAGTCTTGACGAATTAGTCTTGACAGATTAGCAAAATTGCTCGTCTCCTGACTGGACTGACTAGTGTGACAAGTGACAGTCGTGACAGCAACGTTTAATAAATGTTAGAAAAGTCCCTGCATCGTTACGTAAATACCACAACACGCTCGCTCCAACGTCGATACCTGCGTCATGGTGTATATTTAGGATAATAGTAATAATTGTAAAACTTCTATAGCGCCTATATCCTTAAAAACGTTAAGCGCAGAGGCGCAACAAACATAATCATTTGACTAGTCATATACGGGAAGAATATAACAAGGATGACGACAGGCGGATAGAAATAGCGAAATAAATGACCATACTCAAACGACCATGAGAACGGGCCTATGTGGATCCGGATACTGTCGTAGTCGTGATACTATTCATTAATGTCTCATTTATTGTGTCTTTCTTTACTCTGCAGACGAACGATCGATAGTGAATGAGAAGAGAAAACAAGAACTACGCAGGTTCGGGGATAATGCAGTGAAGAATTACTTGGCACACGGGTAAGATATGTGACGTACATTTAACTTCTTATTCTACGTCAGTTGGATATTTTATTCGTTATATCACACAATTTGTATGAACTGTTGGCCAAGTTTTGTCCTGTCTAGCTGCCATCTCGTGTGTGTGTGTGTGTGTGTGTGTGTGTGTGTGTGTGTGTGTGTGTGTGTGTGTGTGTTTGTGTGTGTGTGTTTGTGTGCGTGCGTGCGTGCATGCGTGTGCGTGCGTTCGTGAGTGCGTGCGTGTGTGCGTCGGTGTGTGTGTAACTGTGTATGAGTGTGTGTGGGTGAGGTGTGGGGTGGGCAAAGCGCTTTTGAGCATTGCTACGACTGCGTATTACACTATACAAATACTTATACTGTCAATTCGAGCGGTTGATCGTGGTTCAGACTCATCAGCCACAACAAACTACTGTCATATTCAAAAATTAGTGTTTTTGACAACAACGTTCACTCGTAATAAACTAGGCCACGTGCACATGTCAGTAACTTAGAATAGAAACTTTGTCAGTCATTTTAAAAGCACAACTTTTATACAGATAACTATGGTACTAGGCTTCACACTAGCGACTTAACTGTTGTTTCGTCAGATTTAGCGAGATCTCCGTTGATTTCTATAATTTCTGGTAAACTTATTCTCTCAACATCGCCACGTTTCTATTACATCGGTGAACCAACTTGAGTTGGACCTCTAATTATGACTGCTTATTCAAAGCGATATCCAGTCTGTCTACTTTCTGGTGTTGCTAGTGGATATGTAACAGTTTCCATCACGACTCACTCTGCTCTTAAAATTGTTTTTATAGAATGCTGGAAAAGGCGAGTCAAACAGACGATACGGACAAGATTGCAGCGCGACTGCAGACCCTGGAAGACACAGTCAAAGGCACAACAAATGCAATGGTTGAACTTCTGCGTCAAATCCAGAAAGAGAGGGCGGAGACTAGGGAAAATGCTGAGGAGGAGAAGACGGAGACGCAGCAGGCCTCCACTGAGATCCAGACTGACGCCAGATAAACAGCAACAGAAGAAACGGAAGTGACGTCATTGTGTGCGGTGTTTGTGTGCTTTCTCATTTCTTCGACGCATAAGTGATTATGTTTGTATACGGGATTATTGTCATCCTTCGTGAATGCGATGTAGCAATTATGCAGTCAATATAACTACATAACAGTATGTGTTTGTGAGTGAGTGCGTGCGCGCGCGTGCGTGCGTGCGTGCGTGCGTGCGTGCGTGCGTGAGTATAACTGCATACGTATGTGTACACGTGCGTGTGTTTGTTCGTGTAGCATGTTAACATAGTTGCCTCATTAGAGTTATGATTACTATCATCTTGTAGTAGACCTGTAATTTCAACTGCTAGTGAGCATTATTTGATGTTACTCTACTAGAGGGTGATATACGTTAATTTTGGTATGACGGTATTACACTCTCGTAGCACTGATTCAGTTCAGAAAACAAGATTTTTTATGCCGCCGAATACAAAAGTTTGAACACAACATTTTCAAACAAAGAGTTCAGTATAACTATACAATACGTATAGACTTTGTTATTGTTGTTGTTATGAAAAGGATATATTAAACTGCATCTATCATATAGCGCACGCGGCTATTCCAGGAGAGTAGTTGAAACGTATTTAAGTACAAGCACATTAATCTGTTCTTGATAAAATGATAATGATGATGATACGATATGTGGATATCTGTACATTATTAGCAGCGATTTAAGTGTTGCCAATTTGTATATATTTTGCGTAGGAAGGTTCGGGGGTTGACGGATTCATTCATTATTTGTAGGACTCTTTGAATTGTCGACTACTGACTTGATGAATCGATCTCAAGTGATTAGACATTTAGCAAATCGTAATATCATGGCAAACTAGTTTTAGAACCTGATGTTCAGTCATTTTGTTAACAAAATAATAGACCTACACTAATTTGAATAAAAGGGCACTTTCACAGATACAACGGTGTTGAAGAACATATAATTATATTCATGCCTTCTGTTGGGTTATCTTCTGCTGGACTATTATAACTATAATTAATTAGTGTCCTCAAGGCACATCTTAATGACTAGCTATTTTGATGTACCTCCAGTCCTTTGGCTGCATACGATAACAACAGATTTAAATCACTATTTTATGGAAAATTGTGTCATTTTACTGAACAGGTGAACTGTTTGTGACCTTGGCCAAATAACTGGTAATATTAAAGCACCATTAACCTGCAAGACAACGGAAGTAGCCTATAAGGGTCAATGCCTTACGAATAATCTATTACGAAGAAACTGCCAGTTTAACGACGTTAGCACAGTAGATTACTGAGTAATCCACGATATTGTGGAACAAGGTTTGATTCAATGGTTTTCCTCAAAGATGTGTCCCCTCTTACGAGAAGCTTGATCCAAAAGTTTGCTCTTTCAATTTTCAAATCTGCTAACGAAAAACTAATTCCTTTTTCGTTTTCAAAACTGAAGTAAGAAAAACTAATTCGTTTTTGCATTTTGGAAGCTTCGGCCACACTGCCACGTCGGATAGACGGTAAAATTTGGTAGTTTCGGTGGGATACTTCGGGCGCACTGGCAGCGTTGTGAAAACAAACTCGCAGACTATCTAAGTACCCCTATAGGTGAATATTGGTCGGTTTTGGTGCTGCTTTTATGTTTCGACAATTTAATAAACTGTACTCAACCTTCTGGGATAAACTGCTGTAACAGATCTGTCTCTATATATAATAAAACTTATATAGATAAATCGATAGATGAATAGATCGAGAGTAGATCTATTTATTTTGTAGTTTTTCAAGATTTGTACAATAGCCTGTCAAGCACTCTCATCTACACAACCCGCACATCTAAATTCAATGCTAACTCCAGCAAGAAATGCCAGACAGCTACGCTCAACCAGTAGTAGCCCTCTTTACATTCCTCGGGTGAAAACGAAAGCCGGGACCCGAGCTTTCTCGGTTGCCGCACGAACGGTGTGGAATTCGCTTCCTGCCAGTTTTAAATCAGAAAGTAATATAGTTTCATTCTGCCGACGTCTAAAACATATCTCTTTAATGCTGCCTATTCTCCTTAGCCTAAGTTAAACATCAAAGGGTCTTGGCATTATTGCCAATCAATTTTTTTATTGAAACTGGATGATTTGTTTACTATTTGAACGTGTTGCAAGCGGAATCTTTCAAATTGCGAACATTGTTACGCGCTTAATAATGTAATTAAACACAAATTAGCAGACAGTAAACCTTCAACATGCATGAACGTAATATTAAATGAAAAATATTAAACCTAGGAGCTGGCACCATCGCTTCAATTCCACCAACGCGGTCTGCAATACGTTGGTGTATGCCTATAGCATGCACACTAGCTTATATTTTCTACGGTGTAGTCCATGCTGCAGGCCAATAAAAATCAACTAGAATGCAGAAAACGTGTATTTAGAAACATTAAAGCGTATAATGACCGTTGGATCCTTAGAAAGATCGGATTTCACGCTGACTGTAACTTAGTGCACAGATAATCGGAATATTATTTGGTTCACCGACTATTTGTCCTACTCGCCAGTCATCCGGTACGTTTGTTTTTATCGAAGTGTATATGGCACCTAAAGTCGCTACAATAGTTGTGGGACTATTGCACCGACAGTTTTTCGACGCATGTGCATTACAGCATGGGAATGCACAATCCGTCGTTGCTGGTGTCAGATAATGTGTTTAGAGTCAGCGCATATGTTAGAACGTTTGTCCACGGACTTATATGCACATATGCATATAGGTCCGTGGTTTATCGAATTGCAGAATGCGCTACATTTGTTTGAGCAACAAACGCATAGTCAGTTTTATATGAAAGACGCCTGAACTGCGAACGCAGCAAAGAAAACGACGCCAAACGCTGTTGATAAAGGGTCGAAAGATACTATCACTTAGATGGTGCATGGCAGATTTGGGCTGAACCACTATTCCAAAATTGGGGTGTGGGTTTAATTGGGTTATGGCGGATATTCTCGTTCGTTGCTTCAACTGTATTACTAGACAGTATAGTCTACACTATAAATATAATACTAATACTAATTGTGTATAATATCAATGACCCGTGAGTCGACACTTAAAGATATCGATAATAATTACCGCCAGATGTAACACAGAATGTGCAGAACACGTACATTTGGCATCATCACAAATAATCTGATGGACAAAGATGTAAAATGAGGTTTGGGAACATACATTTTGAAAAATAGCTAACTTCACACTAAATACTCATTGCCCCCCCCCCCCCCCCCCCCCATTAGCGTAATGGTCGCTGTGACGTGTTTAATCAATTAAGAACATCTCCCTAGAGTAGTAGAGATTTTGTAGAGTAGTACGTGTGGTTATGCGTGTGTACGTGCATGTGGGTAAACGTCTGTGTGAGCGAGTGTGCACGTGCGTGCGTGCGTGCGTGCGTGCGTGCGTGCGTGCGTGTGTGTTGTGAGCATGTGTGTGTGGGTGTGTGTGTGTGTGTGTGTGTGTGTGTGTATGTGTGTGTGTGTGTGTGTGTGTGTGTGTGTGTGTGTTTGGATAATTGAAATTACAAAGGATGGCCCCATGCATATATATATATATATATATATATATATATATATATATATATATATATATATATATATGTATAATATCAATTGCGAGACATTCCATAATCTGTATTTTAAGGGACAGGTGGGAATCTTATTGGGGTGGGGGTGGGGGGGTGGGTGACAAAGCGCATCCCATTTCATTTCAAGCAAAACAATTTTATCTACTTACTTTCATCTCAGTCAGAAACATTTGAACACAATAGTATTTGTTTCATACATCCAATGAATACAAGCGACCCAGTGTGCCTCGTGCCTTACGCCTGAGGCTTCACTGCCCTTCTTAAGACTGGCAGACAACTGGACAGGTCAGGTAATTGTGTCTGATGAGTCTGCTGGCAACTAAATTAACTACTACTTCCAAGTCTGTGGGCCCACATCATTGAGTGTCACTGGAGCAAATGATAATGAAGCCAATCAAAAGGAACAGTTTTCATCAAAGAAATGACTCAAATGACACCTGTCATGTTTTGTCTTTGAACAACTAAACTGGCCAGTACTGGCTGTGATTGATGTGGATGTCTTCCATGCAAGTCATTCTCACATAAAAAAGGCACGCATTAGATTAATTCAAATGTTACTACAGCTGTAGTGTATATATACAGTTTATTAGTATTTGATATAGGGTAAACGTAAAAAGGTAAGTTTTATATAACGCAGTGTCCAATTGCAGCTTGCCCAAAGTGCTATTACACTTTACTCATTGGCAGACCAGTTCAATCGGCTTCTCTGGGATGCATTCAGCCATGCTGCAATTAATGCAAACAGACACCTGCATACAAATATCCACCACTGCCTATGGCCATGTACTCATTCATACAGTTGAGTGAACTGGAGCAATGTGCAGTGAACAAGTTGCCCAAAGTTTTACACAGCAGCACATGATTCAAACCCAGCTACTCTTAGTTGAGAGTCTGATCACTTGCACGTGTGTAAATCTGACAATCAAAATGTAGGGAGATTATAAAAAATTATTTAAGTTTTAACACTTGAGTTAATTTATGGTAATTATAATAAATGCATGGTCGACTCTTACTACATTAGCTGTAATAAGTTATGTATAAAATATATGATAGTCAACCCATATTTACCTTTTGACAATTAAGTTCTGATGAGAATCCATTGGTTTTTTTTGCATTAATTTAAGCCTAAGATACTAAAATTAATGTTCACATCCCCTGGTACTAACTATCAATGTGAACATTAACAAATCTGGTTATGAATATGGTATGTTTTAGCCAATAAATCCAATCAGGTCATCTTGGTGATACAGCCACCTCTTAATTAAGGCTACCTTAGTGATACAGCCACCTCTTAATTAAGGTCACCTTAGTTCCACACACAGTAAGCCTGAGTAAGTAAGGTATAGAAAATGAGCCGTATAAATACAGTCACCTTGCTAATCAGGTCACATTTGTCCACCCCTAGGGTGACCCTAATAGACAGGTTTCACTGTGTAAAGGTGATAATTAATCATATCATAGATCTGTATATCATTGGTTTGAGAACAATATCAACACAGTCATGGCCTCCTGCTTCATGTTCTCAAATGTCCATAGCTTTATGTAGAGACCCGTCCACCCGTCATTAGGTCTTCCAAAACCATAGATATTGTTACTTATGCCTTGAAAGTGAATGTAAATGGTGTCATATGTGTGTTTGTAGTCCATTTCAGGTCATCAGGCACATCTGAAAGTTTGTAAACTGGCTTAACAGTTAACATCCATGTGTCCACCAAAACATGTGTGACTGGCAATAATTTTATCCTGCATAAAGCCCTGCAAATGTCCCACTGAATATAAATGAATCGCTGTGCTTGTGACTGTTGAGCTAGCTTACAGGATGTGGCAGCATACATTGGATAACATTATTTTTATGACAAATCTACACTAATCGGCTTACGATTCAAAAGGCTGTTGGAGCAGTAATGGGATATAAATGAAGGCTAAAATATGTCCTTGTCAGAGACTGTACAATATGCATGATCACCAAATCAGATATGATTGATGACTCTGATTTTGCCATGTAGACCTTTGTGTAAAAAATTTGACAACACTCAAGTGGATATTTCACAGGTAAACAGCCAACTTTGACAGTGCAATAAGTCATCATGATCTGGACTAGATATTACTGGACAAATGACTGGTACATTAGTCCACTTATCGAAACTGGAATGTTTATACAAATGCAGAGGAATGTAGGACGAAGGTCTTAGGTTAGTCTGAACCCCATCTTTACTGGGTCAGTGAGATTATAAGAGTAAGGTGATAATGTCAGTTCTTAGGTGTGTTAGATCACACTATGGACTGGGCCAGTTTGTCCAGGATATCGAAGTGACACACAAAGCGGAATAACGAGATGACATTGGATTGGCAGCGACCAGTTTAATTTATGAGAAATGGTTTTGTAATAATAATTATTATATAAACCAACTGGTAACAGCCTTAATTGGCTCCGCTGTCTGCCTGGAACCGTACATGATATAATTGATTGTTACGTACATTTGTTGTTTATACATACTGTTTGCTTTGAACGATTCCAAAAAAAATTATTCATTCATTCATTCATACAATCTCAGTCCTTAAGTCATCCTCTAGACTAGACTGTGTCAGTGCGCAATATTAAGCTGACAATCTCATTTCTCAAGAGACTGGAAGTATTTGACATTTCTCCTGATCGAGTTTCCTCAGACGTGGGACAAAAAATCGTGCTTCTAATGTATTATGCTTTTTTGGTAAACATGTGAGAAAAAACACAATTACATTTCCGTGTCATAGGCATATTCTAAACCTATAACTCATCTTTGACAGGCAGAATAGAAATCTCGAAATGTATGGGACTAGGTCAAAAACCGTGGTTCTTTATACTGTTTGTAGTTATACTAAATAGTAACTAATCGTCTAATGGTATAACAAAAGTCAATGTCTGAGTGACTCAGTGAGTGACAGTCACAAGTCAATGTCAATGACAATGACGATGGTCAAACAGTTGTAAATCATGCATGCATTATCACCACATCGTGGAGATAAATGCTAGATCTATACTGTCTACAATGGCTTACCTTTGTTAGTTTGTAACTTGTACAGTCATCCATTCCGTTATAAAATGTGTTGATATTAATTAATGGTACGCCACAAAAACGCATCGCCTGCCGACTATGACGCCATCTGGCGAATGATCTTACATAATTATTTTATAATTTATTATATGGCGGGTTGTTTATTTATAGCCAATGAAATATCAACAATTAGTTACTGCGTAACTGATTTTGGCCTACTAAAATTTCTCATTTGATAGTCTCAGTTACCATGGTCCTGTGAATGTGATTAACCAATGAGAACCATCGTTACATAATATTGCCCATTACAAAGAATCAATCGGGCGCCAAAATAAATCGTTCGCCAAATCGACACAGCTTTGATTTGGTAAACAAGAAACCGGTTCAAGTTTGAAACATTGCGAAATTAATGTTGATTGTGTTCTAAAGTGTAATTGTCTTAGAATCCCTAATTATATAACCGCTATAAATTGTCTTTGTGTTAATGCTTAATGAGAATCTTAAGACTTAATGCGTTCTCAAACATCACGTAAGTCGTAAGTCGTATGTCATCATGATCATGTGATAATGATTATGCCATTGACTCGAGACCGAGTTGACCATTGTTTTAATTTATACTGGATTCTGTTTCCGTTTAGCCGGCAAAGTGTTCCACTGCTTTAATTTGCTTGTAATAATCCGTCGGACAATATAACTGAAATAAGCTATTTGTGAACAGTTCGATTATTACGACCAAAAACAAAACGAAGTCCTATACTGGCTATAGCGTGGGGGTACCTTTCATCAACATGGTCCCTAATGATCGACCGTTTCATAAATGCAATCAATTTGGTGATTTGGTGTTGACTGTTACTGTACTAACGTACGTAATTATATAATATACAACTATACATACATATATACGTATGTATAATATACAACTACGTACGTTATTATGTGTAAACAAACACGCCAACTGATGTCATGGGCGCATCCATGACCATGTGGTATGACACAATCACACATTACTCAAGTTTATGTGCTGAACGCGAACGGTCGATCATTAGGGACCGCCCTGTGACCGATTGGGTGAGAAGGTAATCACTGCCGGTATTTTGTCACCAAATTGTATCAAACTATTATTTTGTGTTTTTAGAAATCGTCAATGAATATGCTTTGAATAGAGAATAATTTAAATTGCGTAACTTTACATCAAAGGCGAATAAAACGCGGAAAACTACGCAAAAACGGTCGATCATAGGTCCCCCGACGCTATGTAAACATGGAGAATATGGATCGACCTTCTGCCCCAGCCTCGTTTTCGCAAAATAGTCGTGCGTTAATGGACCGATTGTCGGTGCAATATCCACAGCCTTGTTTTATTCATGCTACTCCGCCAACTTGCATTGCTCGTCTGCCAGACGCATGCGCTTATACACGTACGTACGTCACACTGTATCACACTACCTAGAAGAGGTGTGACTGGTTGATCTGCATCTAGCTTCCGTCTTGTGACGTCACGAGCTGACCGTCTAGTGGACGGTAGTCGTCGATGGACTTTGATGAGTAATGATGAGTATCAGTGGAAAACGCGATGCAATAAATGCGACACAATTTAATAATACTTCACATCATTTTACTTCAATGTGTTCATGCTTTTGCACTGCCACCATTTTCACAACATACAAACAGAATTAACACAATCAGGCATTCAAAAGACATAATGTCTACACAAATAAGAAATGCAATAAGAAATTGTTAAGTGTTACTATATAATCCAGTGTTTATGGCGCCATTTGTACAATGTTCAGAGAAATAAACTTGCTAAATGTTTGGGGTTTATATATCTACCACCGTGTACACATATTCCAGTGACACGCATTTCATGTACACGCCACACTACATGAATACAATGAACCAGATTAGTTTTATGCTTGGTTGTGTGCAATCTGTTATTTAATTGGAATTCAAGCTGTCACCCTAAAAGTGCGTCACAAGAGAAACAGTTTGCACCGCCACACAACTAATACATCCACTTCCACCACTCAATCATCTTCAAGCTTTTGATCCCGTTATCTCTGGCACTGTTATTTTATATGTCTACACTAGCCGATGTACATTAGCGACACAGATTTGTTTGAAACTTAGAATGTCCGATGTCTCTCACATTAAATGTCACACATGCAGAATGAAATGGTGATGGCAGATAATATAAGAACAAATCAAACATTGAGGCACCTTTGTTATCAATAAAATGAACAGGTGTGTCTAATGAATCAATTCAAATAACCACTAATATTTGCCCAAACAGGTAAATAGATATATATCTTGTAATTTATTTCAACTGAAATATATTTTGGTGTTCTAAAATTGCACTTACCTTTACCACTTTTATGTCAATGACATCACTGAGTGGTTTATGTCCTCTTGGCTCTGTCTTACTTGCCAAATAACTGACCACATGCACAATTAATTATTTAGTTTATTTATGGAATCTGACAAGTGTTTTTAAGCATCAACAAAACAACATACAAATCAACTGAAAACTAATAACAAGGTTGTTATTTCTCCCAGTCTTACAGTAGGCTGTCATGACAAGATAACCTTTATTACGAGAACAATTTGAACAGCCAGCATTAAGAATAGCCAGCATGAATTAAAGAATTAACTGAAAAGTTCCAACAGCCAAGAAGAAATGCAACGTATCAATAAGAACTGTGCAGGTCAGCTGTAAAATTAAGACAAGAACGGCTTCTGTAACCCTTATTTATTGTGACACCAATAAAGCTGCAAAGATGTTTGTACGTTTTTTTGTACCTAACTGAATACTCCCCACATTTATCCTGACACAACAATCATGCACACATGCATGCTCAGATGCTTTCACGCACACATTCCGATGCTATCCGCCCATCTCAACATGGTATATCGGCACAAACTATCACTGCAGTCGACTGAGTATGAAGATGGGTCACTCAAAAAAGCGAACTGTGCAAGCAAAGATCATTTTCCCCCTGCCAGAAAGAGTAGTATGAATTCTCTCATCTAACAGTAGCGTCAATGTCATGGTGTTACATCGCAGCTCACTGGAGTGTTAAAAATGCTGCCGTGCTTGTAGCCAAAGACATATCAGCATCGTGTAACCATGTTGCAGAAAGTCACGTGTCCACAATCTACTTGAAGTAACGTTAGTAGTGCAGTCCCTGTGTGCTGGAAAGTGGACTTTGCGTTCTGTGCATGCTCAGCATTTGATGACACTTTCGTACATGGTTTCATCCCAAAGTGTATAACTGCAGCATTGTTTTGGCAATGTGACAGTTATGTATGTCGTGTGTTCGCAAACAGACTTTCAATTCACAGCAGGTCACTACAAGGCCTGCATCTAAAACAATCATTCCTCACTAAGACCACTTTGAAACGGGAACAATCTCTCTGGCATATTTCACCAATCCACGGCATATCACGATGTTTTCAATGAAGTGGATAGTACCGCTATCCTGCGTACATTCCCACCACAGGTACATTGTTCAGTGGTCTGCGTGCACACGCCCTAAAGCAGCCAATCCATTCTGTGAATGTGCTGAACTGGGTTTATTGTCTGTGAACACCCGAGAATTGTTGCATGAAATCTTACTCGTGACGAACGAAACGTAATGTCCTTGTGTTTGTGAACGGAGCGGCTACTGCGGCCTGTGGTCAAGCGGAGGTCGTGTCCCGTGCCTTGTCCTGCTGCGCCTGAGCCGCTCGATGTTCATAGTTTACAAGACGTTGGCCAACTAGGTATCTGTGTGTGAGAGAAACATAACACAGAGTGGATTACTTCGGCTGCAACTTAAGCTGCATTGTGTGGAATGATATAACCTGGAGTTTAATATACACCAAGAATCATAATCAAAATAAACAGTCACAATATAATTTAAGTACATGGACATTAGAACTAAAATGCATATACGGAATATCATATTTAAATAATAAATTACACTAAGAGCCATAACTTCATCAAGATCAAGCATGTTTAAATTGTCAGGAATGAATCACAAAACATGTACGTGGAATCAAATAAAACAAACAGATAATAATAATAGATATTGGGCAACACTGAGCCTGGTAGACATGTCACTTAATTTTTTTTTAATTAATTTAATTAATTACTTAATTTATATTCCAGCTGGAAAACGTAAGTTTAGCTGCCGTTGAGCACGGGTGCAGTTGCCACAGTTTCTATCATTAGCACTAGCAGGCAATCTGCTCGAACACTACATCTGTTTTACTGCAACAAATCTACTTCTGCGGAGAGAGTGCAGTGGGCCTTACTTGTCGTTCTTGATGTGTTCATAAAGTTTCTTGAACTGTGTCGCTTGGAAAACGCAGAAGCCAATGATGGAGATGACAGCGAGAATGAGAGGATACACCCGCCGAAGGACGAGATTCTGCGTCTCAAAGTCAGCACCTACGACACAGCAGAGGGCGCTACTGAAATCCTGTGTTCAAATATCGGAGCAAATACTCTTACACTGACAGACTCTGAGTGTTCATTTTTTATTTTTGTTTACTTACTTTATTATTAAGTTATTAATATATTTTATTATTTATTTATTATTTTATTTTATCTATTTATTGCTAAGTTTAGCTTATGAACTAGAATTTTTATAAGCTTTATTTAATTATTTATTTATTATCATTTAACATTTCGTCTTTACTTATTTAAAAATTTTAAATACGTGTGTGTTACAATGTATTTGAGTGGAAATATTTCTGGACATACGCTGCTTTACAAATAAAAATTATAATTATTATTTAAATTGTAGCACTACTAAATCGTGGGATAATTTACACAAGTGCAACCTATCCACTATTGCTAATCGACACATGAACTCTGATGAAAGTCCCAACAGATGTGCTAAATGTTGTTCACTGATTGATCAGTGGTTTAAATTGTTCTCGAACAGTCAGGCAAATTGGACAGAGCCTCAATTCTCCAGACACAATTGTCTGCACTAACTGGCTGTGCTATTTACTCTTGCCATTGTATGCTATAAACAAGCAATTAGTTATAGGGTAAGAAGGTGTTGCTGACAAATTGGGCAATTACCAGGGTAATCAGTTACATAAACAGGCCTCCAGGTCACCTTTTCACAAGTATCCATTCAGACACACCAAGCTACTTCACTTGCACCATCTCAAACCAATCAATTTCCAAAGTTGATTCACATCCCTGTCTTGGCATTACAATAGATTCGAAACAAAGACATGTCCAAGGAACAGCAACCCAACCTACAAGACAGGTGCACATTTACACAGATTTAACAAGATTGCCACCATGAGAATCAACTCTAGATGGCAGGTGGACAAGGAAGCATTTTGGCTTGTCAAGAGTCCAATAAATGTACCCCCCACTTCTTAGGTATATGTCGATTTTATTTTAAAACATTACCACTACTAGCACCTACACAATCAGCTGATAATCTGTTCCATTCATTTACTGTTCTTTGTGAAAATTAAAATTTTCTAATATCTAGTCTACACTGCTTCTTTGCTAATGTAATTCCATGTCCTCTAGTCCTTCTCTCTTCCTTACCCGAGAAAAAAATATTTATGTCAATATTTTCATACCCATTCAATATTTTAAACACTTCTATCTGATCTCCTCGCAGTCTCTTGGTTTCTAGTATTGTTAATCCACATTCTTTTAGATGCATTTCATAACTAATATTCCTGAGTTTTTGTATCATTTTAGTTGCTTTCCTTTGTACTCTTTCTAGCATATCAATATCCTTCTTGCGATATGGCCTCCATGCCTGTATGCAATATTCTAAATGAGGCCTAACTATTGTTTTGTACAGCGATATTACAGGACACCTACCAAAGGCTGGAACAATACTCTTTGCAAAGATGTAGGGGAGGGAGAGAGCAATGCCGAGGCAGCCGATGACGGGAGCACAGAGCTGCCTCAGGATGAACGTCAGGTCCATGTTGCGCAGCCCCGCGTTGTACATCTACGGGCAAACAAAACACAGGACGGTCAAACCGTGACACGAGGAACGCAAATCAAAAGAGAAATGGAAAGTGTTAAAGAGATCACAGTGATGAACAGGAAGCATCGGAGATGATTGCCACAAACATAAACCATTACTACAGCTAAAACAGGTACATTTCAATAACAATTACGTCTTGGTTTAATTATAGAAATAAAAATCGTGAAAGTGTAATACCATTTTATAGGTACAGAATGACGTTAAAGATATAGAATGGTGTCATAGATACAGAATGGTGTCATTACCTGTTCTATGACTCTGCGTAGCCACCACCTTGGCCCCATCATTGTGACTGCACAGATGATCTTAGCATGAAGCACGCCCAGGGCCCAGTCCTACAGACACAGGTACACATTACTTGCCATGTATAGATATGTTGTAGATGTAAGTCTATCATCTTGGCATTTACTTCATGTTGACAATCAATCCAGTCCGTGATGCAAAGGCTCATTTCTTGATGCGTCTGCCACATACACATGGGTCTTGGGACTGCTGAGTGACATTTTACACTTGATGTACGTTTTATGTTACAAACATTGGATTTCCCTGTAAAGAGGTAAACTTTTGTGTGTGTGGAGCATTTATATTACACTCGTCAGGTCAGATTAAATTCCGACAGTTTGGCATCTCAAGTATAACTTGTCTAAGAGGAAGACGTTATCATGCATACACACAAACACTTGCTTGATTATGACTGGTATGATTACAGCTCTGTTCCTAATGACTCAGTCACTCACTGAAGCTTACCACACCTTCCTCCCTCCCTTATTCCCTCACACACACTCCCAATTACCCCCTCACCACTCCACCATCACCCACTCTTGCTACCCTCCTCATTCAGGCACTAAAACTAGAGGTTGATACATGACATACCTGCCAGGGGTAGAAGACGGGGGTTTGGTCTAGAGGTACCCTCAGTGGGGCGACTATGACGACCTCAAAGAGCAACCCCAGCAGTAGGGGCACCAGCCCAATGAGAACAGCCGCAATCACCAGAGACTTCGCCGCCTGCCAACAAATCAACAAAACAAAACTGATTACAGACGGCACCAGAGACAAATTGAATAAATTGAATTAGCAACGAACATAACATTTTCCAGACAAACAAACACAATGGTCCTCTGGTGGCTACTGTAGCAATCATCTATCGACAGTTTGCCAGCAGAACTGTCATGTATACACAGTGTAATGTGTCTGATGCAACTCTAAAACATATGACAGATGGAATAAAAAATGGCACCAAAGTCTATTTCACAATTCTGTAACTTGATACACAATTTCTGTGGCAGGTGACAGAGTTATTATTGTTTTACACTAAGCACTGCTTTTCACATCAAGTTTCTTGATGCTTCAGTTTGATAGAGTCGATAAATTAACCTAACTACAACACAAGATGTACCAAAATACATCTTAAATCTTGCATATTTCAGCTGGACGTAGAAATGAGCTGGTGAGAGATATTACAGAGATGTGCTTACAAGAATGGACCAGTCTCGGATGCGACTGAAGAGAGTGGACCAGCCTTGGGGCACCCAGTGGTAGAGAATGGTGCCGGCCCTCAGTGTCACCCAGCACGTGTACAGACCACACGCCGTCGTGTACAGCTCGTGGATCTTGGCCTCCCCCATCCACAGTGACATCAAAGTACGCCCAATGAACACTGCAACACACAGACACAGATGCGTCAAGTCTCTACAGAAATCCGTAGGCCTTAGATGTCATAAGTCATGGGTTTTTGTTTTCACCAAGTTGTGGGTTATAGCTGCCATGAAGTTGTTGGTTATAGTTGTCATTTAGTTGTGAGTTATAGTTGTCAGAAAGTTGTGGAAAGTTGTGGGTTATAGTTGTCATTAAGTTGTGGGTTATAGTTGTCATTTAGTTGTGAGTTATAGTTGTCAGAAAGTTGTGGAAAGTTGTGTGTTATAGTTGTCATTAAGTTGTTGGTTATAGTTGTCATTAAGTTGTTGGTTATAGTTGTCATTTAGTTGTGAGTTATAGTTGTCAGAAAGTTGTGGAAAGTTGTGTGTTATAGTTGTCATTAAGTTGTGTGTTATAGTTGTCATCAAGTTGTGAGTTATAGTTGTCATCAAGTTGTGTGTTGTAGTTGTCATCAAGTTGTGAGTTATAGTTGTCATCAAGTTGTGTGTTGTAGTTGTCATCAAGTTGTGTGTTATAGTTGTCATCAAGTTGTGAGTTAGTCATTAAGTTGTGAGTTGTAGTTGTCATCAAGTTGTGAGTTACAGTTGTCATCAAGTTGTGTGTTGTAGTTGTCATCAAGTTGTGTGTTATAGTTGTCATCAAGTTGTGTGTTATAGTTGTCATCAAGTTGTGTGTTATAGTTGTCATCAAGTTGTGTGTTGTAGTTGTTATTAAGTTGTGTGTTGTAGTTGTCATTAAGTTGTGTGTTATAGTTGTCATCAAGTTGTGTGTTATAGTTGTCATCAAGTTGTGTGTTGTAGTTGTTATTAAGTTGTGTGTTATAGTTGTCATCAAGTTGTGTGTTATAGTTGTTATTAAGTTGTGTGTTATAGTTGTCATCAAGTTGTGTGTTGTAGTTGTCATCAAGTTGTGTGTTATAGTTGTCATCAAGTTGTGTGTTATAGTTGTCATCAAGTTGTGTGTTATAGTTGTTATTAAGTTGTGTGTTATAGTTGTCATCAAGTTGTGTGTTGTAGTTGTCATTAAGTTGTGTGTTATAGTTGTCATCAAGTTGTGTGTTGTAGTTGTCATCAAGTTGTGTGTTGTAGTTGTTATTAAGTTGTGTGTTATAGTTGTCATCAAGTTGTGTGTTATAGTTGTTATTAAGTTGTGTGTTATAGTTGTCATCAAGTTGTGTGTTGTAGTTGTCATCAAGTTGTGTGTTATAGTTGTCATCAAGTTGTGTGTTATAGTTGTCATCAAGTTGTGTGTTATAGTTGTTATTAAGTTGTGTGTTATAGTTGTCATCAAGTTGTGTGTTGTAGTTGTCATTAAGTTGTGTGTTATAGTTGTCATCAAGTTGTGTGTTGTAGTTGTCATCAAGTTGTGTGTTGTAGTTGTTATTAAGTTGTGTGTTATAGTTGTCATCAAGTTGTGTGTTGTAGTTGTCATCAAGTTGTGTGTTATAGTTGTCATCAAGTTATGGGTTATAGTTGTCATCAAGTTGTGTGTTGTAGTTGTCATCAAGTTGTGTGTTGTAGTTGTCATTAAGTTGTGTGTTGTAGTTGTCATCAAGTTATGTGTTGTAGTTGTTATTAAGTTGTGTGTTGTAGTTGTCATCAAGTTGTGTGTTGTAGTTGTCATCAAGTTGTGTGTTGTAGTTGTCATCAAGTTGTGTGTTGTAGTTGTCATCAAGTTGTGTGTTATAGTTGTCATCAAGTTGTGTGTTATAGTTGTCATCAAGTTGTGTGTTGTAGTTGTCATCAAGTTGTGTGTTGTAGTTGTCATCAAGTTGTGTGTTATAGTTGTCATCAAGTTGTGTGTTATAGTTGTCATCAAGTTGTGTGTTGTAGTTGTCATCAAGTTGTGTGTTGTAGTTGTCATCAAGTTGTGTGTTATAGTTGTCATCAAGTTGTGTGTTGTAGTTGTCATCAAGTTGTGTGTTGTAGTTGTCATCAAGTTGTGTGTTGTAGTTGTCATCAAGTTGTGTGTTGTAGTTGTCATCAAGTTGTGTGTTGTAGTTGTCATCAAGTTGTGTGTTGTAGTTGTCATCAAGTTGTGTGTTATAGTTGTCATCAAGTTGTGTGTTGTAGTTGTCATCAAGTTGTGTGTTGTAGTTGTCATCAAGTTGTGTGTTATAGTTGTCATCAAGTTGTGTGTTATAGTTGTCATCAAGTTGTGTGTTGTAGTTGTCATCAAGTTGTGTGTTGTAGTTGTCATCAAGTTGTGTGTTATAGTTGTCATCAAGTTGTGTGTTATAGTTGTCATCAAGTTGTGTGTTATAGTTGTCATCAAGTTGTGTGTTGTAGTTGTCATCAAGTTGTGTGTTGTAGTTGTCATCAAGTTGTGTGTTGTAGTTGTCATCAAGTTGTGTGTTATAGTTGTCATCAAGTTGTGTGTTATAGTTGTCATCAAGTTATGGGTTATAGTTTTCATCAAGTAGTGGGTTTTAGTCATCATCGAGTTGTGAGTTTTAGTTGTCATAAAGTTGTGGGTTTAGTCATTATCAAGTTGTGGGTTTAGTCATTATCAAGTTGTGTGTTGTAGTTGTCATCAAGTTGTGGGTTTTAGTTGTCATCAAGTTTTGGGTTATAGTTGTCATAAAGTTGTGTGTTGTAATTGTCATAAAATTGTGGGTTATAGTTGCCATGCATTTGTGGGTTATAGTTGTCATAGAGTAGTGGGTTTTAGTCAGGATCGAGTTGTGAGTTGTAGTTGTCATCACGGTGTGAGTTTTAGTTGTCATCAAGTTGTAGGCTTCTAACTATCATCAAAATGTAGAGGGATTCATGTTGCCGTCACACTGAGATGTGGTCGTGAGTTGTGACAAGAGAAGGCCACACCTGCGCTGGGAGCAGGTGTGAGGTGAGGTGAGGTGAGGTGAGGTGAGGTGAGGTGAGGTGAGGTGAGGTGCGTACCTGGGACCACGAGGGACACGAGGCTGGCGAGGAACAGTGTGTAACACATGAGGACACACAGCAGCTGCAGCTGAAGCAGAGAACACGCCTGTCGTAACACGCCTGTTGTAACACATCGCCTCATCACACAGTAAACATAGTTCCAACATAATCACCAGTGCAGCAACAAAGTCTGTACAGAACAGACTGAGGTTAACCCCATCATCTTATTAGCATGGCACACAAGTGCCCAATGTAACTACACTCCTGTTTCCATAATGAAGCTCCTACCCTACTCTACTTCCTCACAACCCATGTGACCAATAGATACAACAACCAAACTAGCCAGATACAACAACCAAAGCAAATCCTTTCAACAATTTAAACAAATGTGACCCAACACAGCAAAATCAGCAATAAGTAGGAAAATGTTTTTTTAGGTAGTAAAATAATGTTATAGGCTTTCCAATAGTACCAAACACAAATGTCTACCTTTATTGGTCGCCAAGTTATTGGTGTATAAAGAGGTGTACCAAGTCATTTTGTGAAGTGATTCTGAGAAAAACAGCTTTAAAATTAATGGCATTTGGCATAGTTGTAGATCTCCTCAATATGCAGTGTGGTGAAATTTCACCTTTGCAGCTCGTATAGTTTCACAGATATCCCTTTCGAACATTCTGCACCAAATCGAAAATCGACAGTAAAATGTTCACAGAAACTAGCCATGTGCACTTTGATGGTGAATTGCCGGCTTCGGAAATCCAGACTTATTCCTGATTTTAATAAATGGGCAACAATCATCCGAATTCATGGTGAGCGAAACTACCAGTAGTCGACGAAACAGCCTTAACATGACACAGAACAATGTGACCAGTGGCTACCAACCCTGAAGTAGAGGAACCGGGGCATCTTGTAGGGCTGGTACCCGGTGGGTCCGCCCCCCTGCAGCATGGCCTGGTGTGCCGCGCCCAGCCCGTTGTGTCTCAGCGGTACCTCTGCCTGGGCACCAGCCGCGGGGGCCACATGTGGTGCCACAGGGTTGTCTCCCCCGGCCTGGTTGCCTTCGGCCTGGGGTGGGGGGTTGTCTCCGGGGGCAGGGGCAGGCGGTTGTGGCATCCAGGGGGCTTCCACTGCCCCCGGACCCCCTGGCGCCACTATGTGTACCACTTTGTCATTCTACAAAAAGTATGTCAGATGGTATCCAAGCAAAATTTAAGATTACTCAACTAATAATTTCTACTCACATCATCGTTTCAGCCACCATCAGCGGCCTTCTTCGGGAACTGAATTGTCACTGCTCGCTAGATCTAGCGAGCAGTGGTGGCTAAAACGTTGATGTGAGTAGAAATTATTAGTTGTGTAGTCATAAATGTTGCTTGAATAATATACTTCCAACTTGGTGAACATTTTCACAAAAATTAAACTATGTCAGACGGTATTCATTACACGGCATGAGAGTTTGGTGTGGATTGATACAAACAACAGTTACAGCTATCTTAATACAGTAGAAGTAGCGGTTGTAGAGAAATAATTGCTTCAGCCAACCACAAAGACCGTTCCATTCATGCAACACCCAATCAACATCACCGACACATTTATAAACCAATAAGAATGATGTGAAGAATCCATTTCATCCAATAAATTTGATTTGATTTAAAGACATTTTATTTAACTCTAATCAGCGATATCGACAATGTGAATGACCTGACCAATCACCTGCGTCGACACAGACCCACTGGTATAAACTGGCGAATCAGCTGCCTCAATACATAGATTAAACAGGTTGACTGACTTTACCAATCAGCTGCCTCGACACATAAACCCATCAAAATAAAGTGGCCAATCAGATGCAACCATACAGACCAATCCGACCAATCAGCTGCTTCGACATGGGATGGACTTACCTGCCCAAGCGGGACGTCTCCGAGCAGGTAGGAGCGGATACCTAGGAGCCACGCGACCCCGACACACCAGCCCCGCACAAGGCTCTTGAGCCACAGGCGGGTGTGACCTTGCTCCAGGAGCGCGGGGAGCACGACCTGGAGTAGGAGCAACTCCAAGGAGAGCTCGCTCACCGGCGTATCACTGTAACATGAGGTCAGACATTGCTAGCAAATGTTGCAAAATGGAGTATTGTACCTTTATTGGATTCCAGAAAAGGAACAAGTCATTTGCAAGTCAATCCTGTGGTTTGTTTTATAGAACGGAAATCAACATTTCAAAGTCAGTCACCACAATGGGATGAAATTGTGGGGCATTTTATTGGGTGAAATTGTGGGGCATTTTATTGGGTGAAATTGTGGGGCATTTTATTGGGTGATCTTTTTAGAAAACGAGACAAGTTTGTCATTTGATTCTATACTTGGACAATTTACTTATCACAATTTTCGGAGACTATGTGTACATAGATATCCACATAAAGTTGAAGTGACTATGGTATCCACAGAGTTTTAAGGATGCTTAGAGTGGGCACCGACCTGGACATCATGACATTGTAAGGTAGGAACTTGGGCAGTAGGTACTTGACAATGCGTATTGGGAACCACAGCATCACCAGCACAGTGGTGCCAAAGATCACCTACAACACAACACACACAGCATCACCAGCACAGTGGTGCCAAAGATCACCTACAACAAAACACACACATGCTAGGCTGGTACTAGTGTAGTGTAGATCAAGCTGCTGAACATACTTCAAGATCATGATTCTGTTATGTCCCAATGTGAATTTACCTGCAGTATTCCACTGTCTTGTAAAACCTGATCCACCAGTGCAACATGTTAATTTAAGAAATGCCAATGTTGGAGATTTGTGTGTACACAAGTTGTTACAAAAACACTAGTTAGACAGTTCTCAATGTCCAGGCGACAATGCATGATATAATTTAGATAACCCCATTTGGTTCCAAGTGGTTCTTCAACCATAACTCAGGCTTGAGTGCAAATGCATCACAGGGAGAAAATTAAACATGTAATATTAAGGGTAAATCGGGGAGTTCATTGCTACTAATGTTTTGATGGAATAGTGTCACCAGATGTCCAGAAAAAAACAGAAGGTTTGGATTAGGACAATATATCTGTCAGTATTCAGTTAATTGTGTAGGAGAGAGAGAGAGAGCATGCAAACACAAACTTACCATTGATGCAAGGAACCTCCTCACATGTCTGTAGATGGGCAGATGGATCATCTGTATGAACCACAATGAGGTAATAGTTTTAAAAACTTTAAACAATCAACCCATTATACACACGGAACACAGCTACAGCCCACCTACAAGTGGGTACTAGTCTGCACATGGGAAGTCTCTGCCAAGAGAACACATACAGTTTAACTTAATTTTACAATAAAAACACAGACAACTTCTCTTTAGAGTTAAACATGACACTCGGTAGGACCACCATTTTATAACAGCTAAAAGTTGTTAATCTCAAGTCACCGAATTGATAGTAACTACACACCGTGACGCTACAATGACGAGGCACTGAAGTAAACGTCCACATTCTTCGTATTTTCTACTTGGAAATAAAAATTTATATTAGTATTAGTATTATCAACTGGCGTACCTCCTGTATGGGGTTGAAGTCTGGATCGTTGAGGTTGCGAAGGAACCAGAGCACACCAGGGCGCAGCACCTCCCGGAGGAGCAGGATGAAGGAGGCGAAGTAGAAGACGTACACCATGCCGACCAGCCACCGGATGAAGATGAAGGTGCCGGGCGCGAGGTTGAAGCTCTTGTGACGCTCCTTCAAAGTTGCGTCAAACATACTCTGAAAGCAACAAAACAATCTCTCTCTTGGGGCATGTTCAGAACTAGCCTCGATGACCTCGATGACCTCCATGAGGTGGCAGCACTTTTAAGTCCCTCAACTCTGCCTGGGGAAACTAATGCTCTGCATTTGTTAACCGCCAGAGCGGCCTTACCCCAGATTAGGGTAGAGACACTGATTGGCTCTCAGGCCAACTATGAAATAAAATTAAAATAATGATATACTTTTACAAGATAATGATATCCTATGAAAAGTATTCAACATTGAACTTATATTAACATAAAAATAAGTTAAAATAACATACAAATACAATACCATAACATACAAATTAAATAAGGATACCTTTTTATCAAATAATGCTGTACTATAAAAACTATTCAAAATTAAACTTATTTTAACACAAAATAAATAGAAATACAAATTTGCAGTTGTTTATAAAAATAGAAATAATGGCAGGATTAACCAGTGTCCGTGAGGTGACAGCATTGTATAGATCACGCGGATAAATATTCAAAAGCCGGCAAAATCACCAGACTGTCTTCTCGGCGTAGTTCCGCAGCCAACCAACAGTCGGTTAAGCGAAACTAGTTCGGAGCAGAAATGAGAAAACAGGAACCTGCTGGTGACACAGATAAATCAGCTGCTTAGGTTATTTAGTATAAAACATTTGTGAAATAATTGTAGAAGCGCTCCCTGCAGTATTAGTAAACATATGATGACGATCGGTGAGTTGCCCAGGAGAGTATCATACTCTTGATACTTTCTGAGAAATTCACTCGGGAACAGATATTTATCTTGTCATTTGAGAGGCCAATCCAGAGCTGGCAAATGTCCGTTTATTGACATAGCTGCAACAGTGTGGAATGCTTCACTACTGTGATGTCCAAACCCACCTTGAAATTGTCTCAAGTCTGCATTAAAAACTCACCTATTTATTATGACCTAAATGGCTGCCGAGACATATTTATTACAATATATTCAAATTTTTAACCGATTAAAACTGAAAAAACATTTAAAGTACTTTATTTACCATGATAATTGTTTTATTTATTAACGATCTACTGGACAGTTTGCGCCTAATAGATTCACTTGAACTTTTTAAGTGCAACTTAAAAAAACATCTTTTTAAGGCAACATTTGTAAAATACTTGTAGGGTATTTTATAATGAATTTATTTTAACTGTAATTATAGTTTTGCAATTTTTTTACTTACTTTATTATTAAGTTATTAATATATTTTATTATTTATTTTCTTTTATCTATTTATTGCTGATAAGTTTAGCTTATGAACTAGGAATTTTAGAAGCTTTATTTCATTATCTATTTATTATCATTTAATATTTCATCTTTACGTGCAAGTTTAAACTGATTTTGAATATTTTAAATATGTATGTGTTACAATGTATTTTATGCGCCTCTGAGCGGATTTTTTCCGGATATACGGCGCTTTACAGTGTACAAATAAACATTATTATTATTTATAATCACTGACGTCTACACAGCATTTTTATCTATATTTTATTTACTTATCATATTTATTTATTTTTAATATTATTATTTAACAAATGATTACTATTTATATTATAGTTCTATTGAAGTCATATGTGAAGTGCTGCAATTATTATTATTATTTTCTTGGCACTAAGAATCTCAAGAAAACTTCCATCTGCATATAAGAACTTACGAGGGAACAAATGTCGAGCCACCAGCCACAGATGAGAGGGAAGAGTCCGATCTCAACGACGACCAGTAGTGACACCTTCACAACCATGTAGCAGATACCCAGAATCCTCTTGGTCCTACAAGCAGAGCATCTTGTGTGAGGCCACATGGCCAATGAGACCACCAGGTTTGAGACCAGGTCTAGGCAAATCAGTATAAGCATAAATGTATCATTGTGAACGACAGTGGTGTAACCAAAACTTACATTACAAACGTTGTTATATGCGCATTCTAAATAGTATGACTTTGTGCTCAGCAGTAGTGGCCGAGCTAGTTTGTAGTTCTATATTGTCAAAATAGGTGGCAGTAGATTTGCATTGAAGTCACATGATAAAAACGCTGGCGCAATACTCATAGCATTTTCAATATTTCAGAAGCCACCATTAGTACTTGGCAGGTGTGTAACATGGACTATGACTGTGTTATATGTCATGATTTTGTTTATATTTAAATAAGTTAAAATGATGTTATAATCTATTCTATGGGGAAGCAATTACACTGACAATGTGTGTGTGTTATGGTGAACAAAATCCTCATTTTTTCAAACATCCTGGTGAAATGTTGAATGTTCAAAAACAAAACATTCCAGTTTGATTGTTACTCTTTTCAGTGGCTCATATAATGCAGTATTCAATCCTTAGAACCAAACAAAGCACTTTACACTTTACTCAAACCTACTGAGTCCAACACCAACCCAATATCCTGACAGCTGTCACTATCGCAGCAAGATTTCACTCACATATCTTTATGACACCAATTTCTGTATCCACCACTGTCTCTATGGATCAGCTTCTCCCACCCGTGGACCCCCTCACCCCCTCACCCCTCACCCCATTCCTGCAGGGTGTATCTCCCTGCACCTTTTGCCCTGGTCTCATTATTCACTTCCCAGCAGTTTTTTTTCATGTACACATGTTCTGTAACTGTGACAAGAGATAAATAGATGGACTCTGGACTTGTCGTGTATACACACGTCTAGAGTAGTGTGTCGACTATTCTAGTGCTCTGTCTTAGCTGTGACACAACCAGGGCTTTATGCACGACCAAATTGTTGCCAGTCACACATGTTTTGGTGGACACATGGACGTTAACTGTTAAGCCAGTTTACAAACTTTAAAATGTATCTGATGATCTGAAATTGACTACAAACACACATGTGACACCATTTACACTCACTTCTAAGGCATAACTGACAATATCTATGGTTTTGGAACACCTTTTTTTGCTCCTTCATATTTACCCATCCATAACAGTTTTTACTTGAACAAATGACGGGTGGATGGGTCTCTGCATAAAGCTAGGGACACAACGAGTGACAAACATCAGACATCAGCAGGTGTTTTGATTTGTTGTGGGAAGGCCGACATCGGCAGTGTGGAAGTGAAAACTCTCATGGGAACAGGACAAGAGGCAATTTGCTAGGAGGCAGCTATTATAGCTTTATCTAGGGCTCCCTTGCTAGGGTGCAACTTTTGTAGGTTTGTCCAAGGCCTTTCCAGCTATCATTTCAATGGGTAAAGTTCTTTCTGGACGGGTACAAGTCAGAGTGGATGGATAAATGGATAGGCAGAAATATGAAGAGCAAACATTTGTGATCGTGTATAAAGGCCTGGAATCTGGTTTGGGAGGGAAATGGCTACTGGGCTGTGCTGGAGGCACATATCTGTCACTTCCAAATAAGACCATTGTGCTGTGGTTATAATATATAATTGCAAAGTCCCACAACACACACATAGCATAATCTTTGGCTGGTGATAGTCTTGATAACATGAAGGAGCAGGGAAGAAATACATTAGCAGAGTGGTGCCATCCATTGAGTGGGATAGATACTAACACATAGGGATGCTGTTGTGGATATCAGAACCAGCAATACCATTCTAGTAACCGTGTCACGCTGGTCAAGTACAGCTGTCATGGAAGCCATTACGAATGTGCCAAAATCACCAAGTCCACACCACATACATGTACCCAACTGGATTTTGAAAACATATGACACCTTCCTTTGCTCTGTGTCTGCTGCCAACACTATGACATTTGCCATACAAAAAAGGTCAATATTGCATTCACAACGATTTATAAAACAATCTCTATGCATTTATACTTGTCACTTCTGTACACTATCAATCGCAAGTGCTATGTTTCTTCAGATATGTAGCACTGTATAGTGACACAAGCCTACCTCGTGAGGGCTGCCAGATATGTTAAACTGTATGGCCTACAAGCCTACCTCACGAGGGCTGCCAGATATGTTGCACTGTATAGTGACACAAGCCTACCTCGTGAGGACTGCCATATATGTTGCTCTGTATAGTGACACAAGCCTACCTCGTCAGGGCTGCCAGATATGTTGCACTGTATAGTGACACAAGCCTACCTCGTGAGGGCTGCCAGACATGTTGCACTGTATAGTGACACACGCCTACCTCGTGAAGGCTGCCAGACATGTTGCACTGTATAGTGACACAAGCCTACCTCGTGAAGGCTGCCAGACATGTTGCACTGTATAGTGACACAAGCCTACCTTGTGAGGGCTGCCAGACATGTTGCACTGTATAGTGACACAAGCCTACCTCGTGAAGGCTGCCAGACATGTTGCACTGTATAGTGACACAAGCCTACCTCGTGAGGGCTGCCAGATATGTTGCACTGTATAGTGAAACAAGCCTACCTCGTGAGGGCTGCCAGATATGTTGCACTGTATAGTGACACAATCCTACCTCGCGAGGGCTGCCAGATATGTTGCACTGTATAGTGACACAAGCCTACTTCGCGGGGGCTGCCAGATATGTTGCACTGTATAGTGACACAAGCCTACCTCGTGAGGGCTGCCAGATATGTTGCACTATATAGTGACACAAGCCTACCTCGCGAGGGCTGCCAGATATGTTGCACTGTATAGTGACACAAGCCTACCTCGTCAGGGCTGCCAGATATGTTGCACTGTACAGTGACACAAGCCTACCTCGTGAGGGCTGCTAGAGATGCGAGGCTGTGTAGGAGCATGAGCCAGAAGGCGATGAGGAAGTAGCCAAGTAGGGTCGTGAGGAGGCTCTTGAACTGGGTCGCTGACACCTCAACAAAACACAAACACCCGTTACATCTACTGTACCTTCAACTCGCTGGGCCAATCAGTTCTCTCATATCAAAATACGAAGTCTGAGAAAAATTCAGCTAATAGTTGCAGTTGGTTTAATATACGTTATTTAAAAACAAAAATTGAAAGAATATACTTTGATCGTTTATATTGTTACGTCTGGCAATTTGGGCAAGTGAGATGCTGTACAGGCAGCAAGTCTTTAAACAAATTAACAATGAACATGTTAGTGTCATACTTTTGTAGAGAGTGACATATGTCGACAACACCATGACAGAAATGCATTCATTATCATATCTAACATTCATGTGAAGATTCATAAAATTTTAAGAATCATTTGAACTAGTCCAACATTTTTTCTTGTAATTTGGTCAATATTTCATCACCATATTGGCCAAATGAGCAGACAAATTACTATTACCATTAAGCTTAGTTACAGCGGAAATATATATTATAGTTACAGTTCAAGTGATTCTCAAAATGTTATGACTTCACATGAACACTGCCATTTTTTCATTAGGATTAGAGACAAGTCAAACCAATGTATTGATACACGGCAATATATCATGAAGACACAATCACATGCCTGATAACTTACCACTTCATCTATATTCAAGGCATATATGGTAAACTGGCCGATGTAGTAGGGGCAGAACGCTGCAACAGACCAGAGTCAGCATTCAGTACATCTACACTAGCAGTAACAAGTTCTATCAACATAACAACACAATGTTTAGTCTGCTTATCTGCATATGAACAGAATTTTGACAATGATGCATATATTTTACCACTTTTCATTAAATCAGTGTCTCAATTTAATAACTGTTCTTTTGTCTCTTTGACTGTGTAGTTAATCAGACAAGGTAGGGTTAATAAAATGGCCATAGCCTTGCGACAGCAGTTGGTAGAGTCCCTGCCATTCCAAGTGACACTGCAATACTCAAATCACCACGATACTGACTGCACTGGATGATCACTTCCCGGCACTTACCAAATACTAGAATGAACAGTGTGTTGAGAGAAACGACCCAGAAAACATGTTCCTGAAAAGAAAACATTGAACCATTTATCATTTATTATGCTCTACACCCGTTGTAATTTTATAAAACATGCTTAGTCTCTTGAATGACTTTTATTATTTATTTTCTAACATTGCAAGATGTTTCATCTTAAACAAAGAAAACTGAAATCCACATTAGATGGTTCAAAATATAATAATCAACTTTTAAATTAAACATGTGAAATGCGGTATGCTTTGTCAGTGTAACTTATAATCCCACATATGTCTAAACTCGTTGTCAGTTGATATTTTCATTACAAACAGTTTGTTTTATTTCAGCTGATGTTGCATGATGCCATCAAATAAAATAACAAAGACAAATATAATCTTGACAAATTGATACAATTACATATTTTTTTTAATAGAAATGTTATACACAAGTACAACAGGCATAACAATGTCAAGCTGAAAAATAAAGCTATTAATACAATCATATTCACATCAAATTTTATTAATAGAAATGTTATACACAGGTATAACGGGCATAACAATTTCAAGATGAAAAATAAAGCTATTAATACACTCATATTCACGTCAAAAAATGTATTAATGTAAATCATATCAATACTCTCATGCAAGACTTTCATTGCTACACCAGGCTAAATGTGACTCTAAATGGACTCACCAGAAACACCAAAGAACCATCAAGACCCAGCAACTGGAACAGAACAGAACATCAAGTGACCAAAATGTCCTACCTAATAACATTAAGACGTCTGCCTGTTTAGCCACCTTCAAGGCATGCCTAAAGACACATTTCTTCTGACTGTTTTTGCGGCTTAGTTTAATGTTTGTAAACTGTTATCGATATTTTATTTATCCTATTTATATATGTATTATACATATGTACATTTATTCAGCTTAAATAATTCATGTTATTATATTTGTTTTTACTTTTTTTCATAATTGTTTATATATGTCACTAGTATATTTATGCTTTTTTTTTCTGGTGTATATTTGTATTTTAGGATTTTAATGTACGTAAAGTGTCATGAACAAATTGAAATTGGATGTGGCGCTATATTAAATAAAATATTTTATTATTATTATAAAAGAAGATTGTTTCAATAGTCACTGTCTAAAACACCCATTATTTCAAATTATCATGCTCGAAATAGCACAAAATTGTATGCGATTATGTATGATTGCTTTTATAGATGGATTTCAAGAAATCGTGATTGGGAAAAACAGAAACATCACAGACATGTCAACTGCCTATTCCAGGCATCTGGTTTGACAGTGTTAGTTGACTGCGGCCTTCTGTAAGGAATGTGGTTTCTTAAGGCATGTGGTTTCCTAACTTTATATCAGCACAGAGTTGTGGCTTTAGATCCACAGAGCTGCAACTTGTACCCGTGACCTTTAACCTTGATGGATATATGAGGAGTCTTCCATCATTATATATATATATATATATATATGTATATGTATATACATATATATAATATATATATACATATACATATATATAATATATAATATATATATATATATATATATATATATATATATATATATATATATATATATATATATATATTAATTTCAACATAAGATAGTATCTACAGAAGATATAGCACTCACTCTTTCCCAAGTTAATTCTTCAGCAGCCCGTTCCCACTCGATGGGGTTCCAGTTGTCTTCTGAAATGTAAACCAGTCATTGATATCACAACAGTTCAACCAATAGACTGTACTTTAAACAGTAGAACTCTCAGTGCAGTTCATTGGCCAGAAAACATATCTAATGGAACAAATGATATACTGATTGTGATAAAACTAATTGTATGAATATTCCAAAGAATTAAATTAGCAGAATTTGACAAGTCGATGGCTTCCTCATCCACGACTCCAGGTACCACATGAAGACTCCTGCTTTGGCTAAAAACCTCCTAAGACCTTGTTGAACTTAAACTGAACTTTACTTTTCCAAATCACAACCCTTGACTTGTGTCCGTCCATCAGATAACTATTCACAAAAGATGCAAATTAATCAAAATCTACAATATGTCACAAACTGCTAACAGTAAAAATGCCTGGCAGAAGTGAGTAACTCTTGGCAGTGTCTTCTGTGACGTCCTAGACGTGACTCACCCTGGACTGCGTTCCCGTTGCCTCCCTCATTCTGAGCCTCTTCCTCATCATCATCATCATCATCACCCATCGCCCCGAGGTCTTCTGCGAGGTCATCGTCAGCCGCCGCTGCGATCTGTTCCTGCACCCCGTTTGGTTCTCCCCCATTCCCCGGCTGGGCCACGGCAGCCTGGAAAAGCAAGAAATATCAGGTAATCAAATATTGCCGTCATTTAAAAACCCACCTTTGTAATCCCGCTTGTCCACCTTAGATCCCTGGCCAACTATCCGTCTGTTCACAACTTTAATACTCTTATCGATTTTCAGGTGCCCCTGATATAGGTTTCAAAGTATTTAGATGCAGTAAAGATGCCTTATTACTACTATGCAACCTTTTACGGCCATTTTATAAAAAAAACATTTCCTCAAATTTATGCGTTTGAAAAAGGAATATTTCTGGGAGTAATTTCACCATCCAAATAGGTTTTTCATACTACTTTGTAACTTTAATAACCATCACCATTCTCAATGAAAACCAGTATTTTTTACACATATTTTGATCATTGCCCAATACAACACATACTGAATTAGACTCTTATGAACTGCAATTACATACAGGCTCAAATCAGAATAGAAGCGCTTTGAAATCTGCCAATACTTACTAAAAATAGCACGAGTATAAAATCGTATCTACCAGGTAGCTGTCTTGCAGCCTGCCAGCAATGCCCACTGACCTGGTCATTGTTGGGGTCAGCCTGGTTGCCCTGCTCGAGCCACTCGGGGCCGCCACCGTGCAGGATCTGTTCTCGTAGCCACACGAGGCAGATGAAGGTACAGAGGGTGCACGTGACAACAAAACAACCCTGGAAACAGTCTGTCAACAAGTTGTCTCTGCAACACATCAACCACAAGTCACTTATCAATCCGAAATTATAACAAAAAAGACAAATTGTGCAACATTAAAGTTGGTGAACTGTTGAAGTATTTTGCGGTAAAGTTCATAGAATGGAATCACAATGAAGGTGTTATATCCCTGTGATCGTACGAGCAATGCCGATTAAAAGGAAGTTTGTTTTTATTGTAAAATCATATTATACACTATAAATAATATATATTTTACTTGACTTAACCATGTAGGCCAATCTTACGACTCTTTGTTGTCCTCCTGTCCTCCAATTAAGTTGGCATATGACAGACGTGTGCAAACTACTGGGTTTGTCTGTGTCTGATGACATCCGATACAGATTCAGAGGAGAACACCTCTACGTATTCTAACATACCACGTTCATCAAAAAAAGGTTTAACGAAACGGAAACAACTTTCAAATTCAAATGAGAACATGCATGTCCACGCGACTTGTACTTACGTAGACAATATATCTAGGGGCATCGTGAGCACAGAGCTGGGGGAACTAGTGAAGAGGCACCGGTAGATCCGACCTGAAAGAAAATACTTCTGACATCACATTCGCAACTCATGATAGAAGACTGCACATAGTGTATATAGCAGCAGGGTCCACTAGACTCAAGGTGCTCCTGGCGTCACAAGTGCCCTGTCTACAGCTACTGCAGTCGCAGTATAGGGAATCTCACCAACAACTGGTGTATTTTCTAATCACATATAGTTCAATTACATGCATGTGGCAAACACAGTAACTTCTAGAAATGTTGAACTGTATCTAAAAAAATTAAGATTAATAATGACGATTAATAATATTAATAAGTTTGAAGCAACTCTGCATTAAAATTGGATTCACTCAAACATTTCTTTTAAAATTAAATGAAAGTGTACTGAGGGGAGATATTCATAGTGCTGTGAGGGGGGTGGAGGGGTGATATTCACATACTGAGATGAATACAGAGGGGTGATACTCAAACCCTATGAGGGGTACTGAATGGAGATCTATACCTATATATGGTGAGGGGTGTTACATACATTGATGGGTACTGAGGGTTATACTGACAAGTCGTGAGGGACTCACATACCATGAGTCATATAAAGGTGTGATACTCACATGCAATGAGGGGTACTGAGGTGTGATACTCATATGCAATGAGGGGTACTGAGGTGTGATACTCACATGCAATGAGGGATACTGAGGTGTGATACTCATATACAATGAGGGGTACTGAGGTGTAATACTGACATGCGGTGAGAGGTACTGAGATGTAATACTCACATGCAATGAGGGATACTAAGGTGGGATACTTACATGCAATGAGGGGTACTGAGGTGTAATACTCACATGCGGTGAGGGGTACTACCCCAAGCCAGGCGATGGCAACGAGGGTGTAGTGAAGCCAGGAGAGAACGGCACGTCCCACGCTCCGGAACAGCCCACTGACAATGTCCTTCACTGGCAGCCGCTTGGGCATGTCGGGTGAGTAGACTACAAGTAACGTCAACAGCCTCATCACACTCGTCACTTCATATCATTTCTCTTTTTTGTATTTCTCCATCAAATTTATCATATCATCTTCGGTGACATTTTGGAAGCTGCCTCCAGTTGTCTGCGTCTGATTAACTACCATTTTATGGTGACTTTCGTTTCAGTTTGTGATATTGCAGACTGGATTTAGCAAAGTACAGCTGTATTACCATATCCTCACAAATTTTACAAAAATGACAAAAATACATATTAAATGCAGTAATCCGTAATATGCAATATTATACTTACTAGGTGTGAATGCAAACCGGTGCTTGCATAGTTCACAATATTCCTTCTTGCTATACTTCAGCCACTGCACCAGACTGCAATATATGGCATATTATATTGATATCGTATAATGACTGTACCATAGAAGTAGTCATCCTCAATAAAATATTTACAGATGCCAAATTTTTTACTAAAATACAATAATCTATCATAAAATAATAATAACAATATAACCTTTATTTATTTTTTATAAGATAATTGCAATAATGGAGGTTGACTACTTTACTTCAATACACATATTCAAAAATAATATTGTAAATGTTTTTTTGTTGTGTCTTTCAATCAACAAACCAACAACACTACAACTTCTTTCTTTATATAACCAACCTGTTGATGTTACATTCCAAGGGTTCACTTCATTATATTATATTTCTGTGCAAATAAACCAATCAACTGGGGTTTAAGTAGGTCAGACTGACCCATTACTGACCATTCCTGGTGGATGTACTTGATGCTGCCAGTGCAGACACAGGGGTAGTAGAGGGGCCGGTCAGGGGAGCTCTCTGACCGACACACACGACAAATATTATCTGAAACAGTCCATAGGTCGGTCAAGACTACAAACAGAAATGGTTCAGTCCCTCTGCTATCTTAGTTATAAATGATAGTCCTAAGAAAACTGTTTAAAAACAGAACATTATAAAATATTGTGTGATGTGTGGTTTTATTACTTTATTTTAATTTATTAATAAGTAAACAATTTATCTCAAGAAAGTTTTTTCTTTGTTTTCCATATATTTCAACAATAAAAAGTTTCTTGACAGGTAAATCATTTACTTAATAACAATGAACCAAGAAACCAGATCATTACATTTGAATATTACTTTTATTTATTTAATTATCTTTTAAAATTATTTATTTATTTTAGTAGCCTTTATGATGTGTTAACCACATTCCAGGGTTGTCAAAATATTTTTACCATTCTTTTATGTTGTATACATTTTATTACTAGCATTTTAATACATGCTAAGTAGAAATTGATTTTAATATTGTTTTACACAGACAAAATGTTTTTGAATCTTGAATTGAATCTTGAAAACTCATCCACATGCTTTATACTGAGTATATCTCTGAATGTTGAGTTTTTTGTTGACTGATATATTTAAATCTTAACATATTTGTTTAGACAGCAATGGCCAGATCCAAGATTGTTTGTTCTGTTTTACAAAAGATAAACAATAGAATGGCCTAGAATGGTAAAACAAACCAGTTTTGTTAGATCAAAAGCACCACCAGTTATCAATAAATATTATTAAATGTACATCTTACGCAAAACAAATAATAATTCATATAAAATAATAGAGACCAGATTTTGCTGTAAATATTATCAAAACAACTCATAGTTACTAAGTACTTTGAAGAAATTGACACACATGACGTATTTGAAATTACAAAACACCTATAGATGTTGACTTCAGAAGAAGCCATGCATTCACTGCTATGTCCTGCAAATGAATTAACAGCTGCCACTTACATTGTAACTCTATACTACCATAGGTATCAGCTTTGTATTTACGTTGACCAATGCAAACATTGACTATAAATAGTAACTAAGCACTAGTTGGTTAATGTAAATATATAACATACATAGCAAGTGTTTTCATTAGCCTTACTAAGTATTCTGTGTCAATCATTTGGCAACATAATCGCTTTATATACAAACTGGACAATGGACATACCACTCGTCTCTGAGCACTCGCGGATATAACATATGAAAAAGTAGTCATAACATACATTTATCATAGATGGTAAACAATTATAATTATGCATGCAGAGTATAATTACGTTACTGTCCTGGTCTTGAACTATCTTTTTTATTATATTTACAAAATGACACAATTTGACAACAGCATATAAAAAATTAAATCTTTACTGAGCACCATAAACAATATAGATAATTGTTTTTTATATTGATCAAAGTTTGTGTTATTAGCCTAGATTAGATTCATGCTATGTTACGTTTGTGTTCAGCAATCAATACATGTCAAGTTGACTCATAAAATTGTTGAAAACAATATATGCTATAAACAGATTTTTAAGGCATATCCAACAATGTTTTGCTTTCACAGTTAACTGGATTATATTAGTATCCACCTTGTAAGTACTCACTAGAATAAGGTGTATAGTATAGATAGGGTAGTAAGACAACTAATGTAGGTAATTAATGGAATATCCATATTCCATATAATTATTATATATATATATATATATATAATATATATATATAATATATATATATATATATATATACATCCATATAATTTACACCATGTAGTAATTTTACAAACTACTTAACACTGGCAGGCCACAAATCATGTGTCCAGTTTTTTTTACAGCTTTAGAAAAAACATAAATATATTCTTTCATAAGATATATGTGTGCTATTTCTGGAAATAAACTTTTCGAAAATTTGTTTTGAACAAAGTACTTACAAAAATAAACTAGTGAAATAACTGCTTCAAAAACGTGTGTCCTAACTGTGCTGTGTTTACACATTACACAGCACTCAAGAATGTATCATTGGAATCATTATGAGATCAGACAATGTATGCAATTAGACTGAGAATGTTAGAATTCCAGATTTCAATAACACGGACCTGGCATCAATGTCCAGGCCTTCAGTTTGCCTTAAAGTTTAATATTTAAAATGCAGTACCTAAAATGCTGTTATGGCACTTATGTACAAGTTGGACCCATTTCAATTTTGCCATTATAACTGTATTTTTGCCAACATTTGATACTTGATTTTGTTAATTCAATCAATTATAATCATCTTGCGCATATTTATGTTTTATAAACAGCACGTCTTAGCAGACTTTTGAGGTCGAAAAGACAGCGCGGTCGGCATAAACAAACTGTTTATCGCTCATTCCATGTGCACAGCGCAGTAACATGCACCACTGCGCTTGCAACTGGCACAAATCGCGCTGTCTTTTCGACCTCAAAAGTATGCCAAGACGCGCTGTTTATAAAACATAAATATGCGCAAGATGATTATAATTGATTGAATTAACAATATCAAATATTGGCAAAAATACAGTTATAATGGCAAAATTGAGGTGGGTCCGACTTGTACATAAGTGCCGCTGTTATACATTAAACGTAAATTAAATTAGGCGTCCGTTATTACGGTTATAATTAACCACTGTCCACACTGGCACTGCGACCTATACAATGATATACATGTGTATTGAGTGACGATATATACAACATTAGTTTAATCTGAAACAGCACTCGTGGTTGCAAATATAGTGACAGTCTGTTGCAGTAAGATAGGTTTGTGCGTTCCCAAGCATGTTGTGACCCCGAGTCGGTGACAGACTCCGTGTCTGACAGTGTGATATTTGGGTTTCGTTCTATTTATATTCGTAATTGTTGCCAACAATACAAATTGCATCCTGATTATTCTTATTCCTAGCGTCCCTTCGCTATCTAGTAAGTATAAAATACTAAACACTGCCTAGCACAATAAAGAAGTGGCTTGCCCAAACGGACATTTTTCGATATTTGACAAAATACCTGTGTGTCCGTCGTCCATGATGTTTGTGAACTTGTTATGTCGTAATCTCAAAATGTCGCTTCCATCATTAACTGGCCTTACTGAAGGATGTTGCATAATCATGTATAACCTGCAAACAAATATTTGCAAATGTGTTATACCACCCCTATTATCATGCTGAATTTTCTTGGAAATTAGACAGTCTGGTGATGGAGGTTTCACGACAGTCGTAATTGAGGCTGAAGGAACCTAATTGCGGTTTGCGTGCTAAACAACGGAATCAACACAAGTTTGTTAAAGAAGCATGCACTTTTATGCGTGCTTACTGCATAAATTGCCATGACAGTCAATTTACAAGACCCCCTGTCTCTCGATATCATTGTTGAGTCACCCAGAGCACTTAGTTGTGACAGCAGTATTGACAACGATTCAAATGATCAGAAATGTGCTACGTGGGTTCATGAAGCTCTGGCTCAGGTTAGCTATTTCTTCTCTATTAAGTAATTAACTATTTCCGTTAACTATTTTCTTCATTCTGTTTATACCTTGAATCAATTACATGATTATTCTGGCATTTAGGTGAGTTTTCACACAGGATTCCAGTCCAAACAATGGAAGAACAATCACACAAAAGTCGAAATCAACCCCAGCAGAGGCTGAATAAATAATAAAATGAATACATAAACATTGTATAAATAGTTATGATAAGTAATATAATGGTTGAGTCTATTCACAGAGCAGTGATGTCACTGCTCAGCGAATTAGGGAAACAGTTACGTATTTGCAGAACAGGTAAGAAAGAGCGTTTACTAGTTGGTATATACGTGTTGTTTGAATAATAATAAAGTTTATTTACACACTGATCAGATTTAACGTAAATTATAAGAACTAAATAGAATAAAAGTACAAGTAATAGTATGTAGTAAAAAAATAGAAGTATATATTTATATAAAATACGTAAATAGCAATTGCAGAATAAATATATATAGTATATACCATACCTGTCATCATAAGTGACCGGCGATTGAACTTGGGCTGCCGGCCTCAGCCTGACAGGGAGAAATGTTAAACACTACAGTATCTGCACTTCTTGTTACTCTCTGCACCTATTTTTTCGACATTGTTAGGAAGCATAGTATTTAGAAAAAAAGTTCTATGAACACATGCATGCCTATACTGTGTTTAGTAAGGAGCTAAAAAAAACTATATACACACTGAGTTCTAATTATCCAATAAACATCCTTTCCTACTTGCTTGCGAATACTAGCAACTGTTTTTATAATTCACAGGGCTATGATGTCACAGCTCTGGCACTGTTTCCCTAATTTGTAGAGCAATAATGTCACTGCTCTGCAATTTTAGTAGCCAGAGGATAAGATAATGGCAAAAGATTGGTTAGTTGCACTTTCATTTACAGGTTAATGAACTAGATTAGCACTTTGGACTTTGTTGTTGCCCATATCCCAGGCTGATCCAGTGTATGTCGAGTCTTGCTTTGAACTGTGAATCAGTCTCGCCTTTTTCTATGGGAGTCTGTTCTCATTTTTTACTCCCCTCAATGAGGAGTAGATTTGACTTGTCTGCAATCATGTTTGTTGTTTGTATACTAGTTTGTTCGCCCTTCCGTCACAGTTTTGTCATTCTGCTGGAAAAACTGTTGAGCATGGACCTGTGAGTGTGACAATCCATTTAGCGTTTAAAAGTTTCAGTTAGGTCTCCTCTTTGCCCCCTGCAGATTCAGTCAAGCTTTGCAATGCTCATAACATGGTTTTGCTTGAACATCTAGTCAGTTTTTATTAAGAAGAGTGTTATGTGCACTGGGATTCAGTCATTCATTAAGTTTTTTGACTGTTATCAATGCAGTTTTGGAATTCACATATCACCCTTTTGGGATTATACACTACTTTCAAAGGAACATTACATTGTAGTTAAATTGAGGTGTTGCTCCTTTTGAAATGCTGATATATATATTTATTTATTATGTCATTATGAACTAAGCTATCGGTATTGAGGCAATAACAGTCAATGTGAAATATTGCCTGTTACCTGTTTCGATTGATCTAATTTTGCCAGTCCAGATGATTTTTCAGAACATTGAAGTTGTGCCAATGTTAGAGTGTTTTTAATCATGGGTTTCTGACACAATTGCAAGGGTACTTATGTCTATGTGTTATTGTAACCTTGTGTTGGCTAAAGATCTGTGCAAAGCCAATGGCAAGGACAACTTGTAGTCCTTTATAATATTTGTCCTGATCAGTAGATGGCGCCACTGATTCAGCATATCCAGCTGAGTAGGAAAACACCATTTTCATTATAATTTCCACATTCATCAAACAAGAATGAGGGATTTTTAGATGATTCTAATTTGTAAAAAAAATGCTAGACCCTATGCAAATTGTGACAACACATTTGATGAAAACATATCTAGTATGCTTTTTATGCTTAGCTTCATGTACAATAATGAATGAAGACATAGTTTACCTGGTTTACTGGTTATGGCAGCACATTCCATGTTGGTTTTCTCATGTGTGATTGGACGCCATGTTTTGTTTTGCACCCAGGTGCCCTCAAGCTTCACAGTTCCACTGCCTTATCCAGGCCTCAACTTGCAGTTTGCAAACTGACAAGTCTCATCAAAACTGACGTTGAGCCAGCAGACTAAATTAATAATTTACTCAAGGCAGAATGGAATTAACAGTGTTTCAACTGTCCCGTACAATCAAGGTCTCTGCCATTGAGTACATTAATCAGTGTGATTTGTACCACATATATGAATTATCCAGTAATTTAAATTATCTTAGCACTTCATTACACTGTAAAATTAAAGTGCTCGTGTCTAAACTGGGAAAGAGGAATTGTTCCACACAACTCTTTTTTAAATGTATACATTCAAATGTTGTCATTAATTAGTAAACTCTGTATACAAACTGTTTATAATTGTGAACTTATCCTCTTTCTCCCAACATAGCTGCAAAAATCATACCAAATTACTGCTATAAAAAAGTTCAATACAACATTTTTTACACAACATATCCATACAAGTCCGTGGTATATCCTAGGATGTATGCCAATGGCCCACACAAATTGAAATAATTTGAAAGCCAAATCAGCTTTTAAAAGAATTTTTTATATCATTGTGATTTCTATTTCAATATTATAAAACAGTGTTTCTCTGTCTGTGTGTGTACCCATATTTCTGTCATTATGCAGAGACCTGTTTACCCATAATTTTGATGGGTAAAACCCGCTGTTGATGGGTGGTGGATGGGTAAAAATATGAAAGAGCAAAAAGGTCTAAAATCATAAATATTGTCAGTTATCCCTTAAAAATGGATGTCACGTGTGTGTTTGTAGTTTACTTCATGTCATAACGCACATATCAACTGGCTAGTATGTGTATGACTTAACATCCACATGTCCACCAAAAAAGTTTGACAGGCAAAATGTTTATCCAGCTCAGGGACATTGTCCCTGAGCAGGATAAACATTTTGCCTGTCAATCACATACTGAAGCAATATGAATATAATGCAATTTTCAAACATTTCAGTATGGGAGAGTACCTCTTTCCAGGAGTGAAATTTAACTTAACTCTGCTAGCATATGTTTTAAGGGCAGTGATGAAGGGACCTCCATTTTCAAAAGATTCATGTGGTGACAGTACACACAGGGCGGACATTCTTGTTGCACTCTGATTCTTGGTAGAGATAGGACAATTACACTACAAATGCAGCCAGTTATAATCTGTACATATGGTAACATTGGATCACTGAAAGTTCATTTGTATTCGTCTGTTCCTACTTTTTTCGCTTCTTCAACTGTTTCTCTGTGATCCAATGATTGACTGTGCATTAGAACATTAGAAGTGCATTAGGTTATTTAAACTTTATTTTGTTAAATTGAATGGAAACATTCATAACAACAACATCCAGTTAGTTTGCTGATGTAGTCAAATAGTGACAAATACAGTTGCGATTATTTAGCCTTTTGGGCCAGTATGGCAGTACTATTACACATACTTTATCATCTTTGTCATCAGTTTGAATGAATATTTAAAACTCGCCTCATTTCTGCTACATTATAACCATTTATTATTGACCTTATTGGATTGGATCAATGCCAGCATTGTGTTCTTTTGATGTGTCGCCAATTATCAGGTTCAGATAGATCACGTACATGTAAGCAATTAACGTCCACCTACCTTGTGGCGCGTCCATGTTGACGGGAGACGACTCTCACTGCAAAACACCCGTCTGTGTGTCTACATTATTCCCCACTGTATCTGTGCATCTGCTGTTAATTCCAGAACTGAGCCTCCCGGTGTGTCGAGATAGGTCCGCATATAGCAACACATTATACCTACTAATATTCACTGATTGTTCCACCTGAGGCAGTGAGCAATGGCTTAGCCGTGTTATGTAGTGTTACTCTGATAGTTGTTCCCCTGCTGCTTCACACAACAGCAGTAATCAAGTCAGAACTAGATTCATTGTGTCCACATTCATAGTGGTGCCTCATTGTGATTAACCTCACACATTGTAAAGGACTAACCTGAGCAGTAGACGCGGCTGATCGACCATGTGATTGTTGGCTCACAACAATGGTGTGCTTTACCATTGAGGCCGGTATTCATGACCGGATTATGTGAATTAGCAGAGTGTGTGCATTTAATGTACATGTATTTTACACCATTTCGTACTCTGAAATGAATAGAAAGTCACCGGCGTGCAAGTGGTGTGGCTCACACCAACAGTGTCAGATATGTCTTAGTGAAACATTTTAATAGTTCACTCTTCTAAATGTCATTGGTATTACAGGTTGTTATGTAACTAAGTGTCAATTATCATCATGGGTCTGGCTTCTCTGCCATGGTGTTACGCTTATTGAATTACAGCATCATGTTATATTAAAAAGTAAATAAACTCTGCTAGTGTTACAGTGTAACAGATACTGATATTGGTTGTCATCATTTGGCAGAAGAGCTGTAAGTTATTTAATTATTAATTACTATATAATTACACAGAAGATGTTACATTATTAAGTAAGATATTCAGTCTGCATTATCTACAGCCTACAGTCTCCTGTTAGGACTGTGATGAATAATTAAATGATCACGTTACCAGAACATTTACAAGCTATCATCCACATTCAAATACATTTTAAATAATTTTTCCAACTACCAGCAACTAGTTTCCAACATAATTTCAACTTTTATATTTAATGTATTTATTCTTAGCTTATCCAAGAAATCATGCCAACATATTTTTAACATATTCAACACATATAATTAACACGACCTCAATATTTTATTAGAACAATTATTATTATTATTACTCATTCACGTCACCTACCCATGAAGCAACAAACTGCTCATTTACAATTTATTTAGGTCTGGTGAATTGGTAAATTCTTTCAGATTGAAAAAAGGCAAAATATGTGTTAGTTAATAACTCTAAATAATTATTGTTGTATTATTTGAATTACTTAGTAGATGTGAGAATGCTCCAAGGAATTATGATCCGAACTTGAAAGTTTGCATATTAAATAAATGATAGAGATTATCAGTGGGTTTCTGTAGGAACACATACGGTAATTATGCAGCTGTGTAATTATACGGCTGTCACACATGACCGACTGCTTGTTTTGTCATGGTTGACCGGAGCAGGGCCTTGTTACACATGTTTAGACAGCTCATGGACTGCCCTGCCCAGGTGGTCTGTTGACAGTGGCACTGTTCTCCAGCTCACTGGAGCTGTTCACACAATAGAGACTGTTCTGGAGCTCACTGTGTAGAAACTGGAGGTGTTCACACATTAGAGACTGAAACACCTTTCGGTCGGTTGGCGTGTGAACATTTTAGAAACATGACGGCTGTGCCGATGATAGACGTCACCAAGGAAGTGTTGGAGAGACACAGAACACCACTGGAACCATTGCGTCCGATTAGTGCAGTTTTTGATCCAAATAATGAGGTAATTTATCGTAGGGAGGTGATGTATGTCGTCATGTTGATCACAGTGGATGTTCAATGTAGTGCCGGCTGATATGTCTCGCGAGAGGATCCGGGGTCAAATCCTCTTGCTATTGTTTCAAAGTTAGCGTGTTGCGATCTGGTGAGATTTGTTAGCAGTCAACGCAGGTGGTGTTGGATTTTTCTGCAGTCGAGGTATTGGACATTTTCTGCATTCCATTGGGTAATGTTTGAGATTGTTTATGGTCAAGAGGGAGTTGGTAATATTGGGTGATTTTATGACCTGGAGAATAGTTGGTAGGATCAGAGATGTGTTTACAACCAAGGGAGTAGGAGCTTTCACTGTATTCGCAGCAAAGGCCTGGAATACACTTCCAATCAATATCAGACCTAGCACAACAGTCGGTGTCTTACAGACAGCATTGAAGACACATCTTTTTGAAGCTTACTTTGAGTAATACATGTGGACTTTCCCTTGGACATATATGTCCTGGACTGTATACATTTTATGACATTAACTAATTTTGTAAACTATTTTATTATTATTATTATTGTATGTACATTTTTAGAATCTTTACTTTACTAATTATATTATTATTATTTTTTGGTCTAAAAATATCGCTTTATTGGCATTAATAGTATTGTTTTAACATAATGCTTTTTTATGTAAAAGCGCCATGAGCGCGACCATGTGGCGGATACCGGCCTATTAGTAGTAGTGTTGGACATTTATAAAAAATAAACTCACAAATAATTTTTTGGTGGTGCATATTGGTCGATGAGTCGCCTACAAAGTGACTACAGCGCCACCTATCTCGTTCTCACTGCCATGTTCCCCTGTCACAGGTTCGCATCAGGGTGTTCCGCGGTCATGACGACACCGTCACGAGCTGTCAGTTCTGTGACAATGACACGAAGATGTTGAGTGCGTCTCATGACAGGTCCCTGATGCTGTGGGACCTGGTGACGGGGGAACAACTGGCCAGCTTCAACGACGCACACCGGGGGAACATCTCCCAGGCCCGAGTCAACCACGACACCTCTAGGTACACAACTACACTACACACCAAGGCTATCATGTTGTAGCGCTTACATTTTTCCGGTGTTATAAACGTTCCGACTGACATTTCTGCGTATGCGCGATAAATGTAAAATCATCAATGTGCAGCGAACGGACAAAACATTTGTGGCATAAATACCACGGTTTGTTCATTAGGATATATATAACCTCTCAGCGAAGTTATTTGTTGCAAACTAACAGGCAAACAAGTTTTGAGGCATATTTTGATAGCAAGCGTAAATCACGTGACTGTAGTGCTCCATATCAAATCCGTGACAGTGATTTCTAAAACACCTAATATTTTATTGCATTGAAAGACATTTTAAGAAACCCTTCACAGTAATCATCACAGGAGAGTTAACAAACAGCCTGTGGCATTTATACCAAAAATCCTTTGTCATTTCGCTGGACATTGATGATTGTACATTTATTGTGCATGCACAGAAACGTAAATCAGAACGTTTTTAACAACTGAAAAAATGTAAGCACGAAAACATCTCTCTCCCTCCAGTTAAGGGGTTGTCACAAAACTCTTCCTGTGCGCAGTGGTGCTTATTAGTTGAATCAATTTGGATTTTCTATGATCTTGGTAATCATTTTGGATTGCAGAGAAAAATGTGGTCGCAAAAATGTGCCATACCATTGTTTGGTGGGGTGTATTGTTTGGTGGGGTGTAATTTGGGTGTATTGTTTGGTGGGGTGTATTGTTTGGTGGGGTGTAATTGGGGTGTATTGTTTGGTGGGGTGTATTGTTTGGTGGGGTGTAATTGTGGTGTATTGTTTGGTGGGGTGTATTGTTTGGTGGGGTGTATTGTTTGGTGGGGTGTATTGTTTGGTGGGGTGTATTGTTTGGTGGGGTGTAATTGGGGTGTATTGTTTGGTGGGGTGTATTGCTTGGTGGGGTGTATTGTTTGGTGGGGTGTATTGTTTGGTGGGGTGTGTTATTTGGTGGGGTGTATTGTTTGGTGGGGTGTGTTGTTTGGTGGGGTGTATTGTTTTAGTGGGGTGTGTTATTTGGTGGGGTGTATTGTTTGGTGGGGTGTGTTGTTTGGTGGGGTGTGTTGTTTGGTGGGGTGTGTTGTTTGGTGGGGTGTGTTGTTTGGTGGGGTGATTTGAACTAGTGTAAAACGGTTTATGTTTCTTGTACACAAGTTTATCAAGTAGAGATCCGCCTTATGTGGTGTAAGATGAGGACAACCAGACGGGTGATGAACATCTCACTCAGGAAACAGAAATGAGGCACAGAAGAGACACTGAGAGATGCTCAGCTTCCCTGTTATGGCCATGTCCAGAGATGAGAGGACAAACTCTATCTGAGAACAGGAAGAGGAAAGAGGCCTCCTATGTAAAGCAGCAATGCACAGTGGATATGTTCGATATGTTAATGCCACCTGCTGCCATTTAAAAACAAGCAATTTACCCTCAATCCACATTGTGTGTCTTTCGCAATTTGTTTTTTTAGTAATTATTATTTTTTGGAGAACCCCATTGGAAATAATAATTTTTGTGTGTTTTCGTGTGTTAACACCAATATAATATATATATATATATATATATATATATATATATATATATATATATATATATATATATATTTTATGAAGTAAAAACAAGTAAATAAAAATGTATATATATATATACACTGTATATATATATATATATATATATATATATATATATATATATATATACAGTGTATATATTATATATATATATATATATACATTTTTATTTACTTGTTTTTACTTCATAAATACTTTACTTTAATAGGTCTGTATGCATGTACATCATTTTACTGAATTAACTCAATCAACCAATATGAGCCCGAGAGAAATGAGGAAGGGTAGAGTGCCAACATGTCCATTGCTGTGTGGTAATTATTATTATCCACAATTAAACATTACGGACTTAAATGGATTACCATAATCTCTGACTGCTAATAAAGAAGCCTGCCCACTCTCTAGCGGACACGTGTTAGGTTTGTCCGCAGTAATGGTATCTGGAAACTTGAAACTATGCATGCATAATAATGGCAGACAAAGATTTGCAACTGGGTATATAATGAATATACTGCCACAAGCAGGGAATCTACCTTGGTAATTCATGGGTGAAAGTGAGTGTTGGATAAGAAAGACTATAATTGCTGGAGATTTTAGTCTGGATTAACTCAGCATTCTAGTGGAAATGCCAGTATAAATATAAAATAGAAGGGAAAAATTGGGATTTCACAGACTAGTTGTAAGCATCTGATGTGTGTGCTGGGCCAGAACTTAGGAGTTAACACTGATAATCTACAGAATAATGGATATATATTACAGAAATTGTAAGATGAAACGTATATTTTTCACATTACAGACACTATATACTTATAAAGAGATTTGTGGGAGAAAAAAACTGTGTTCAAAATGTAAGAACAAGTATCCTAATACTGTAAGATCATCAAATGCAAGAAAAAGAAGAAATAAACTGTGAGTGTTTGGAGCATGTGTGTTATGATGTCGATGTGTTTACAGAATTGTCTCCTGTGGCTGGGACCAGAAGCTCCACACATGGAACACAGAGACAGGGCAGTTGCTGGTGAGTGTCACTGTGTCATGTCTGTGTCACTGACATGGCTATGTCACCGTAATATTTACATTGTTTGTGTCACTGAGTCATGCCCGTATCACTGTCGTGTTGGTGTTGCATCACAGACTATGTCATGTCTGTAGTAGTACCTGTGACACTGTGTCATGTCTGTGTCACTGATGTCGATGTAACGGTGTTATGTTCATGTTGTGTCACTATGTCTGTGTCCATGATCATGTCTGTGTTACGTTTGGTTCACTATGATGTCGGCATCACCGTGGCATGTCAGCGTTGTGTCACACTGTCATGTCTGTGTCACTATGTTAGTGTTGCGTCACTTTCATATCACTGTGTCATGTCTGTGACAGTGGACTGGAAGTCATGGTGGCATCGTCACATGTTGCAACTTCTCAGCAGATGGCAAACTCATCATCTCCGGCTCTGACCTTGAGAATGTCGTACGCATCTGGGATGCCCACTCCGGACATCTCATCCACAAGATCAAAGGTTCGCTTCAAGCTGTGTCCACAGTTCCCTCTCTGTGTCGACAAATGTCTGGTTTCAAAACCTGTTTTCTCAATTTCCGGGCCCATTTATTATGAGGCTGCTCTGCCCTGCCCTGCCCTGCCCTGCCCTGCCCTGCCCTGCCCTGCCCTGCCCTGCCCTGCCCTGCCCTGCCCTGCCCTGCCCTGCCCTGCCCTGCCCTGCCCTGCCCTGCCCTGCCCTGCCCTGCCCTGCCCTGCCCTGCCCTGCCCTGCCCTGCCCTGCCCTGCCCTGCCCTGCCCTGCCCTGCCCTGCCCTGCCCTGCCCTGCCCTGCCCTGCCCTGCCCTGCCCTGCCCTGCCCTGCCCTGCCCTGCTCTACTTTTTATTGTTGAAATATTTCACACAGTCTGAGCTGAGTGTCCTAATATGTACTCCAGTACACTCAACACCTAGACATTACTTTGAGAATGTGGTGCAGGTCAAACCACTGAGCTGTCACACAAACCCATGAATCATGAACTAGGATAATTCCGAGAATGGTCATGACCCAAAGAGGGCATGATGGCATATTATGCAGATCTTTTTCTTTTTAACTGTTGTATGATTCTATGTATGTTGTGTAATATGTGTGCGTGCCTATGAATGGGCTTGTCCCGGAGATACAGCGCTTTACAAATGTTTGTAATAAATAAAACATAATGCACATATCCATCTCATTAGTAATTAGACTGTATAATTATATTGTTTTCACTATATAATATGGCACTTTGATAGAGCAAATGGGCAGCTCTACCATTAATGGAGTTTAAAAATTATAAATACCACAAGTTTGACAAAAAAAATCCTCTTATGTAACCAGTGTGTTGAAATAAAAGAATATGTTGATTGCTCATCCATTTGCCATTGCATCGTGTGACTGTGTGTGTCTGTGTGTCAGGTCTACACACAAGTACAGTGACAAGTTGTAGCTTCAGTCCGGGTGGGGACCGCATCATCACTACATCCATGGACCGGTCCACCAAGTTCTGGGACCTCATCTCTAACCGCAACACCATCACACTGACGTGAGTGACACATGCGGTACATCTCTGTCTGTCTGTCTGTCTGTCTGTCTGTCCGTCCGTCCGTCCGTCCGTCCGTCCGTCCGTCCGTCCGTCCGTGTCTGTCTGTCTGTCTGTCTGTCTGTCTGTCTGTCTGTCTGTCTGTCTGTCTCTGTCTTTCTTTTTTCTCTGTTCTCTGTTTCTGTCTAATAACAATAATAACTTCTAATAATTAAAGTTCTTATGCGTCAATATCCTCGAAGATCAAGCTCAGTGGTGCAAGCAACAAAACCAAGGGATTAAGCAATCTCGTAATTGTGAAACAATGCATGAGTTGTTGACAGATGGCTGAAGGTGTTAGGAAGTTAAGGAGGATAGGCAGCATTAAAGAGATAGGTTTTTAGACGTCGGCGGAATGAAACTATATTACCTTCTAATTTAGCACTGGCAGGAAGTGAATTCCACGCAGTTGGTGCGGCAACCGAGAAAGCTCGGGTCCCAGCTTTCGTTTTCACCCGAAGAATATAAAGAGTGTTACTACTGGTTGAGCGTAGCTGTCTGGGATTTCTAGCTGGAGTAAACATCAAATTCTCTCTCCCTCCATCTCTCATTTCCCTCTGTTTCTCCATATCCTACTCTCTGCTTTCTTTGCATCTGCCTGTTCGTCTGTCTGTCCGTCCGTCCGTCCGTCCGTCCGTCCGTCCGTCCGTCCGTCCGTCCGTCCGTCCGTCCGTCCGTCTGTCTCTCTCTCTCTGTCCTTCTCTGTCCTCTAACTCTCTCACTCCTACTGTAAGAATGTCAATTTACAGACTAAGGCTTGACTTCTTCCAGGGGTCATATCAACATTGTGTCTGACGCGAGCCTCACTAACGACGAGCGGTGGCTGGCCACTGTCTCCTGGGACAAGAACATCCACATCTCTGACGTGTCCACCGGAATGTACCGGTGAGTGCAAGGGCGGGGCAGGGTGAGAGTGAGGGCAAGGGCGGGGCAGAGTGAGGGCAAGGGCGGGGCAGGGTGAGAGTGAGGGCAAGGGCGGGGCAGGGTGAGACTGAGAGTGAGGGCAAGGGCGGGGCAGGGTGAGAGTGAGGGCAAGGGCGGGGCAGGGTGAGAGTGAGGGCAAGGGCGGGGCAGGGTGAGAGTGAGGGCAAGGGCGGGGCAGGGTGAGAGTGAGGGCAAGGGCGGGGCAGGGTGAGAGTGAGGGCAAGGGCGGGGCAGAGTGAGGGCAAGGGTGGGGCAGGGTGAGAGTGAGGGCAAGGGCGGGGCAGGGTGAGAGTGAGGGCAAGGGCGGGGCAGAGTGAGGGCAAGGGCGGGGCAGGGTGAGAGTGAGGGCAAGGGCGGGCAGGGTGAGAGTGAGGGCAAGGGCAGGGTGAGAGTGAGGGCAAGGGCGGGGCAGGGTGAGAGTGAGGGCAAGGGCGGGGCAGGGTGAGAGTGAGGGCAAGGGCGGGGCAGGGTGAGAGTGAGGGCAAGGGCGGGGCAGGCTGAGAGTGAGGGCAAGGGCGGGAAGATGTGACACTTAAAGACACAGGTGGGGAGAACATGGCTGTAGACAGCAGTGGATAATTCTGATAGTCTGTGCATTAATTTTAACATGGCTGAATGCTTCCGACTGAGCTGTGTAAGAATTTGCCCGTAGGCTTGTGGATGAGTTGCATTAATATCAACCTAGCATTGGTAGCCACCATAGTTGTGTGTCTCTATTACAGCTGGTAATACATATGGGTTACCAGTGTTTGATGTTTAAATAACTGGTTTCAAAACTGTTGCAACATCGCATTACTGACTGACAATACTTTTGAATCTTCCATAAACATGTAAAATTGTACATAGTGTGAACAGATATAGAATGTAGAATCTACTGCTTATGTTGCAGTAACGACGGGGCTCAGGTGATAGAGAAAGCTCATGACGGATGCATCAGTTCCTGCCATTTCTCCGTTGATGGTTCGTATTCAAACATTCTAGCAGGATGTAATACAGGTTTGGTGGCAAAGCACCTTATATCCATTTTGTAAATTTCAAGATAAATCATGTGCTTTTTACCCATTGCCAGATTGGAAAATCTCTTTCTTCTTTCTCACTATTTTTTGCCTCCCTCAAATACTCCATATCTCTCGCTGTTCTTTCTCATTAGTTCAAAATGTCTACCTATCTAAAGAGGCTAACTTTATCATGTCTCCTGACTGAATGTCACTACCCTGGTAGTAACAGGCCTGGCCAAAGCTACTACTTTTTTCTTTTGCTGCACTGTTTATACCTTTGATTCTCAACCGCAGCAACATATAATTTATTTATATAAATACCGCTACTAAATTGTACTGTTCTGTTGGTTGTATGTTGGTTGCTTTTACAGTTTTCAATCATTATAATTATTACTTATGCATATGCATGAATTACCTCATTTCCTACCTCAGTACATGCAATACTTTGTTGGGACAAACACACTTGTCCTGTTCCTGAATACATGCACCATCTGCATCCCTGTGTTTTGACAGGCCAACAGCTGGTGACTGGAGGCTTTGACGCTCGCGTTTGTATCTGGGATGTCGCAAATTCAACACAGAAACTTAAACTTCAGGTTGGTGTTGTCACATGACCAGTGTTCATCAACGTATATACGGCTGCCGAAATCTCGGGCCAACCTCAGTTACCTGATACTTCACTATGCTAAAATGTACCAGTGTCACAGGTTACATGGGAATTTCAGTTGCCTCTGACAGTATTAATCCTGAAACACATTTGGCAACACAAACTAAGGTAATATTTTCAGTTTGGGGAACTGGGAAAAATAGGCATTGGTGATGCTGTGGTCTCTATTAAAATGGAGTTGTCCATTCAGTTTACATTATGTCTTCAAGAAGGTTATTGGAAGTTGTAATCTGCTGGCATAAAATTCCAAATTATAGTGGCTTACGGATTGTTTTCTATTAACTGTCAGATATAAAGGCCCAACATATCTTAAAATCACAGCACACCTATTATTTAATCAATAACAAAAAAGATCATCACTGCTTCCACTGGCATTTTAGTGTTGTAACAATTCACTCGGATATGGTGACATTTTGGTATTGTAACAATTCATTCAGATATTGTGGCATTTTAGTATTGTAACAATTCACTCGGATATGGTGACATTTTCATTGTCTGCTGCATTTAACTTTTAGGGTCATGTCGGCTGGGTGGAAGACGTGTGCTTCAGTGCAGATCAGAAATGGGTGCTCTCATGTTCCAAGGTACGTGTATCAGAAGATGAATGTGATTAAGTTGGTTTATTCCTGACTCAGTGTATCGCATCACACAACTTGACAGTCGAGAAAAAACCTCTTCCTGCTCTTTTGAAGTGTCGGCAAATTCTTTCACTCGGGTGCGTAAATGAGCACCTGGCTGTATAATGTTTATATTTGTGAAAATTATTATGAGCAGTCATGTGCGGTAATTTAGCATGGCTGAATACTTCCGAAATGCAGATATTGTTGGAGAGAGCTGCTGTATCTGGGGTGAAATCAGAAGTGCTTTTGAACAGCCCAAAGTTCATAAATGATTATATAACATAAATAATTTATAACTATCACAAAGGATGCCGCATAATATAGGAACTGATTTTGATGCTGCAGTTTTGTTCATATTGTTGCTAGGTGTCAGTTCTAATACCATTTATAATTGATTTATAAAGCAATTCGGTATGTTTTCTGTCCATATCACAAGAACACTTATATACAAGTGCAATTTTTTGTAAAGCCTTGAATTTAAGTCACGTTTCTTGCATTTTCCCCAAAAACTATTAAAATAAGCCATGTCCTAGCATAAATGAGGGCCCTTCTGTTTGATCTCACTGATGGTGTGGGCTGCTTACTTTCACTCAGTCTACATTTGCAGGACAAGACCATCAGATTATGGAACATCATGGAATCTCACTCGGTACCAACTTTGTTGGAGAAGAAAAGAGCTTTTGGAATGAACATGTACAAGGTACAGACGTTTTACTAACAACTTGTTAATCTGACAGGCTCAATGATGAAAAGCAACGGTTACATAACTGAAACCTTTTTTTGCAATACATTTTCTAAACTTTTCTGTTCTTATTTGGAAAACAAATTAAAAAAGTATAAATATATTGTTCTAGTTGTGTCGTTTTCTTTTGAATGTAATTCCGGATATTATTGCATGCTGCTGTGTTGTCAGTTGTTGAGTTACAGTCTCTGTGTTGTCAGTTGTTGAGTTACAGTCTCTGTGTTGTCAGTTGGTAAATTACAGTCTCTGTGTTGTCAGTTGGTAAATTACAGTCTCTGTGTTGTCAGTTGGTGAGTTACAGTCTCTGTGTTGTCAGTTAATGAGTTACAGTCTCTGTGTTGTCAGTTAGTGAGTTACAGTCTCTGTGTTGTCAGTTGGTGAGTTACAGTCTCTGTGTTGTCAGTTAATGAGTTACAGTCTCTGTGTTGTCAGTTAGTGAGTTACAGTCTCTGTGTTGTCGGTTAGTGAGTTACAGTCTCTGTGTTGTCAGTTGTTGAGTTACAGTCTCTGTGTTGTCAGTTAATGAGTTACAGTCTCTGTGTTGTCAGTTAATGAGTTACAGTCTCTGTGTTGTCAGTTGTTGAGTTACAGTCTCTGTGTTGTCAGTTGTTGAGTTACAGTCTCTGTGTTGTCAGTTGGTAAATTACAGTCTCTGTGTTGTCAGTTGGTAAATTACAGTCTCTGTGTTGTCAGTTGGTGAGTTACAGTCTCAGTGTTGTCAGTTGGTAAATTACAGTCTCTGTGTTGTCAGTTGGTGAGTTACAGTCTCTGTGTTGTCAGTTGGTGAATTACAGTCTCTGTGTTGTCAGTTGGTGAGTTACAGTCTCTGTGTTGTCAGTTGGTAAATTACAGTCTCTGTGTTGTCAGTTGGTGAGTTACAGTCTCTGTGTTGTCAGTTGGTGAATTACAGTCTCTGTGTTGTCGGTTGGTGAGTTACAGTCTCTGTGTTGTCAGTTGGTGAGTTACAGTCTCTGTGTTGTCAGTTGGTAAATTACAGTCTCTGTGTTGTCAGTTGGTAAATTACAGTCTCTGTGTTGTCAGTTGGTGAGTTACAGTCTCTGTGTTGTCAGTTAGTGAGTTACAGTCTCTGTGTTGTCAGTTGGTGAGTTACAGTCTCTGTGTTGTCAGTTGGTGAGTTACAGTCTCTGTGTTGTCAGTTGGTGAGTTACAGTCTCTGTGTTGTCAGTTGGTGAGTTACAGTCTCTGTGTTGTCAGTTAGTGAGTTACAGTCTCTGTGTTGTCAGTTGGTGAGTTACAGTCTCTGTGTTGTCAGTTGGTGAGTTACAGTCTCTGTGTTGTCAGTTGGTGAGTTACAGTCTCTGTGTTGTCAGTTGGTGAGTTACAGTCTCTGTGTTGTCACTTGGTGAGTTACAGTCTCTGTGTTGTCAGTTGGTGAGTTACAGTCTCTGTGTAGTCAGTTGGTGAGTTACAGTCTCTGTGTTGTCAGTTGGTGAGTTACAGTCTCTGTGTTGTCAGTTGGTGAGTTACAGTCTCTGTGTAGTCAGTTGGTGAGTTACAGTCTCTGTGTTGTCAGTTGGTGAGTTACAGTCTCTGTGTTGTCAGTTGGTGAGTTACAGTCTCTGTGTTGTCACTTGGTGAGTTACAGTCTCTGTGTTGTCAGTTGGTGAGTTACAGTCTCTGTGTAGTCAGTTGGTGAGTTACAGTCTCTGTGTTGTCAGTTGGTGAGTTACAGTCTCTGTGTTGTCAGTTGGTGAGTTACAGTCTCTGTGTAGTCAGTTGGTGAGTTACAGTCTCTGTGTTGTCAGTTAGTGAGTGACAGTCTCTGTGTTGTTGTAGTGCGAGGAATGTGGCAAGCCATTCTCCATCGCGACCGAGGACTTGCACGCTGACATCAAGACGTGTGTGTTGTGTCGACTGCAGGTCGTCAAGGAGCGAGACTCAAAATGTGCAGTAGTGTCAAACCCGGCCGACAGAGGGCAGTAGTAGCAGAACACATGTCTTTGAATTTGGACTGTTTCTGTGCAGAAACACACCACATTCTGCTCATGCCTTGGTTCCATCCATTGTACGGCTGGTATATTGAAATATTAACATATGCTTATGTCTAGTTTCTACTTCAAGTAGAGAACTTTTATGAAAATGTATGTCCACCGCTGGCATACTGAATGCGACGTTAGGCATGGGTTGTTATTTTATCGTTGTACCATGATTCAATAAATTCCACTCATGTGCCAATAATTTTAGACAACTTATGTATTATTATATGGATATTTATAGTGAACTTGTCTGAAGATTATAAAGCAGCAAGATTTATGCCTACAAGTAATATGATGTGCCTTTCGTGCTTGTCAAATGCACACGTTTCCTCGTGAACTATGAGCATTTGACATATACATACAGACACTTGGATGTCACAACAGCAAATATTGCAAGTATTTTTACAGAAGTTTCTCAAAGTATTTTTGCTGATTTTATGACAAATAAAGGTGTTTACAGAATAGTGTGACTAATTTTATTTACCAGTACTTGCTGTTTCTTATTGAACTGGATTGTTCCGTAAACACAGGTGTCGTGTACAAGGTATGTCGTGTATCGCTATCACGCTGAGAGTTGTACATGGTCTGACATGGCAACTTGCAAGTAACAGGTGACCAGCAACGTACATTCTTGTATAGCAAATATGCCTTGAGTGATATTGACGTTTTGTATTCTGATTTTTACATGTGTGTCTCTATATTACATCTGTTCATCTTTTACATAAGTCTATTAACATCAAACTTTGATGCTGAACTTAATGCTAATTAGTGTCTTGCCGGTATATATGTCTACAAATGTAATATATGTGTTTTTGTTATATATATATATATATTTATTTATTAACCTTTTTCTCTACAACCTTGAATGTATATATTTAATACTTTGTTGTGTATTGTGGAATAAAACAAATATTATCAACTGGTGTATTGTGATGGTTATACAACAATGTATGTGATAACAAAATGGACTGCTGGGTTATCATGACACTAGAACTAACCATTCCTATAACTCAAATTATTACCATGGCAACCCCTTTACTAACAATCTTTCTAAATTTATGATATGGTAGATCAGCTTTTCTGACATTAAACAACATGCCAAATCCTATTCTGGAAATAGCCATCAATGTTAGTTACAGTTGATGCAAGCTTCACAGCCTGTGTCTAGTCGGCCACGACATTTTTCAAATGTGTTCATCAGATATTAAATGCTGTGATACCGTCATAATTAAACATGAGACACTAATGGAACTTTACACCAGTGCTCCTGCTGTGCCACCAATGATTCAATGTGGGAAACTGTTATGCAATGTATTCACCTTCAGATGTCAAACTACAAAGATTCTGATTATGAAAACCTTAATTAATATTTCAGTGTAGGTCTAACAAATATATTGCACCTTCTGAAAGAAGGCAATCTTTCCACATTATTTTGTAGAATTTTTTTAAACGAAAAATACACAGTCAATTAATACAAAACAAAAATCTGACACAGGTCATGTGGTTTGTTTATTATTATTTAAGATTTAACATTACACAAAAATGTAATCAGTGAAACTTCTTTCTCTTCTTCTTTGAACCTAAAAACAAATGCTTTTGTTTTCACGACATTCATATGATAATAATAAATCTACCAAGGTATATCAACATGATTAAAAAGGAATGATATATTAATTTTAGTGATGTAACACTATTGGTGTTTTTGGCACTGTGACTATAATATTCACTAATTACTTTAGCATGCTGCAGTGTTTCCCAAGACGCACATTGCTTAGCATTTAACAGATGCACACATACACCCTTTCTACAGAAGCAAACCCATGCATAACAATTAATTCTCAGACATAAGCATGCACTTTAAAATGCTAAAATATGGTAAGAACACTGATGGCACAACCTAGTTGATACTTTCTAAATAATTACTTGACTTTGGTGAAAAGAAGGCAATTTGTTTCTGTCTTGCAATTGGTTTCATTATAATTCTGTCAGTTGTGTTATTATAATCACATAAACCTTCCTAACAATGCAGACCAGTCAAAATAACATCAATTTATAATCATGTAGACATCTGTAGCCAGATGTCTGACTTAGAGAGGGGGTGAAATGTTTGAACCATTTGCAGGATACATGACCATGATGTGATGAGCACAGAGTTGCGATATATTTTGCGATATCGTTGACCACTAGGCCATATTGCGCTCAATATTATGTTCATTTTACCTCATCAATGGAAAATTACATGGTATATAACTTTAAACAGAAGACATCATATTTTTGCTATAAGAAATATGTAATGTCCATGAATGTGGATTAGGATAGAACAAATAAACAATACCTTTCTTTCCTTTAGAGGTAGCCTAAAAAAGAAAATAATCAATTTTCAGTATAAACAAGACAGAGATGCAACAGAGACTGACTAAAGAAAGCCAGAACATGCCAAATTTCATTAGGAGATGCAGCCACCCGCATATGTTGCATTAGCTATCATTCTATCCACTGAACTTATTTTGGAGAAATCATTTCTGGGGTAATTATGTAGATGTATTCTCTGGACTTGTGTTGTTTACACACACCCTATTGTTGTGCTGAATCATGAGATTGTTGAAATGTGTGGAACAAGGTTAAAGGGATACTCCAGTCAGTGAGAGATTCACAGCATTTACTTACATCTGTATAATATATTGGTTGTATGGTAATTGTGCACACAGATCGTAAATAAACAATTAATTATAGTACAATTGTACAAGAAACACTCCATGTTGCATTCAGGGCGCTGCCATCTTGAGACTTATGCGCCAGAGACGTAAACCGCTTACGTCACTGGCGCATGCATGTTCGTACAACCTATGTCTGTCCAATGGTATTTGAGGTATCCAGTACATCCCAGATTGCTTACGTCCCTATCACAATTATTTGCAAAGATTCCGCCAATCCTTGCCTTTTTCAATAATGCGCCAATGACGTAAGCGATTTGGCTTACGTCATTGGCGCATAAGTCTCAAGATGGCAGCGCCCTGAATCTAAGGCAGCATGTTTTTGATACCACTAAACTATAACTAATTGTTTATTAGCGATCTTTGTGCACAATTACTAGGCACAACTAATATAGTATACATATGTAAGTTAATACTGTGAACCTCTCACTGACTGGAGTATCCCTTTAAAGGTCAACTGTTCTCACCCACTGGCACTGTCAAATATTACATGCTACACCAGACACCAAATGGTGTCACACGAAATAACTTCCTTCGTTCTGCATAACCAGACTAGAGATAGAATTTACTTAACAAGCGCATACACACACACACACACACACACACACACACACACACACACACACACACACACACACACACACACACTTTGTTACATCCATCAAAACTTGTTTGCAGGTATTTCTGAACAATTATCTACCTTCATTTGACAAGATTACAACAAATACTTCACCCACCTTCCTCTTCTTCTTCCGCTGCATATTGTCCTCCTGCAAGAAAATGTAGGTCACATGAAGGCACCAGATGAATTGAGGGGGTAGGCTGTAATGTGGTCCGTTAGTTAAATGGGAAACAATTTCTGCAGATTTACACATTGTCACGTCAAAGACTGATTAAACCAGTAATAATAATAGTATATGTTTGTACTGTATACACAGTAAAATATATACACAAATAAAAACAATAAGCTGGAAATTATTCTCTATTATATTTCTGAAAGCAGACAATATCTGTCAAAACAAACATGCTCATCTTTGATCTTTATCATCTAAAACTACCTTTATTTCGAAATCAATAAAAATGTACATGTTCACTTTGTTCAGTAAGAAAATGCAACAGAATATTGAGTTGGAAAGAAGTAGCCTTAGCTTTATACATATAGTGAGTATAAATATGTACTTCTCACATGAATAGTCAAGTTTAAAAACATAAGTAAATTTAAACGTTATCATAGTTTTACCATTGTTAAAAAATCTGTATTCAAAAGTGCCAAAATGTGTGTACTATCTAAAATGTCCGTCACATGAGCAATCACATACAGTCGAGTAAACTACATGGCAGGAGGACATGACTTCCTCTCCCAGAATTCCTCACCTCCTGTGTTTCCTGTCCACCCGTCAAAGCGCGGATGTCTCCAAACTTTGTCAGTGTGTCGAGCCCAGACATTGTACGAAGTCGTTTTGCCTCATTCTGAAAATAGTTACACAGCCCAAATTTAGGTTTAAACGCCAGAATATTGATGTATTACAGTTTGTAGATGACTCATCAAGACAACTCTGGACAGGGTTGAAAAAAATCATGATTTATTTATTTTAAATCGAATAAATCTGATTTTTTTTAAATAAACTTAAAGCTTCTGAATTGAAAACTTGCTTCCTATTAAACATAAGATTTGGAAGCTTCACTGCATTCTGAAATGAAATACCTCGAACATGCATTTTTTTTAATGATTTAAATCATGATTTAAATCAAACAACCCTGACTGTGGATTGTGACAGAAGAAAGAACGAATAACTCACACGGATTCAATTTAATTGAGAAACAGGACTCAAAAGTGCACATGTGGTAGGAATACGTTGATTAAAATCATATTACCAAAATAAGCTCTTTGATTACATCTTAAGCAAATCATAAAACTATGTTTAAAAAAAAGAATTGGTTTGTATTTATGCCACATTAACATTAATGTTCTTCTTGGAAACTACCAACATGTGTAGGTAGCACTGCTACATTTTAATTACCAATTATTGTGGTACACAATGTTGTGACAACAGCAAGAGAGAGGATTTCAAATATATATGGAGACCAACCTTTTCCTTCTTTGCAACTGACATCCGCATAAAATACTTCTCTTCATATCTGTGACAGAGTAAGTGCATATTTCATAATAGTTTTTATAATATAGATAATTTTCTTAAGCTTGTGCATAGAAGAAAATACACATTCTACTTCTTAACAGGGGATTATTGTTATTATGAGGAAATATTAAACTTTTAGACAGATCTTTCAAATAAGGGTTACTGCACAGGAAATATTATGAGTGTCATCATAACTTGACTACCTTTTATTGAACATGTGATAAAATTATGATAAATAGACTGATGTTCCAAAGCTGTTCTCATGCAGAAAACAGTATGATGAGAATATAATATTTTTTATGCTACTATTTCTAATAGACAAATAAAAACAGTGAAGATGTCATGACTTACGTTGTTCGTTCTTTCCCAGCTCTGTCAATTTTCGCCCTGTGTAGGTCAGCGTCATCCTAGAAAACAGTATTTTAATTATTAGTACCACCATTTGAAACATACACAGAATGTGGACTGAAACAATGCATATTTCTAATAACATGCTCCAAAGTTAGTTAACCATATCTTGGAGCCATTAACAATATATTCCATAACCAAATGATTATTTGATATGATAAACATATGGACGTTGCCTGGCCATGTACCCCAGGGTACACAGAAAGAACTGGAACCACTATCAAGAACAAGAAGTATAGTTTACTGTCAAGCAAAACTGTTTAAATGAATTCTTTTAAAATTTCAAACTCTGTAATGTATGCAATGTTTAATTAACATAATTAGTTCATATAATCCCATGCATACATTTCATTAAATGTGTTTTATTAATCACTTAGACCCCAACAACATATTAAAAAACTCTGCAGATGCACAGTTTCTAGTTTGGGTTCCGCATATACTGTCCATAATCATGAACATTCAATTCAGTTTGCCAGACTTCTGTTTTTTCCGACATGTTCACTTTGTTTAAAGTGAACAGTTATTCCATGATTCACCATGAATATTCATAATAATCTAGCTGCATAATTAATCCTACGTGGCAGCAAGCTCAGTGAGTCACACAAACTCAGTTATGCATCGGCTTGTTGTGGAGGTAATACCCAAGTAATGCACCGATTTGCAAGACAAAAGTACCTAGAAAGAACTGCAAAACTTTCATGTTTTGACACAGTACACCATGAACATATACACGCTTAAAAATAATCCCTTTAAAGTTTGGCTTCATGTTATCAGGATGTGACAACTACTGGTGTCAGTCACTCACCCAGACTTCCTGTCATCAGGATGTGACAACTACTGGTGTCAGTCACTCACCCAGACTTCCTGTCATCAGGATGTGACAACTACTGGTGTCAGTCACTCACCCAGACTTCCTGTCATCAGGATGTGACAACTACTGGTGTCAGTCACTCACCCAGACTTCCTGTCATCAGGATGTGACAACTACTGGTGACTCACTCACCCAGACCTCCTCCGGGCCGTCATCGTACTCCCGCCTCAGGTCCTGCATGATGCTGCTGCTGAGTGCCCTCTTCCGCGTCTTCTCCGTCTGTCTCTCCAGTCTCTCCTTCTGAGTGTCGTCCCCCTCTAACACAATCACGTGACAGCTTTACCTAGAGACTAGAGACCAACACACGCATGTCTTGTGGACAGCCGAGTTTATTTCAATGATCTGTTTTAGTGCTTGTAAAAGTAAATAAAACTTAGTGATAAAATCTAACTGAAACTGTCATTAAAGGGACGCCAAAAGTGAACGTAATATTATATAATGTTCGTCCCTAATTGTTCTCTTTTAAGTTATGTTATTTGCCTTCATATGTATGAATTGTAGCTTCAATCAGTTTTATTTTATTAGACAATACAAGTTAAATTAAAATTAAAGTAACTGCTCAAGTTTCTACACAGCGGCCAGTACTGGTCAGTTAAACCAGTTGTCAGTCAAACCAGTGGTCAGTCGGCCACAAACTTCAAACCCCAGCAGTCTGACCACTTGACCATCACACCCACTTCAAGCCTCACCCCAAACCACAGTATGAGAGCAACATGATGGTGACTTACCGTAATGCATTGCTGCTAGCTTTGGTGGTTTGTAGACTTTACTTGTTTCTGCCTTCCCTTCTCCCTCTCCCTCTCCGCCGCTCTCCCCACTTTCCTCGTCTCCTTCCAACTGGGAACACAACATTTAAACTTTCATTAGTTTTCTTTTGTCCATTTTTAGATTCGGAAATTAACAATATGAATGTTCATCAAAATTATGTACAACATTCACCATTTATGATTACGTGCTGTGGTGTGTTTGATGTCACGTGCATAATTGGGTTCTTAAATTTTTTTATCGCTTAAAGATTATAATCAGCCATTTTCACTGACAAATACAATAAATAAACAAGTTAATAAAATAAATATAGCTGTCTATAATGTGCTAACTTTGTGGCATTGTAAGTGAATCTCCGCCCAGGTGCCGAGCTCCAATCAACAATCTATATTAATTTGGTTGTCTTAAAGGGAATAACAACAAGGCATTATATAAATTTCTTTTGTTGCATATACTTGAAGTATACTATTATATGTAACATTTTAGTGTGTTTAAAAAATACATAAAAATATCTATATGTGTGAAATGTTATATTAAACATGGCTAGCCCGCAGATCCCGTGGAATTTTCAGATTTAATGAGCGAAGCGTTTTACCAACAATGACGTCATCCCAGCACCCGTAAAAGCGCAGCACAAATATGCATATTTCAAAAAGCCCACTGGCATTGCATAAAGTGTGGAATTTCTAATTCGTTCAAATGTTATGTATAATAGTATACTTCATGTATATGCAACAAAAGAAACTTATATAATGCCTTCTTGTTATTCCCTTTAACTACAAAACTATTTTTGCCGCGCTTTTACGGATGCTGGGATGACGTCATAGTTGGTAAAACGCTTAGCTCATTAAATCTGAAAATTCCGCGGGAATTAATATAACATTTTAAACATATAGAAATGTTTATGTATTTTTTAAACACACTCAAATGTTACATATAATAGTATACTTCATGTTTATGCAACAAAAGAAATTTATATAATGCCTTGTTGTTATTCCCTTTAAGCTATTGATCTCTGATATGGCAAGTGTTTGGAATTTATTTTTATTTATTTACTTTTTTATGAATTGCAAGTCATTTCTCAAATGGCACCAGTACAGTGGCATCACAATTATGCTAAATCAAAATTTGTTTTTTTTGCCTATAACAACATAACCAGCTAAAGCAGAAATGAAATGGTCAGGTTTAAGTCAGAACTGATGCCACTTGTTTCTTCAGGTGTGGGTGAAATCTAGTTTTAATCAAAATTTATAATCAAATAGAATAAGACACATAATAAACATCACACATCAAAACAATTGCCTACTCATATCAACATCAGCTTCAATTTAAATGTCAGATCAACTCATTTGTTGGCGAGCTGTACTGGCCCTTGCACTGCTGTCTCAGACCAATACGATGGCTATAAATAACATATTGTTTGGGGTTATATACACAGTTGTCACATACTGTTCTTCTTAACTGACCTTGCTGGTGAGGTTGCTGGGGTTGGCCTTGAACCTCAGAGGGTCATCCTCTCCTACAAGGGAGCAGGCATTATTTCACAGGTGCAATCTTATTCTATCTTGAACTTCCAACTGCTACTAATCAGTTTTAAAGCATACTCCTAACGGTCTACATGTCAACATATGTGTTTACTGAATATTAAACATCCGAAAGCTATTCATATTTACAACTCAAGCAAAGCATTGGACGAGAATATTAAAATAAATAGAAATCATTTTTAATATGAAACAAATTAAGAAGGGACAAGCATGTAAGTAGATAGGTGAGAATTATCTGCTTCTCTCTCGTTCCTGCCATAGAAAACACCCGTCTCTTTTCCTTCTTCCTTTCACATGACAGGTCCACTTTGTCTGACTACTTTATGTATTTAGTAACCTCAATATAGCTATCTGTTCTTCACCATTCTTAACTCAAATCTAAATTAAAACATGCATTATGTGCAACAATTTTCCAGTGACTGCCCCACACACAGCACTTACCAACTGCTCCTGTTGTAGCAGTTTTGATGAGTTTGTCAATTTGGTACTTCAGCTTTTGATCAATTGGACGCATTTTCTCCAACACCTAAAAATACAATTTAAGATCCGATAAGATCAGCTTTATTGTCATGTGTTTTCATTGCAGTTACAATAAAACATTGGAATGCGTTGTAATGTTGGGTCATCGTACGTACAAGTATGCTCAAATGACAATACACTCACATGCACCAAACGATTTTGAAAAAAATATACTACTTTAAATTAAATAAATAAATAAGATCAACCACATACAACATGTCCGAATAAAAAGTTGTTATGCCAGTTACTATCTGTTTTGTGCACACACCTGTTGAGAAAGGTTTTGTCTTCAAAATGGACTACAGCAATGATACAACTGGAATTTCAATGATTGAAAAATTAACACATTATGCAATCACTGACTTCACAGCCTTGCATGTCCACAATGTGTTTAATTAATAAAATGTATATTAATTTTACAAGACCCTGGTGTTTGGCTAAGCTGTAATTTTCTTACTCTAGCCCTACACTAATTCTTTGAACGGTTTTAAACCAGGCAGTTTATAACTCGCTTTGTTGTGTGTCTGATATTTCACCAAATCAAAATATATTCACATACAAAATACCATATAATAGTGAACACTAGGCAGTTTTATTTTTTCAAAATTAATCTTAATTGTGAGGAGTTTTAAACTGACACAAAACAGGTGGATTTGTTATTAAAAAAAGTGTCAACCTTGGTTAAAGAAAAATATAATTCTTACTGTTCTGATCTCAACCAGTCTTTCAATGCTTGGATCACCTTTGATTGACTTCCCATTGCCCTTGCGACACATGACAAAGGTCAAGTTCATCAGGTAGTCCAAAAGTAAATGGTATTTCACTTCCAGGAAGCTGATGCCCTGCAAGGCAGTAAAAATATAACATGTCACGTACAAAAATACAGAATAACTAATTTAAAAGAGTTAACATGAAATTAAAGAATGTAGGTTTATTTCAGTCACAGTATGATTTTTGTTGACATAGGTGTTGGAATAAATTAATATTGCAGGGTATACACTTGAGGGGAGTACGGTTGCAACTGTTCTGCCAAAGCCATACGTATTAATTACCTTAAACGCATGTGCGTTTCTACTAATATTCAAATGATGATTAAATAATAGATCAAAATGTTCTTTAAAAGTATGTAGGCCAGGAATTGAATCAATGGACCACAAAGATTGAAGTAATTATGAAAATCAAAACCAGGCAATGTGATAAGGTAACCTCATGTTCGCAACCATGGTAGTGTCAACTGATTCCTGTATCACGACATACATATAATAAGGTCATATATACACCGTAAAATTACTTGGATTAAGTCTTTTGCCATACAAGGTAAGTAAGACTACCCCTTACTTTAGCTGTTGAAATGCTTCCATTCTCCACCTTCTTCAGAAGGTTCTGGAAATGGGTGACGGCATCGCCTACTTTGTTTTTAATATCTCCTAACAGGTCTAGTGCTCTGGCTGTATCTTCAGATGACACCTGAAAGAAGATCGCTTCATTTGTAACAATCCCATGTACGTAAAGGATACTTTATGGCCTTTAATTTGTATCAATATATAATACATAATAATTGAACAATTCATATGAAGCATAAATTATGTAGTAATAACTGCAACTAAGAATTAGTTATTGTATCGCTTACAAGCAATTAATGCATTCAGTTGCGAATGGGAATTCGAACCTAATTATGAATTATGTCAATGACTTTTAACCATACATATTTTTAAGTGTAATTTAAAAATATATTTTATGGTAAATATAAACAAGAAATCATGAAATCAACAATTTTATGCAAACTGTAGATGTAGTAGACTTGAGTCTTGTCTCTTGACTTGACTTGTTTTTAAATAATTCAGTGCATTTGTATTGCTATTTTATATATATTTTTTATTATTATAATTATTGCTGACAGGCTATATGCTTTGCACATGTCATTATACAAGCCACCAACAGTGTCAAGGCCCGTTAGTTTATCCAGCATACTGTTCTTGTGTTTACTAATATATGCATGCAAGTCAGCATAATTTGAATACAAATTAAATGATCTCTTCATGAAGACCGACACATTATATTCGCCCATTATCGCTCATAAATTATTTTACATCAAACGTTTATAGCCACCGCCTATTTATGCTACGAATCAAATTGACGTCTTGTGCTTATCTGCGAAATACTGTTTCAAAGTAAAAATGTGAATGAATATGTAAAAACTACAAACATTTCGAGTCATCTTCTTTTTAGTTGACTATGTTTACTTTGTCATGGCACACGTGCCCGTTTCATCGCAAAAATGGGAGGATAACAAATGTTGCAAACCGTTATAACGGTATATGTAATCTTTGTTTAAAAAGAACTATGAATCAACACTTGATTTATACCTATACATTTTATGACATGAATTTTCGCATTCGAGTAGCTCTTCAATAGTATGTATTTGGTTTATTAACCTGTAATAATTTGCTTAAAAAATAAATTGCTTGAATTAATTATGTTACCATTTCCATTTAACTTCCGGTTCTCGCCATCAACATCGTGAAAATGTCGGTCAGAGCGCTTGGAAAAAGGCATAAATGGGCACTAGATCTTGCAAATAAGTAAGTATATATCACATATATTAATCTAGTACGGGGTACTACCAATCACATTTATGTACGTTGTTTTAAAGATAATAGGAGATAGTCGCATAAAGAAGTAGTAGTCTACAAACGACGTTTTTTTGTATACTACCGTATCGGCGTATGCTTAGTCAATGCCAAGGGCGCAGTCACACACAGCGACAGCGCCTCTGACACTGCTGTCACAGGCACAGCCGTACATCGTCATACAGTAATATAAGTGTGACACTCATGTTTTTGCTTGAATCCATGATTTTCCATGTGACAAAACTCCAGTAATTAGCAACATATCAAAAAAAAAAATTCTGCTGTGTAATATTTAATATAATTAATCATTTAATGGTATTTTAGTTAATTAATCAGTCACCGACTGACAGAGATTCACAGTAAGAATAACAAAATAGATAACATTACCATCCCAAACAAAATGTCTAGATGGTAAGTGGAAATGGAAGTAATGATCATAATTATATCAAGAAATTGTTCTTGAAAATACATTCATATAATTAATTATGATGAAGCCATACCTTGTGAAGTCTGAGCCTATCTTGAATGTACAGTTAACACTTTTAGCTACAGTTTTGACTCGGAATATATACCATGATGCGTTACCAAGCACTCGTTGAAGACATTTGCTGTAATGACTAAATTACCCAATGTTGAATATAGTTTTTGGTGGTAATTTGTAGGCAGCGACAAGACAGACAAGGTGAACGTGAACTGCCAGCTCCCCTTGGATACACAGACAAATGTTTGCAGGATTCTGCAGTTAAAGACACCAGCAATGACCTGATTGTTAAGGTATAAATCAGTGCTTGCTTCTGACTTAATTAATTAAAATACTAAAATTAATTAAAATACTATATCGCCATGCACTGACGTAAGTAAACATTTCCAATTCACTGGGCTTATGCATCTTAAGTTATTTGCAACTATAATGTAAACAATTTAAAACAACAAAGGGTAATTTCCTATGATGACCTTATTACAAAATAATGTATAATGAGAATGGATTTGTTTTCAGAAATCATGGGACATTGCACTAGCACCAATAAAGCAAGTTCCCATGAACCTTTTCATCATGTGGATGGCTGGCAACTCTATCTCCATCTTCCCGATCATGATGGTTGGCATGATGTTCATCCGTCCCATCCAAGCTCTCATGGCTGTTCAGCAGAGTAAGTGACAGCAGCATGTCAGTTGCCTATTTCTTCCTTTCGGGCAGATGAATAAAGTGACAGTGATCTTACGACAGTACCATTTCCTAGGATTGTTCCCATACAGACCAAAATAATCGAAATTATCTGTTCATTTTTTTTAAATCATTCATGGTATACATTAACGTTAGTGAAAATTACATGTGTAAAAAATCAGAAACAACTGTTGAAAGTTCAATATGTTTATGTTGAGCTGTCACTCAAATCCCTAAATGAGCTCGGGTAATGTTGAGAAAGGTACTGAATCACCTGACGAGGGTGTAATGATCTCATGTAGACGTCTGATGTAAATATCCATTTCATCACACATGATGTGACGCGTTTAAAAATGGAACAATGCTTTCAACAATATCAAATAGTTCATTAAAATACAGTTGTACAGTCAATATATTATAGTTGAAAACTTTATATCAGGCTTGTTAACAAATGCGTACCATTGTATTAGAATGGGAATGCCTATTTTTATTATTTTAATAACCCTAACTTTATTCGAATGCAAATTATCAAATATGAATGCCAATTTCTATGATCAAATGTGAATGCAAATTTATGTTTGGTGGTCACTGATCACATTTGAATGCGAATGTTTGGTGGTTTCGTCTAAATGCAGATATTTGTTTGTGTTGTGTATTGTTGATGTGTAATATTGTGTATGCCTCTATAATAATATGTACATACACGTTTAGCCTGAAATATAAAACAAGTTAATGCTCCTCTTTTATTATTTTAAATAATTACAGATTACAGACACAATATTTTTTCTCAAAACCTGTTTAAAATATGCAAAATTAATAAGACGAACCAATCAAGTTACAATTTAAGGCTCACTGCAACAACAGTGTAACTCAACTGCATCACATATAATGCCGATATTACAGATGTCCCAATTTTCACCAAAAATAACCATTAACCATTCTATGGTGTATTTTCCAGTACAGCAACACCTCCATTATTTAGCATATGCCAAGATAACCTACCCTTGAATGGCTTAATTAACCCCATCTCTGAGTTACATTGCAATGAATTTCTTGTTAGCACTCAAATCAGTGTGTGTGAAAAGCAATGCTGGCTGGAAGGTTAGCTGGTGATTGCTTCAAAGAACCATTGAACATCTTTGGCCAGGCAGTGGCATGGCTGGTTAAAATTATGTTTGCATTATGCCAGCATTTCATACACATTCGATGAAACATTTGAACAATCAGATGTTTGGCATTCAAATCCAAATGTTTATTCTTAGCATTGGATTCATATGATGATTATGTATCGCATGTAAATACACATTCAAATACCAAACATTCAAAAACGCATACAGTGTAATACGATTTTAGGATAAACACGAACTGACAACCTCCCCTTGACTTGTGTGCGATTGTGTTGTTCCAGCATTCAAGATGATCGAGGGAAACCAGGCATTGCTGCAGAGGATTGTGTATTTTGTTGGTAACCTGCTGGGTCTCGCACTGGCAATCTACAAGTGTCAGGTGATGGGTCTACTGCCCACACACCCTTCAGACTGGCTCGCCTTTGTAGAACCACAACAGGTACGTACGTGCCCGTCAGTGTTACCCTGTACTATGTATAGGACAAGCAACTTGAAACAAGGTCGTCACTTTACTGTTTCTAATTCACACACCCACCAAATATTACTGAAATTTCCACCTAGTAGGGCTCTGTTTATTTTTCACACTAAACCCAGTGTTATATTGCAATGAGTTAACAATTTTAAATGTTCTACTACACTTTGAGTGTTTTACGAGTTTGATTAATCCCTAGTTTTGTTGTGCCACTGAGCTTGATCTTCGAGGATATTGGCGCAAAAGAAGTCTATTATTATTAAAACCATCGAACTGACATGAGCCATTAACATGCGTATGTTTATTCTTATGGTGGACATATGAGAAAGAAGTATGTGTGCAGTCATTGCTGTGTGGCTGAATGTTTTCTACAGAAGTTAAGAGGGTTTGGAATCTGCTAGGGTGTGAAATGTAGTGTTTTCAGCAGCTCTACAGACTAGATATCATGCTATTTAAGGTCTTCTCTTTCTTTCCTCGTATTCTTCTTCTTCCCTTTTTCTCACTAGCTGGAGTCAGTGGCCATTATTTTCTTGATCTCCAGAATGTTCTGTCCTGGGCATCCTCCAGGGAGATCCGCAGCTCCTGCATGTCCTTTCGGACGCTATCCATCCATCTCCCTCTTGGTCTGCCTCTTGGTCTTATTCCTGACACTACCATATCAACAATTGCTTTCACTTCATTGTTTTCTTCCATTTTCTGCATATGTCCATACCAGCGTAGTCTCATTTCTCTTTTATGCGATTCACTCCTAGTTCCTTTCTGATGTCCACACTCTTTACTTTGTCTCTCAGTGTTACACCTTTAATTCTTCTCAACATCCTCATCTGTTTTCTCAAGAATCGATTCTTCTTTCTTTCCAACTGACCAACATTCTGCTCCATGCAGAAGTACTGGTCTAAAGACAGTCATGTAGAGCTGTCTTTAATTTCCGTGGCATTTTTTTGTCACTGATATCTTTCTTTCCTCATATGAACCTATTAATTTCTGTTAAATTTGAGAAAAAATCCAATAGATTTTGAATCAAAAATAAGATACTACATTGTTCACTACATACATTTGTTTGCTTTCAGCGAATGGAATGGAGTGGAGGTGGCATGATTCTTTGAAGACCCCATAAGCTACCAAATTATGTGTAAGGGAATCATCACTTAGATGCTACACCGAGTCACTTTTGCGTCAATAGTTTACCCCAGTAAATGTTCATTCATGCAGTATAAGTAGGAGATAAAACTTCAGAAACAGCGGAAAAGATTTTGCTGTCAAATTGTGTCAATAATGTTGCCAAAAAAATAATAATTTATCATGGTTGGATTTTAAATGCAGACATTCTATTCCCTGTTGTTATTCTATTTATATAATAATACCTGGTAGTTACCAAGATAATGTTTACGTATTTGTCGTTTTGCTATTAAATGTGTTGTTCTTGTCCATGTTTTTATTGGTTAAACATTTCTAGTACATGTGAACGCAGAAATTGATTGGATGTTATGAAAATTGTGTGCTTGTATATCTTCAGAAATAAAACTGGTGCATCTTTGTTGTGCATAATTCCACACATTTATCTAGGTGTTGATTGTCTTTAGGAACTCATAACTTAGACAAGACCAAGATGAGATATATTCTACGACCCCATATTTCAATGAGCACATTGCTCTAGTTTCTCTTTCACCTGATGTTGTGCGCTGTAGATAGAAACTAGACACAAAGACCATGTCACCCAGCTGCAGCCTGCTTGAAGTAGGATTCCATGTTTCATCTTTTGTACGGCTTGATCTCAAAATGGCACATCTGAAAATGTAATAAGTTGATAGGTAGTTGAGGCCAGTAATTTGGTGAATTGTTGAAACCAATGTTTACTTAACTGTTTTGCAAAGCCATTGTAATGCATAAACAGCTCTTCAAATCACTTACCCACATAGTCATAGTCAACATAGAGTCGACATCTGTGTGACCCACTAAAATCACATTGTGTTCTCATCGGTTTTGCCTGAGTTTGTTTTCTGTTAATAAATCTGTTGATGACTAAAACGTTGCATCTAGGGTGAGTGAATGAGTCTGCATTGAGTGTTGTTTATACATTCGTGTGATTCCTTCATGACTGACATGAGTATGTTTTGTTGGTTCATGTTTTGTATGTCCGGTTCTTGTATAGGCAAACAATATTAATTTAAGTGCAATTACATCAGAGTGCACTGCCTTTCACAGTGTATTTTCTCAGATTAAATCAACCACTCGATATAAAGTGAATATATGGCGGTCTGGCAGAGTTACTATGCCCTGATTCAGTAGCTCTGGTATAATAATAATATTGAATATGTGTAGAAACGTATTCGCCAGGTGACAGTACAGTCATGAGTTGATCATGCACTAGATGGCAGCCAATTTCTCGCTCACAAGACTTCCTCGTGGTGGTTTCGTCGAGAACAACTTTATTAATGATGTTTCTCATGTATTACATAGATGGAAATGGAGATATTATGCATGTTTTAAAGTATGTATAAAGTTTGAAATGCACAGTTATTTTGGTAAAACTACTATAACGGTTGACGTTGCGCAATCTTCACCACCTAGTCCTAGCTACAGCTAATTCGACACCAGCCAATTCGTGCGTTACGCTCCACTGACCCTCACTTACTAGAGGTTCTGCGCTGCAGGCTATGTTCTAAGGGGACAGAACCTTCTCTCTCAAGCTAGTGCTGCGCCGTTGAAACATCTACCGCTTGACATGTGTGCCACAGCCTGTTAGAATTGTTCAAGAAGCAACTTATATTTGTATTTATTACGGTGGTGTTTTAACAAGATTGCCACCTAGAGATTCAACTCTAGATAGCAGGTGGACTAGGAATCCCTTTGGCTTATCGAGAGTCCAACCTATCTATCTAAGTGTATCCCGCCCTTCTTAGCTATACGACGATTTAAAAAAAAAATTAACTTCGGAATTGGAGGGTAGACTATATACCTCCATATTCCCTGTGTGTGACCAAGGCCGTTATTCTGTTGGCCGTCAACGATTGGTCTCACAGTTAACTCAGTCCATGATATAATCTGCTTGCCATGCTGGTGCTATACGCGATCTGCCAGTCTTCCTAGCAGGTGTAGCAACATGTGGTAACCCAGGTGTGTGTGTGTGTGTGTGTGTGTGTGTGTGTGTGTGTGTGTGTGTGTGTGTGTGTGTAAACACAGCAATGTCGCGAGTCTCTGTCACAACATTGTTACGCTGGACCTCGGTCGCTTCTGGTGTCACATTCTACATAGGTGCATCTGATATCGATGTAACGACTTCCGTCTCTTTGTTCGGTAGAACAGGACCGAATGGTTTGTAGGCGTTCTGCGGTGTGATCTCAGTGTCCGGGTCCACTTGTTCTCTCTGACACACAGGAATAATGAATCGCTGTCTGCACGACGCGAATATGATCTACGTGTCTTCAACATGCACTAGCTCTTCCGTCCTGGAGTGCTACCGCATATGACAACACAGCACTGGTCACATGTATGATCGTCCCGATCAACCATTTTAGCCCTGGCCCAAATTTCTTGACATACACACGCTCTCCCTGAGTAAATTTCGTTTCGTGTCCCTTCGAGTTGTGAGTCTCTTTCATCTGAGTTTTGCTTCTTGTGGACCTTCCCTTGCAGGCTTTGATGGCGGAGATCCAACCTAGATCTCATCTTCCTCTGATTTAACACTTCAATCGGCAACTTTCCGGTTGTTGTCTGAGGGGTTCGGCGGTAGTCAAACAAGAATCTCTGTAGCTTCGTTTCAACATTGTCTCCCCCCGTTTTAGTGATGCCCGATGTCACGGTCTGCACGGCCCTTTCTGCAAGGCCATTAGAGGCAGGATGGTATGTAGCATATGTTATGTAGACAATACCATTCTTCCTCATGAAGGTCTCAAACTCTTCCGTCGACGTTGCTGAGTTCATGATGTGTGTCTCGATCCACTGCTACAAGGAACATCTTACTGAGAAACGGTCCAGCATAATCGATGTGGATGCGAGTCCACAGCTTTTCCAGCCACTCCCAAGAATGTAGTGGAGCAGCGGATGGTGACTTGTTATATGCAGTTGGCATGTGTCACACTTCTTAACCATTTCTTCCAGTTCTCTATCCATGACTGGCTACCAGACGTAACTGCACGTGAGACTTTTCGTTGTGCTGATTCCTGGCTATATGCAAGACGTAACTCATGCAACACCTCTTGTCGACATTTTGGTGGAATCACCACTCTGGCACCCCACAAGACACAACCGCCTTGCACACTTAACTACTACAATGGTATGGTGCCATGTTCATGTCGATCTTCACCTCAGGCCAGTCCCGCATCAGATATTCTCTTACACGCGCCAGCGTAGGATCACGCACGATCAGTGCAGTGACTGATCTAAGGTGCACGCATAGGCGAAGAATCCAGTTCTTCTATCAGCAAGACGCGTCCGTCCGTTTCCCCCTTCACTGTCACTGGCAGTGGCAACCTACTGAGACAGTCCGCATTGCCATGGCTTCTGCGAGCCTGGTAGTGGATCTTGTACTCGTACCCACGCAGAGTAATCGCCCACCGTTGTACGCGGGGCGATGCCGTAACCGGAACGTGCTTAAGTTCACCAAAAATCGACACTTTATAGTTGCTTGTGATCAGTCATGATCACAAAGCAACGCCCATAGATATGCTTGTGGAATATCTTCAGTGCAAACATTATTGCGGCTCCCTCCTTATCGAGCTGCGAATCATTTCTTTCTGCAGCATTGAGTGTCCTTGATGCAAATCCACCCGGACGCTCGGTACAATCTTCCATGATGTGCGACAGCACTGCACCAAGTCCACAGTTCGATGCATCGCACTGCAGCAGTATTGGTTTATTCGGATCATAGTGCGCCAACACTTCCGCTAACAGGAGTTCCTTCGCTCTTTGGAATCTCCGCTGTTGTGGCGATCCCTACAACCGCTTATGTCCCTACAGCTTATGTCACAGTAATGTGTGCAATGGTGCTAATACGGTGGACAGGTTGTACAGGAATCTTCCATAGTAGGTCAGTAAGCCTAAGAATGCTTGAAGCTCCTGTATATTTTCTGGTGATCTCGTCTTCAGAATGGCGTCCACCTTATGAAGATAAGGTGGAGGCCAATCTGCACTGGAAGTAGTCCACGTTGGTCAATCCTGGGTCCCAGGTACACAACCTCGTCTACGAGAAATGTGCATTTCTTTCTCTTGCGCGGCAATCCAGCCTCTTCCAGTCTACCCAAGACCATGTCCACCGTTTCCAGGTGTTGCGCTTTTGTCGCACCCGTCAAGATGATGTCATCTAAGTACATGCGGTATGCCCTACAAGATATTTTTCATGGTTCTCTGGAATATAGCTGATGCTGAACTGATGCCATACGGCAATCTGTTGTACAGAGTCAACCCCTTGTGTGACAAATATTTGACATTTATGGTGACACATTCTTTCGATTTCTTATCCAGTGGAAGTTGCGAATAGGCGTGGCTCAGCCACCTGGGGTCACCTGAGGTTACGCCATGCAGAACGTCGCGCTAACCTTTGACACGAACCGCTAACCTTTGACATGAACCGCTAACCTTTGACACGTAGAACGACGTTCTGGACCACGTGCGCTCGCGTTCTGGACCGCTCGACGGTACCGATCAGCAGCCTATGTAAGCCAGAATAGAACATCAGAAATAATTGCCATTTTAATTATTGTGCCGTGCAAACAATATGAGACACTGGGGTCACTTTGAGGAACCACAGTGGGTGGTCTGACTGCACACAGTTCTGACACTGCGTTCACGCTTCATGCGACTCGTCACCTAGAGGCTAGATGACCACCTATAAAGGCTGACTAGTTCAGTGAGAGTGCTGGCTGGAAGCAACTAGAAACTGAAACTACTCACTGAAACTGACAAGTCACGTCAGGCATGTTTACAGTCACGTAAACCCTGAAACTATGTCGGTTGTTCATTGCACAATATATGACATATACAAAAGATCAAATCGATCTACGATACATTATTACAGAAAGCATGCACTTGGTTAGTTGAGTTCTTTTAGAGTAGTAGTCTAAGCGTACGACACTCGTACGGCTGTAGGCGTAGTCATTCATTCGTTTAGACTCCCGTTCTCGGCATTGACGTGGTGAAAATGTCACCAACAGCGGGAGGAAGACACAAATGGGCACTAGATCTTGCAAAAGAGTAAGTATATCACATATTCACTTAGTACATATCAGCTAGTCACATTCATAAAAGACATTGTTTAAAAAATATTTAACCTGCTTATCACCCAGATAATTTATTATAGAGGGCAGGTGGACATGGAAGCCTTTTGGCTTAACAGTTGTCCAACCCTTTTTCTACCTGTATCTCGCCATTCTGAAATGAGTGTCGATTTTATTGTTAAATATATTCACACAATTCGCACCTCTACACAATTAGCAGATACTCTGTTCCCTTCAATTCTTAATCAGGTTTGTTATGTATTTTCCTACATTTTTTTGAAACATATTAGGGGAGTGAAGCGGCTGAACAACCACAGCCCAAACGTAAGAACATATAATTTACAGCACTTGTCACCATAATTTGATAAGCACAGCGTCACAGTATATTTTAAATATTTCTTTCAACTGAGCTACTTTCAACACAGGGCGCCGCGCCATTGCGCTGGGGGCCTTTTCCTGTTTGACTGGCGATTTAATTGTTTACAATCACGGAAGCCGCCAGTCGATAGGCGACGCAGCATAGCTCTCGCAAAAACGGGCCGAACACATTAAAACAGACATAATTAAACAATTTAATGCACTGTATGGCTAACAGATATACTATGATTGTTAGTAAGCAATTTGCGATTTGCGTTATTTTAAGCTTCAGTCTGTTGTGTGCGACAACAAGGTGGTGATCGCTGCCAACATCCGCTCCTCTTCTAAAGACTAAAACGTACATCTTGTAAGGATCGTCGTCACTTGCCACTGATGAGAAGGTGGTCAATTTGTTTCATGTCTCTTTGGTTAGGTGAGATCCAAGTAAGTTTGTGTATTTCTTTGTGAGCAAATAGGATGACAAAGTTGTTTATACCACAGAAGTCTATCAGTCAAGTATGACACAATGTAAGTACAGCATTATAACAGTCGAGAAAGGCATAATGTAAGTATGTCATGTGACAGTAACGTGACAATGAGTATGGTCCAGTGTGAGTACATCATGTGACAGTAATGAGACAGTAGAATACGGGAAAATGTGACTATGTCATGTGATGGTAGAGTGCAGCACAGTACAAGTTCATTATGTGATGACAACTTTTTCTGTTATTACTTGTTCTCTGACTTTTCTTGTATGCAACAGACATGTCTGACCTGAGTGTTGTTGTATGTAATCGACAGGTTTGTCCTATATGAATATAGTTGTATGTAATCGATAGTTCAGTCCTAAGTTAGAGTTGTTGTACATAACAGATAGGTGTGATGAAAGTGAGCGTTGGTGAGGCTGAGGTGTTTGGCACAGGGGGTGTAGAATAGGAGGAGGCTCACAGAGTGCTTCAGTTCCTCCACTGTGAGGCGAAGAAACAAGTGGTGCTCAGGATGAACAGAGAACCCATGGTGAGCTGGCAACAGACTAGTCTCTCTGTCTCTGTCTCTGTCTCTGTCTCTGTCTCTGTCTCTGTCTCTGTCTCTGTCTCTGTCTCTGTCTCTGTCTCTGTCTCTGTCTCTGTCTCTGTCTCTGTCTCTGTCTCTGTCTCTGTCTCTGTCTCTGTTTCTGTCTGCCTGTCTCTCCCTCTCTCCCTCTCTCCGTCTCTCTCTCTCTCTCTCTCTATCTCTCTCTCACTCTCTCTCTCTCTCTCTCTCTGTATTTCTCCCTCTCTCTCTGTCTTTCTCTCTCTGTCTCTGCCACTCTCTGTCTCTGTCTGTCTCTGTCTGTCTCTCTGTCTGTCTGCTGCCTGTCTGTCTGTCTGTCTGTCTGTCTGTCTGTCTGTCTCTGTGTGTGTGTGTGTGTGTGTGTGTGTGTGTGTGTGTGTGTCTCTGTGTGTGTGTGTGTGTGTGTGTGTCTGTGTGTGTGTGTGTGTGTGTGTGTGTGTGTGTGTGTGTGTGTGTGTCTCTGTGTGTGTGTGTGTGTGTGTGTGTGTGTGTGTGTGTGTGTGTGTGTGTGTGTGTGTGTGTCTCAGACTTTTCCTACTACTCTCTCAGTGTCAGTGTCATGTAGGCTCTATGTGTCAGTGTTACAGGCTGAAACAATGTCAGCATGTTGACGCTTTAAAAGTATCAGTGTTTTGCAGGCTGTCACAATGTCAGTGTGTTGCAAGCTCTAGCAGTGTCAGTGTGTTGCATGCATTAACATTTGTCAGTGTGTTGCAAGCTCTCACAATGTCGGTGTGTTGCACGCATTAACATTTATAAATGTGTTGCAGGCTGTCACAATGTCAGTGTGTTGCAAGCTCAAACAGTGTCAGTGTGTTGCACGCATTAACATTTGTCAGTGTGTTGCAAGCTCTCACAATGTCGGTGTGTTGCACGCATTAACATTTATAAGTGTGTTGCAGGCTGTCACAATGTCAGTGTGTTGCAAGCTCAAACAGTGTCAGTGGGTTGCACGCATTAACATTTGTCAGTGTGTTGCAGGCATAAACAGTGTCAACGTGGGGTAGGTTCTAACAGGATGACAACTCTGACCTGTTGCCATGGTGATGTGGTCATCGATGCTGGGCCCACTTCTATCAAGGCTTGCTATGCAAGGTCTGCTATGCTGACACATTGCCATGGTGATTAACTATGTTTGCACACATTTCCATGGGTGTCACAAAACTGGTATATGTATAATATATTCCTACTCCTGATTAGTTCTGTTGATTAGTTGCACATCTCTCATGTTGTTAAGTAACGTTGAAGTCTGAATGCAAAATATGTATATTGTCCCATTATATTTTTGTGTAATGGGCTTCATGCTACAACCATTCTTTGAAATTATTCATTCTTTAACATTTGCCAGTCCTAGTACTAGGGAGGTTACCAGCTCCTAGGTTTTTTTTCAATTACTATTTTCTCCTTATGACTACAACATGCATGTTGAAGGTTTACTACCTGATTAGGCTATCTTTGTTCTGGTGGGCTGTATATTTTGATGGGTTATCTTTATTCTGGTGGGTCAGCTGTATTCTGGTGGGCTGTCTATATTCTGGTGGGTTATCTTGATTTTGTTGGGGTGTCTTTATTTTGAAGACATGTCTGTATTCTGCTGAACTGTCCACTGAAATAGATGACTATTTTTGTGACTTGTTACAAATTGTTTGTCCACTCTTTGTACAGAAAACTTGAAAACATTTCTTTTATTGAGTTATCATGTCAACCCTAGATAATTAGACCTGCCACAGGTCATTCATTGCTTACTGCAGTTGATGTGACAAAATGGTAGCAACAATAGTGTACGTTGATAAACTATGTCCAGTGTTTTATGCATGTCACATGTGAGCACATTTTCTGTTTATATTTATTGCTATGGACTGAGATCATAAAATTAACAGTTTGATATATGTTTATGTATTAATTGTTAACAACCCAACATCCATGTCAGCTGATACCTAGGTGAACATACATTTGATGTGAACAAATAAAACTTGTTTTCCATGCAAATATAATAATAAAATTCAATGTGTTAACTTAATTATTACATTTTAACTTGCGGTCAACTTAAGTTGTATTCCTTATCTATTGATGCTGGTTATCTACTTTCAGGGATTGTCTCTCACTCCCTCTCTCTCCCTTCCTCTCTTTTGAACTGTTGACATGTGTATAAAATATGTGTGGTGGCTGTTTCATACCATGGATGTGCACGCATTTCACTGTACTTAGAATGCTGTTATAACCATGTAACACCTAATGTACCTATTACGTACTATTTACCATCTGTGTGCAACATGTCCCACCGGTTGAGTAGTGACTGTAGTAATATAGGTTTGTGTGTAAAAGTACAACATTAACGTGTGTTGAACCCATAAACACGACTATTTCATAAACATGACATCCTGTTGCTATGCTACATTCATTCCCAAGGCAGTCTAGATCCCATAAATAAATGCATATCTGAACAGCTAGAAGTGTTGGCGGGTGTAGTGAAGTTAGAATTATACACAGGTGAGTTATATATAAAGGTGGAGGGGATTTAAGAATGCATGATCATGGTTTCATTTATATGGATAGTTGTTATTTATATGTAACATAGAGTATCTAAGAAATTAGATCAACAGTAACATATTACCATGTATTTTATATGTATTCTCTAATCTCCACTGTAAATGTTGATTGCTATTTACACAAATATTTCCAAGAAAGATTGAAATTGAATGGAACATAATTGTCAAAACATTTCATAAATGGTAAGTTAAGTACTTTATAGATACAAAAAAGAATAATTAATGCATACAACAGTGCCACACTGTTATAAAGCCTTGGTAGCACAAAGCGGTGTACATAAACACTGAGAAAACGATACATAGTAACAGTTTTGTGCATATGCACGGGTTCACTAATTTGTCAGCAGATGGTTTAAGCCAAGTTAATACAAACCATATTCTTAATATCTGCCATCACTGTCACGTTCACAACATCTTTCACTTTAGATGTGTTCACCATCTATTTCTTTTCAGGTACATTCTTCAACTCTTTCACTTCACCAACATTCTTTCCCTACAGGTATCTATCTCTCTACCTCATTATCTGGCTCTCTCACTCTTCATCTCTCTCTTCAGCCACGTTCACTGTCACTATTCAGACATGTACACTATCCTCTCTTTCTTTCGATCTCTCATTCTCTCTCTATCTCTCTCTCTGTATGTCTCTCTCTCTCTCTCTCTCTCTCTCTCTCTCTCTCTCTCTCTGTATGTCTCTCTCTCTCTATCTCTGTCTGTGTGTGTCTCTCTCTCTCGCTGTCCCTGTGTCACGCTGTCTCGCTGTCTCGCTGTCTCGCTGTCTCGCTGTCTCGCTGTCTCGCTGTCTCGCTGTCTCGCGTCTCGCGTCTCGCGTCTCGCGTCTCGCTCTCTCGCTCTCTCGCTCTCTCGCTCTCTCGCTCTCTCGCTCTCTCGCTCTCTCGCTCTCTCGCTGTCTCGCTGTCTCGCTGTCTCGCTGTCTCGCTGTCCCGCTGTCTCTCTCACTCTCTGTCTCTCTCTCACTCTCATCAGCCACTCTCACCCACTTTACTCTCTTCTGTTGTGGACACCACCTCTCTCTCTCTCTCTCTCTCTCTCTCTCTCTCTCTCTCATCAGCCACTCTCACCCACTTTACTCTCTTCTGTTGTGGACACCACATCTCTCTCTCTCTCTCTCTGTCTCTCTCTGTCTCTCTCTATCTCTCTCTTTCTCTCCAGACAATCATGATATGTCGGATTGAAGTCTCCATTTTTCTTATAGCAGCAGTCTGAAACATGAGGTTTCTTCAGCACATGGTCCACCACTGGGATATGGGCTTTACTTACATCCTTGACTTCTTGTAACTACCATACTTTGATACGGCTACTGCAGTCCTCAACATATTCTACACTAACCTTTACAAGAGTTATGATTGTTGTGTAACTTGATAACCTGGCAGAACTCTGACGCTGGCCATATGATGCTGCCAGCGAGAAACATGTGATCTGCCTTCTTCTACATCCCACATGTAGGTCTTACGTTGTACTTGTGTAAGTTGGATATTAATCGCTCTTTGTTTGGCTATCAAGATGCACAACATGTACAAAGAAACAATTGATATTCCTGCTTATGTATACAAGTAGTTCATTGCATTTCTAAAATACCACAAAACCAGCTAAACTTATTAAATGGAATCAATGTGTGTGCACACAACATGTAGTGTTTGCATAAGGAACACCAGCAGGGTATGAACCTGCCACACACAACACTGAACCGACATTACCCTAAACTATGCACGTGAACAAAATTATTTAGAGAAACACTTGACAGGGCTTTAGTGTTAAAACAGTATTTTTATGTTTGCATTGTTCTAATTTTGTTAATATTGTTTTGAAATAATGGTCAAATAAAAATAAATTCTTCTACTTTTATAATGTAAATATGTAGGTATAAGATATCTTCGATATTTTCGTATAGTGTTAGTTGTTTTACTGATCTATGCAGGTACTTTGTCACGTGTTGTGTACACGTATGCAAGTAAATAAATATTAATTTAACATTAATGAATATCGCATTGAAAACATTATAACCAAAGGTTATACTGATAACATATACATGTATAAATAAACGTAACCAAATGTTAAAAAGTATCTTAACCCATTAGACCCCAGCCGGTTAAATTGACTTGTGCTGCTGTTCCCCAAGCTGCAGCCACTGATTTCACCAATTCGGGGTGCTTGCACATTTTAAGTTGTATCTTCAAAAGTACTGATTTTCTATAATTGCAAGTTGTGTTTATTTTGATGTTCATATAATTATCTTTAAAATGATGTAACTATGGTGTATGTTGGTAAAAAATATGTTGTTATATGTAGGTGACAAACATAGAACATTACAATTATGGACAACAATACAGTAGAATATCATGTTTTATTCACATAAAATGTATTATATTGTTCTATTTACAGATGCTCTGCCTTGTTTAGACATAGTACTATATAAATCAGTTCATTTTATCTGGATATGGACAGGAAACACAGCTTTGCAAGACTTTTATCTTGGTTGTCAACATCCTATATGTGACGTCTGTGTCTTGCCAATGTGTATGTTGACATCGTGGATGACTGGTATTTTGACACCTGAAACAACGAAATGTCAACCATTCGAAAAATTAACAATGTTACCTAATGATTTGTTATAATAAAACACCTAATTTTCATATATCACGACATAATCAACAGTTTCGGTGCTGAAAACCCGACTGGTGGTCACCCAACTTCGACAACGAAACATAAACACAGCTCCGATCATTGAATTCATCCATTTTATCGCTCATTCAGTTGTATTTCGAACGTAATGTAAACTTACCTTCAGTTCAATGTCAGAAGTGTCCAATCCAACGATATATAAGCACAAACTTAATCAGTAGTAAACAGCTACGATGTGCAAGGCGCCGCCATTTTTGAAGGTCCACAGATGATGAACTTCAATCACGAAAAACTCGAAATTTTTCAATGCAAACCCACGTCAAAATTACCCAGGATTCATAGCTAAGATATCAAAGAATCAATGGGAATTAGTCTCTTAAGTATCCGCAAGATGGGGCCACCGCTAGAGGCTTTTTCACCACCGGACGCTTTCGGGCGCTCTGGGGAGGAGCGACCCGGACGCTTTCGGACGCGTGGGGTCTAATGGGTTAACATTGAATGATCGCAATTATTTATTCATACATTGAATGTATTATTATTAATATATTATAGTTCGATTTATTTATTTAGTGACGATTAAAGATGTAGTAGTATATTTAAATAGTAACAATTATTGTATCTTAGCTATTTACTATTTACGTACGTGCAACAAATTAACTAAAGCTTGTCGTGAAGCTGAGATGTTGTGTACGATTAAAACAAAACAAAATGTGTTTTAAAGTTAAACATTAAAAGCCTTGAATTTAATTTAATTAATATTTTTCTTAATACCTTAAAAATAACAGTCAATGTCACACATTTACTGTTTTAAAGAAAAACTTTGAAAAAGAAAAAAGAGGGAATGAGGAAGTGGGAGACACTGTGTACATAGCCTGTAGTACAATCTAATGTAACTAGTTCGGCCAGAGATACCTCATCGGTTGCTCCTCATAACGTTCCCTGGCACGGTTGGTCACAATCCTTACTCCCTCACAACTGACCGACTTCCGCCGGAAGTGTTCCTATGGGAGGGAAATACCTGGCCCAAACCCCTGTGCGCCAGACAGGTTGTGACCTCCATAGGGCGAGCGTCACTGGTACCCCCTTCCGCCACGTGCGGTCGAAACACTCAGTTGCAATGAAGGTAGCCATTTTGTTTGCTTATAAACCCATGTCGAGCCTTAGCTGGTGAAATTGTGGTGTCAACTTGTAAGACACGTAAGCTGATACATCTGACGTTATTTATGTTGCAGCATTACTTTATAACTATGCTTATATGTCATACTATATCATATGATACATCAAACATGTTAACATGCATAACTATAATTATTAATGTTGACCTATGCAGATTCATGGTTCTATAGCGGAAGTTGGGCAACAATATGGCGCACACATAGCCGACGTTTTCTCCTTCATAAAATTAAATAAGGCATTATTTTTAAACGCAGATACATAATACAGTACATCCTACAGTGAATAATATAACTCGCATTGGTATATGAGAATTCATAATTTAAGATAATAAACCGAGGTGGATTAAAACCTATTAGTTATTTGTTATTTTATTTTATTAATAAATACAATGCTTACCTACGATTTATATCGACGCAAATCAGCAAGTGCATCTATTCATTACATATCAAATAAGTTCCCAAGTCATGTTTTGATTAATGAGAAATGGGTTATCTGCGTAATTATATTCACAGTAGAGTGACGCTAGCATTTATGCATAATGATAACAATTTTAGTCTTACGTATGCGTGCTGGTTTGACTATGCAAGTTAGCAATATAGAATGTCGACACTATACCACATAGAAATATATGTGATGTTCTACCCACAGTTGCGTATTGACGTTCTAAATACAATAACAACATTAACCACATAGTCTACCTACCTTAAAGCAATTTTCTGTAGCAGTCGTCGTTCTCTTTTTCGGCGTCTGGTTGTATATCCCACTGTTATCCCGGCTCCCAAACTGCAACACGTGCAGCTCGTTCGAGAACAACTGTCAAAGCGTCAAATGTGTATCGTTTGCTGAATATCATATAATACGCTGCACCCGACCCAACACGAACCATCCATAAACACGTCAAAGTTGGTCTTGTACTGAAAACCAGAAGAACTGCATTTCGATTACAACTGCACTTCGACGAATCCATGCTTTCGATCGAACGCTTAAGTCATTTGTTTGTAGCAACTCTCAGGTGCAACGCGACACAGGTTACCAAGAACATACCATTGTCGGAGGCCGCACGTCAGGCTAAGAATGTCCACGGCAGTGAAGCTTTGCATTGTCTGTGCTAATTGACAATGAAACATGTCAGGTATTACCGACGGACAAAACCCGGTTGCCTTGCACAAGTAGTTTCATTCTTCTTGTCGAATGTGCAAATACCCATGACCGTACTGAATTGCGGCTTAATTAGAATGATGGGAGGGGTGAAAAGGATTGGTGGATGAAAGTATGAAGGAAGAGAGGTGTAGAGGGAAAGTGATAAGGGAAATAGTAGAGATTAAAGAAAGTGAGGTAGAGGGAGAGGGAGAGGGAGAGGGAGAGGGAGAGGGAGAGGGAGAGGGAGAGGGAGAGGGAGAGGGAGAGGGAGAGGGAGAGGGAGAGGGAGAGGGAGAGGGAGAGGGAGAGGGAGAGGGAGAGGGAGAGGGAGAGGGAGAGGGGCTGGGGCAGGGACAGGAGGAGGGGCGGCCAGGCAGGGAGGAAGGGAGGGAGAAAATGTTTAGTATGTTTAAAGGAAGGGAGGTAAATTAGCAGGAAGACAGACAAAGAGAGACAAACAACCAACTTTTTCACTCTGACACATTGCGTATGAGAACGATAAGGGATTGCAACGCCACTCATTTATTATTATGCATTTCTTTCATCTATTTGCTAAAATGCAAAAGGAACGGTTTAAATAATAATCACAAGGGTATTCTGGGTGTGTGTGTGTGTGTGTGTGTGTGTGTGTGTGTGTGTGTGTGTGTGTCTGTGCATGCCTGCGTACGTGCGTGTGTGCGAGCGTGCTAGCGTGTATGCGTGCGTGCGTGCTAGCGTGTATGCGTGCGTGCTAGCGTGTGCGTGTGCGTGTGCGTGGTGGTGTGTGTGTGTGTGTGTGTGTGTGTGTGTGTGTGTGTGTGTGTGTGTGTGTGTGTGTGTGTTGAAACATATCCCTTTCCACCAATACTGTGATGTGTAATTCATAACTGTTGTGGTTGAAAATAAAACAATTACATCTTCCCAAGGGACATGCTTCGCAGTAAATGGTTTACACTGGTGGGAGGTAATGCAAGCTTTATGAAACTTGTCACAGCCTGAGCCATTCTTACTGTTTATCGTGTAGGCCTAGTCGGAAAGATAAACAGGCATTGATGAAGTGCGAGTAGAGATGCTGGCGGTGGCTGAGCGAGTTGGAATATGATCGACAAAACAAAATTGCTGAACACCTGCAAGAGAGAGGGGAAGTTCACCGAGGAATGCATACTGGGGCTGATAGTCTGAATATAGAAACGAAACGGAGATGTGCATGGCCCATGAAAAATAGAAGCACTACGTTGCTAAGGCATGTGTTGAAGTTTCTGAAAAGAATCGTGGATGGCAGAATAAAAGCAGTAGGAGCGTCAGGAGAGTCCAAAGTAAATGTTGGTCTGACACAGGGGAGCGCCTTGAGCCCATTGTTGTTTATCGCTGTTGTGGAACTGATAAGCAGAAAGATTTGTATAAAAGCCGTACTCCAAAAACTATTGTACGCAGGTGGCCTGGCAGTGGTAGAGGATGGGGAAGGAAATCTCCAATAACAGTTGATTGAGTGGAAAGATATTTTCAGCAGACATGGATTGAGAGTACGCTTGTTTAAGACGAAGGTAATGTCAGTGGGATATAGAAGGAAAGAGCTATAAATAAACCAGGAGCCGTATTCACGTCGCCCGTTTAAGCCTTCCTACCCGGATGTAACGCTATCCGCCGGATAACGGCACGTAATTCTGTATTCTTTTACTATCGGCGGTTACGTAATTTACCTCTGGGTAGTTTATCTGCACGACATGAATACGGCTCTTGGACGGGAAGAAGCTTAAGCAAAGAGACAGTTTTACCTACCTGGGTGGAGCGATATGTGGGGTTAACAGTTCGCCAATCTCAAAAATGGAAAACCTTTAGGGTGTGGCTTAGACGTTGGCGTGGGTGTTCAGTTAACAAAAGGTAAAGGTAACTTCTTATATAGCGCAGTGTCAATTCCTTAGAAAAATGTGTCCACTTATAAAGTGTTCTGCTGCTCCATTTGGTACACAGGGAGTCTTACCTCACTACCAAACAATTAAAAAAGGTTGAAAATTGAAAACAATGGCATATCAATTTCTTTGGAACAGTAAACCCGTGGCTTTGAAAAGAGAATCACTATTAAACACATTTACTGACGGAGTTCTTAACATTGCAGATATTAGAACTAAAATATAATCTCTATCTGTCAAACAAGTTCTGCAATTAATTAAAGAGCATAGAGCCAAGTGGACCTTCTTAGCAGTGTATTGGCTGGGTATACACCTTAAAGAGTATGTAGTTCTGCACCGCCTTTACCCACCTTAAATGTCATGGTGCTGGTTCACGTCCGGGTAGTCTAGTCGGAGAGACAAGCCGTCAATCGATGACTTTTCGAAAACTTTCAATGTTATTAGTAATCTCATTTCTTTCCAATTAAACCATTGCTTAGAACTGTATCAGCTTAGAACATGTGAAATGCGCTTCTTTCGAGTTTTACTTGCTCCCCGCAACATAATCGGCACATCCCATGATCGTTCGACAGACAGTCACATGTGCGTCTCTGCCACGCCCCATGACCGTCGCCCGGTACAAAATTACGCAACATGTACTGGAGCGCCAGCGACCGATGTCGCTTCGATCAGCGCAGCAAGTTGTCTCTTGTTTCGGCCGGCCGCATCTATTCACACCACACTCAGTCAAACGGATCGTGTTTACAAACACGCCGAACGCTGATATAACCATATGCGTAATATATATATATATATATATATATATATATATATATATATATATATATATATATATATACATATATACATATATATAAATATTATATACATATATATACATTATATATATACATATAAATATATATATATATATATATATACATATATATACATACATACATATATATATATATATATATATATATATATATATATATATTTTAACTTTAATTTTAAAATTATATTATAGAATTTATCTTGTATTTTATTATGATTGATGTTCACTTACTGTTTTAATAATGAATTTATTAGCATTTTTTTTATTTCTCTACTCTGTATTTTATATTTTTATGACAACGAACGCTGCAAAATGAATTTCCCGGTTCGGGACAATAAAGTTTTATTGTATTGTATTGTATTGTATTGTATATATATATATATATATATATATATATATATATATTCGTAATATATATATATATATATATTCGTAATATATATATATATATATATATATATATATATATATATATATATATATAATAATAATAAATTGTGCACATATGTTATTACAACTGCGCTATTTTACCCAAAACAGCCTTTAAATAGATCATTTACGAAAATGTATGCATAGCTAGTGCGTTCAGGTACTCCCAACGAAAATTAAAATTATCAAAGATGAGACGATCGCTCTATTAGATATCATTGAAACTATTTATCATCGAACAACTTATAAAAATAAACTATACGATACTTTATAAGCTGCTAGATAATAATAATTTTTTGGCAGTTATCACCATAATCGGGCCAAACCAGCATAGGAGACGGTTCATCACCACATGCATGCAATACTTTAAGATGGTCGACGATCTTCCGTGTGGCGATTGAGACTTCTTTCTTTTTCGGTTTGGGATGCAGATTGTTGACGACGAAGACGCCACATAGGACCAGTTCAGTATATATATATATATATATATATATATATATATATATATATATATATATATATATATATATATATATATATATATATATAAATATATATATATATATATATATATCGCCCCTGGAATTTCGTTGGTTTTGTCCCTCAGTAAATAAGAAGTTAGTACATATGTGAAATATTTAATTTGAATTATATAATACATAATATTCAGAATGAAATATAATGTTAATATGCAAGAAAAAACATGTAATGTTTACATGAAACATGTAACATGTAACATATCACAAATATATCACGTAACACGTAGCATATAGTACTTAACATGTAACATGTAACAGGTAACATGCAATGCGTAACGTGTAATATGTAACACATATCACGTAACAGGTAAAATGTAACATGTAACGTGTTGCACGTAACATAGCATGTAACATATTACATGTAACATGTAACATATATCATGTAACACATATCACGTAAAAGATATAACGTAACGTTTATCACATAACGTATATAACACGTAACATGTAATATATAACTCATAACGTTTATAACTTCACACATAACATGTAACACGTAACATGTAATATTTAACATTTACAACATAACGTAACGTGTAACACGTAACATATATCACGTAATTATGTAACACATGTATTACATATCGTGTAACACATAACATGTAACACATAACATGTAACATGTAACATTTACGTGTAACATGTAACATGTAACATTTACCTTACCTTACCTTAATCCTCTTCGTCCCCAGTGGGACATAAGGCCACAACAATCTTCCGCCACAAGGTCCTGTCCTTGGCTGAGGCCTGAGCTTCTCCCCACGACAGCCCCATCTCTCTCAGCTCGGCCATCACTGTTTGTCGCCACGTCATCTTTGGCCGTCCTCGCTTCCTTTCTCCTGGTGGTGTCCATCTGAGTGCCACTTTGGGGATGCTGTCTCCGGGCATTCACAGGACGTGTCCTAGCCATCTCAGCCGCCTGCTTTTCATTTCTAGGACAGCACTGTTGCAGCCCGTCTTCTTATACAGGGCCACGTTGGAGATCTTAATGGGCCAGAATATTCGGCAGATCTTTCTGAGACATCCATTGTGGAACGCGTCGATCTTTGCCATGTCCCCTTTAACCACTCGCCAGCACTCTGAGCCATACAGTAGGATGGACTTCACATTACAGTTGTAAAGTCTTATCTTTGTTTTGGTGGTGTACTGGTTAGACTTCCAAATGTTCTGCAGTTTGGCGAAAGCACAGAGGACTTTACCGAGTCTTGCCTTTATGTCTTTTTGGTCTCCATTGTCTTTGCTGATGAGACTACCCAGGTAAGTAAAGTCCTGTACAAACTCAAGTGGTTCACCATTTACGGTAACATGTGCGGTTGGTGTGGTGTTGATACTCATCACTTGTGTCTTGGATGTATTGATGGTAAGCCCAGTTTGCTTTGCATATCTCTCTAATCTATCAGTTTTTTCCTGCAGATGGTCACGCTTTACTGATAGAAATGCAAGGTCATCAGCAAAGTCGAGGTCTTCTAGCTGGAAAAAGAGAGTCCACTGGATACCCCTGGGTTTATCTGATGTAGTTTTCCGCATAACCCAGTCGATGACGACCAAGAAGAGGATGGGCGAGAGGATACATCCCTGTCTAACACCCGATTTCACTGGGAACCATTCAGAGGATGTATTACTGAGAATGACACTGCATTCAAAGTGGTTGTAGAACGTCTCTATCAGTGAAACAATCTTTAGAGGTACTCCATAAGATCTTAAGATCTTCCACAGAGTGTCATGGTGGATACTGTCAAAGGCCTTTTTGAAATCAATGAAGTTGATATACAGTGGGCAGTAACATTTACGTGTCACATGTAACATGTAACATGTAACATGTAACATGTAACATGTAACATGTAACATGTAACATGTAACATGTAACATGTAACATGTAACATGTAACATGTAGCTGCTAAGCATGTAGCATGTAGCATGTAGCATGTAGCATGTAGCATGTAGCATGTAGCATGTAGCATGTAGCATGTAGCATGTAGCATGTAGCATGTAGCATGTAGCATGTAGCATGTAGCATGTAGCATGTAGCATGTAGCATTTAACACTTAACAAGTAACACGTAACACGTAACACGTCACACGTCACACGTCACACGTCACACGTCACACGTCACACGTAACACGTAACACGTAAGGTATATCACGTAACAGGTAGTATGTAACATGTAACACATATCATGTAACAGGTAAAATGTAACACGTAACGTGTTGCTCGTAACATGCCATAGGTAATATACGAATTGGACTAAGTGCAAGAAATCAACATGAAATCCACGAAAACGACTAAGTCCTACGAGAAATGTGTACGTTATTACATTATCAGGCGAAAGTTATTACGTTATCAGGCAAGAGGAGTTTATTACATTATCGGTTGAAAATTATTACATTATCGGTTAGCAAGTTTATTACATTATCGGTTGATGTTATTACATTATCAAGCGGTTATTAACGGGCGATTTTATTACATTATCGGGCAGTTATTACATTAACAGGCGATTATCACATTATCGGTTGTAACAAGTGTTCGTGATTGTCATTGTAACAACTGGCTGCGGGAAACAATGGGCTTCTCTACCACCGACATACTGAACTGGTCCTATGTTATGGAACGATATTAGGGCCATAATTCAACATGTCATATTATTGCAGATAATCTGCAATAATACGACGTCAGGCATAATGAAGACAGGCATAATACGAATTCAGGCATAATACGAAGTCAAGCATAATGCAAGCAAGCACAATACGAGCAAGAATGCGAGCAAGAATGCTAGCTTGCATAATGCGAGATAGAATGCAAGCGAGCATAATAAGACTTGGCATAATCAGCACTCGCTAAGTTTGTGCTGCCATCTAGCGAACTACGCCAACCTGAAAATACTGAAGTATCCCTTACATTAACAAATGTTTTGGCTCAGGCTATTCACCAGCGAGCTGCTCGCTAAGTAACGTTGTCGCGCTTACATTTTTCCGATCGTTAAAACCTTTCCGATTGACGTTTCTGCGCATGCGCGTATCTAGGGGATAAACGTAAGCGCTACCTACGATGGTCGCGCTTACATTTTTCCGGTCGTTAAAAACGTTCCGATTGACGTTTCTGCGCATGCGCGCATCTAGAGGCGCGCGCGACAGCGCTAGCTAGCTACGCTGGTTGTTGCTCACGTGTATTTGGGAGTTTGAGCGTTATAGCACGGACTAATTGGACCAGTGACAGCGGATAACAAAGCGCTGTCACTGGTTACGATTGATTGTGCTAGGATTTACTGCTACAGCTTTAGTAAATAAAAATATAGTAGTTATTGCTTCGTATACAAAGCTGTATTGTTTATTTATCCTTAATATTAATAGTAATTGGATGGATAAATAAATAGTTGCACCAAGTTTGGCATAACAAAGTTTTGTAATTTGTTTTGTTATAAGTGGCTTAAATATGCATTTAACGCGTACACAGGAGGAAAATAATGACTTATACATTAACAATCTTTATATTATACTGACCAGTTTCCTCTAGTCTACGTTTAAATAATTACAGACTTTACTGAAGTAACATGATATATATTTGTTACATTTATTAAAATAACATCATGATCATCGTCTTACCTTCAGGAGTAAATGTAAAAAGATAATGTTAGTTATGTTCAGTGTTGTTTTGTTGAAATGAATCCATACTGATATTTTATTGTATTCTGAATTTACTTCTTGAATAAGCCTGTAGCAGTTGTGTATAAGTGAAACATATTGATGTCCTCTATAAATAGCACATAATTTTATTGTTTTAATACTGGCCTCTAAGTATAATATGAACATAACTGGACCCAGTACAATTCTTTGTGGTATAACTCATGTGGCCGCCATTATCTCTGAACTGGATTGATTAAGCAAACACTGTTGCCTAGTTCATTGTTGAAGCACAGTAGACACACAATTAATCCTCATTCAATAACAATTTATTGTACAAATAAAAATAATCCAAAATCCAATCTATCTTGCGTGGTTGTGGCTAAATTGAAATACATGCTGTATATAAAAAATCAATGAATTCTTGGGATACAAAAATTAAAACATTCGTCTTAAAGCAAAATAATTGTACATAGATCGTCTGTATAAAATGTTCAAGATCACATCACATAATGACTAAAAATAAACATATATGCAACCAATCATGCATGCATATTTTTAAAACTGCAATATGCATTAAAGTGGTTAGATTTCACGATTCCACAAAAATGTATTGCCAATTTGTTTTAAAGTGTCTTATGTTATTTATTTACTGCTAAAATTGAAACTGTTTATTTACTTTTTGAAAAATACGCATGCATGATTGGTTGCATATAGGTTTATTTTTAGTCATTATGTGATGTGATCTTGAACATTTTATAATCTGAGACATTATATGAGCAGTGGCGTGCACCATCCAGCTGTAGCCAAGCATGACAATGTCCAGAGACGGGTACACTCAGCAGCGCTGAAGCACACTTTAAAAAGTGGGTTCAAATAGGCTAAATTCGAGTCGACTCAGTCAGTGGCAGTGCTGACTCGACATCGTCAAACGTTCATCACAAATAATACTAATTATTATATTAAGTAACGTCATTTGCATCGGAATATAACTATTGGGTTGCTTTAACTAAGTCGTTTATGTAGAGTAGACATGATACAGCAATGATAGGAGTGAGCCCTGCACCAGTGCATGGTCGTGTGTGTTTTCAATATCTTTATTTCAGATTGTCATAGTACATACAAATGTCCACATAAACACTAAAAAAACAAGTGACTATAGAAAAATATAAAAGTATTGCACATGGTAAATAGAGAAAAACACATTGCACAATGGTACATTCCAGACTGGTACATTAAATCAAAAACTATTATGTATATACAACATTTTGATCCAATGTCGTCTTATCCTGGATTGCCATTTGATATCACTGTTGATAATTGCAATTACCAACTTATTATAAGAGTATCAAGTCTCCGCATGAATTTATATACAAGGTTTCTAATTACAGCTTTACTATCTGGTACATGGTATTCTACAAACATGGTGGAGGCACTGCAATATTTAGGCTGATTCAGCAATAAGCGAAACACATTATTGTAAGCCACATGAAGATTATGTATACTTGCTACTGTGTAATTCCACCACAGCTGAGCAGTATACATGGGAGAGCAGAAAGTTCTAAGCAAAGTCAGCTTCACTTCAGTGGAACACATGTAAAATTTCCGCAATAGTATATTACCCCTAGCATATAGTTGTCGGCATTGGCGTAAGATATCTTTGTCATCATGTAATGTCTTAGAAATAAAGTGACCCAAATATTTCACATTATCCACTTCCTGGATTGTTTCACCATTAATCTTAAATGATGGAACATCAACATTGTTCATATAATTGTATTAGTTACTTTTAAATATTAACACAGCACTTTTCTTGGAGTTGTACTTGATATCATGATTTAACCCATAGAGTCCACATACCTGCATCAGTTCAGACTGTCTTGATACAGATGGGGACAGAATTACCAAGTCATCAGCATACATAAGATGGTTGATAGTTGTACTACATATTACACACCTTGTGTTACATTTGTTTAAAGCTATGGTTAAATCATCCATATACATATATATATATATATATTAAAAAGGTGTGGTGAGAGTATACCACCTTGCCTGACACCATTTGTAACACCAAAATGTTCCGACAATTTGCCTGACCATCTTATACACATAGTCTGATTCGAATACCAATATATAAGCAGTCTAACAATATATCCAGGCACTCCCCTGTCAATCAACTTTTGAAATAAGATAGAATGTTTCACTCTGTCAAAGGCTTTAGACACATCTAAAAACATGTAACCATAGAGACTCCTATGCCTGTCAATAACTTCCTTTAAGACATAAATACACAAGTCTGTCCTGTTTTTTTTCTCAAATCCAAACTGATTGGACATTGTTGACCGCGTAACTGACATTCTGTCTAACAATGTTTTCAAATTTTTTTGACACAATACTAGCTAATGCAATAGGTCTATAATTGTCTTTGCTGTTAATCTTGCTACATTTATCTTTGATAATAGGAACCAGCACAACAGATACAACAGATAACAAAGAACTAGGTAAAAATCCATGCACAAAAAACCCAGTTATACACATAGCAAGTAAAGGCACAATGCGCTTATCACAATGTTTAAGGTGTTCAGCATATACACCACCCATATCATCAGTCTTATTAATGTAACAGGCAGGGTTACTGACAAATTATTAATTATCTAATTAAAACTTAACTAATATTTTCGAATATTTTGTCCCTTTTCACTTTACACTATTCCAATAAACCCCATTAGTATCTATAGGCTGGGAGAGCCTAAGAGTCCCTTTCCTTGTTTACCCTGTTGTGCCAGTGGCAGCTTGACAGCCAATGCAATTGAAGTAATATCTTGTTACCACTGGGGAGCAAGCAGCGGTCAGTGGGAGCAAGGGTTGGTTAAAGGAGGCTGTAGAGAAGAGACTGCGTGTTTTGGCACTCTCTTCACTCCTGCGTGTTTTGGGCACTCGTTTCACGCCATTAAAGCACCAAAAGAAGCATGAAAGGTACGTGGATTGATCCAGGAAATGCTTACAGCTGTTTTCATGTAGTTATTCACTATTACTTATAGGCAAATTAGCATTTAACTGTGGTAAGCATCTATTACTTGAATTGTTGACAGTGGATGCTGAATTTCCCAAACGCTTGTATACAGATGTTGTGTATTAGAACAAGTTGAATTATGTTGTGTGAAACAAATCATTACACCAGTTCATTATATAAACTACTAGATTATCTGTTAACGACATTGAGTCTTAATACTCAATAGGAGTAATTAGGAGATGCTGGGTTGAAATGTTCCCCACTGAGATGTTAGCAGACAGTAGTCTGGGTTGATGGGTGTTGTGTAGCAGGTCAGGTTACAGACAGTCCCTACACACCCTGCACAGCGGGGTATAGTAATTAATATCCCGTTGACTGTCAGTGGTCAGTGGACAGATAGCCACTGGATTGACCATGATAGCTGGCTAGTCTAGAGAGAGAGAGGCTATTAACCTTGTATTTTATATGATTAGGCTACATATATATATGCAGGAGGTTATGTTTAATAAGTATTGTTTTAATCACTAAGTTGTTCTAACTAGTTACACTTATTGTGCGAGGTTACACAAGCCGGAGTGTATGTGACACTTAGCAGATGTGTCATCTGCAGAGCTTGTATGAAGATACTGAGTGTTAACAGAGTGCTATCTTATCGCATTAATTATTGGTTATAGAATAATTATGTTAGCAGACATAAGATATCTAGTTATTCAATATTAGTTATTAATTTACAGCTGATAATTGGTTGGAAATGGGTTAATGATAGACTTGTTATAATTGGTACCATGCTTGGCAGTAGGACTGTTGTTTATTTGTTTACAGACAGCAGACATGTAGCATAGACATACTTGTACTGAGCCGATGCTCAGCTGCAGTAGTTTCTGCATATCCTAGTTGGGGTGAGCACACATGATTGCCTGCATGGATGTCATAATGTATTATTAATTGGTTAGGAACAATTACATGCTTGTCATATGTTATGGAAGTCATTCGTGTTTAGACAATACATATTGCTTGTGTTAGTATTATTTATCATGCATAAGTATTGATTATACCTTAGACATGGAAGAATATAATGTAGTAACATATACATGTAATTGTAGATGCATTATTAACTGAGTATTTACTTATTATGTATGACATAATTATTTGAATTTATTACTGTGTTGATGTTACTTAGGATGTATTCGTTTCTCAACATGGGAGAGCGGTGTTTACTTAATATACATGTGTTTATTGATGATAAGTTTTGCAGAAATGATGTCTATTTACAAATACCACAGGAGCTAACCTGCTATTTGGTAGATGAGATGATCTACAGGCAATTGAACTATATCAATATTAGGCAATGAATATTATGTTTCATGCTATGGAATGATCTTATGTTTCCATTGTAACACATGTAGTAATGACAATTATTTATGTTTACAGGTTTTATTTTGTTTTAGTCATATAATATAGAACGCACCACAATAAATGGTATAAGCATTTACACGTGTGTTCTGTCTTCAATGATAATCCCTCCGCCTACATTTATATCTAGGCATTTAATGGCATTTTCAACTTTGCTGATTTCCACAACTACCGGGGTATGTCATTTGTATATTTGGAATCACATTTGATCTGTTGAATGTCTATATCCCTAATACAATTAAAAAGCTGTTTAAAATGAGGCCGCCATAATTCAGTTATTTCAAAAATACCACTAACATCCTCAACACTATTAGGTAAAGGTTTACAGGTAAATGGCGGTCTCATTTTAAACAGCTTTTTAATTGTATTAGGGATATAGACATTCAACAGATCAAATGTGATTCCAAATATACAAATGACATAGTTGTGGAAATTAGCGAAGTTGAAAATGCTATTAAATGCCTAGATATAAATAAGACTTATGGTATGGTTTGTGTATATGCTGAACACCTTAAATATTGTGATAAGCGCATTGTGCCTTTACTTGCTATGTGTATAACTGGTTTTTTTGTACATGGATTTTTACCTAGTTCTTTGTTATCTGTTGTGCTGGTTCCTATTATCAAAGATAAATGTAGCAAGATTAACAGTAAAGACAATTATAGACCTATTGCATTAGCTAGTATTGTGTCAAAAAAAATTGAAAACATATTGTTAGACAGAATGTCAGTTACGCGGTCAACAATGTCCAATCAGTTTGGATTTAAGAAAAAACACGGGACAGACTTGTGTATTTATGTCTTAAAGGAAGTTATTGACAGGCATAGGAGTCTAGATGGGTCTATGTTTACATGTTTTTAGATGCTTCTAAATCCTTTGACAGAGTGAAACATTCTATCTTATTTCAAAAGTTGATTGACAGGGGAGTGTCTGGATATATTGTTAGACTGCTTATATATTGGTATTCGAATCAGACTATGTGTATAAGATGGTCAGGCAAATTGTTGGAACATTTTTATGTTGCAAATGGTGTCAGGCAAGGTGGTATACTCTCACCACACCTTTTTAATATATATATATATGGATGATTTAACCATAGCTTTAAACAAATGTAACACAAGGTGTGTAATATGTAGTACAACTATCAACCATCTTATGTTTGCTGATGACTTGGTAATTCTGTCCCCATCTGTATCAAGACTGTCTGAACTGATGCAGGTATGTGGACTCTATGGGTTAAATCATGATATCAAGTACAACTCCAAGAAAAATGCTGTGTTAATATTTTAAAAGTAAATATAAGAAAAATATTGAAGTTCCATCATTTAAGATTAATGGTAAGACAATCCAGGAAGTGGATAATGTGAAATATTTGGGTCACTTTATTTCTAATACATTACGTGATGACAAAGATATCTTACGCCAATGCGGCAATGCCGACAACTATATGCTAGGGGTAATATGCTATTGCGGAAATTTTACATGTGTTCCACTGAAGTGAAGCTGACTTTGCTTAGAACTTTCTGCTCTCCCATATATACTGCTCAGCTGTGGTGGAATTACACAGTAGCAAGTATACATAATCTTCATGTGGCTTACAATAATGTGTTTCGCTTATTGCTAAATCAGCCTAAATATTGCAGTGCCTCCACCATGTTTGTAGAATACCATGTACCAGATAGTAAAGCTGTAATGAGAAACCTTGTATATAAATTCATGCGGAGACTTGATAAGTAATAATAAGTTGGTAACTGCAATTATCAACAGTGATATCAATAAAATGGCAATCCAGGATAAGACGACATTGGATCAAAATGTTGTATATACATAATAGTTTTTGTTTGAATGTACCATTGTGCAATGTTTTTTTTCTCTATTTACCATGTGCAATACTTTTATATTTTTCTAGTCACTTGTATTTTTTTAATGTTTATGTGGACATCTGTATGTACTATGTCTATGACAATCTAAAATAAAGTTAAAGATATTGAAAACACACACGATCATGCACTGATGCAGGGCTCACTCCTATCGTTACTGTATCATTTCTACTTTTTTTGATTGATTGATTTGTTTAATATAAAATGTAAAACATTGTACACATATGCATAATATATAAATACAAAGTACATTTAAATATTTGGATAACACAAAAAGTGCACGCACTTATTTCCATTGTGGTCCTTGACATACACATGACAGACATTGACATAAATGTCAGAACTGATAAATATAACATCTCAAATGACAAATATAACATACTAAAACAACCATAATAAATAAACCGATATAAATAATTACTAAAATATGTAAATTACATTGATAATTACAATATAAAAAGGTATGGAAATAATCTTCTGGTTAGAAACATTTTGTAAAACCTTGTTATTTATTACACAAAAATCATAAATAAATCTAATAAAGAATAGAAATTATAAAATAAAAATTACGTCATCAATTATGATTAAAAATAAATAAATGAGCTGGCTTCCTGGTCATTAAGACAACTGAACAAAAACTGCTTCAGTAGACATTTAAATTGCTTCATGTTCTGAACACTTTGTATGGAAAATGGCAATTTGTTCCAGGCATGAATTCCTGTATAGTAAAACGAGGTTTGCCCAAATAATTTAACATACGGCACATGAAGAGACATAACACTAGATCTTGTATTTATACCGTGCTGCTTACATGCTACGTTAAACAAATTTGACATATACTTCGGTGCTCTATCATTTATAACATTATAAACAACGTTCAATTTGAGTTGTTTAACTCGTAACTCCACTGGTAGCATATTCACCAGTCTAAACTCTATATAAACGACTTAATTAATGCAACCCTATACTTATATTCCGATGCCAATGACAACGTTACTTAATATAATCATTATTATTATTTGTGATGAACGTTTGACGCTGTCGATAATCTTATTACTGATAACTGGACTCTGCTCCTGAGGCTGAGAGGCTGAGTCAGCACTGCCACTGACTGGGTCGACTCGAATTTAGCCTTTTTGAACACACCTTTTAAAGTAGGCTATGCTTCAGCGCTGCTGAGCGTACCCTTCACTGGACATTGTCATGCTTGGCTACTGCCGGGTGGTGCACGCCACTGCTCATATAATGTCTCAGATAACTGTAAAACATCTCAGAAACTACAAATTTTCGCCGGTTAACAAAATAGTTGACACGCGCATGCGCAGAAACGTCAATCGGAACGGTTTTAACGGTGGGTGCCGCGGGGTGGGAAAAGTAAACATCCCGCATAGCAACCAAGGTCGTATCTGACTCGCGCATGCGCAGAAACGTCAATCGGAAAGGATTTAACGCCGGAAAATCGTAAGCGCTACAACGTCAAGTCGAACTGTTATTTGGTTGTTTGTAATGCGCCTTATTTATCCTCTGGAACAATTCTTAATATGATATGAGGCAGAAAGTGAGTTTGGGCATTTATTAGCAAATGTCACACTATGTAACGGAAGACATCGTACGTGTGATGACATGCACGTAATTGCAGACATTGTACGTTGATATGTGACAGATATGGTCAAGTAGTATGCCTAAGAGAAACAAAAGAACATGTGTTTAATGATCACATGTATTTTCACACACAATTAATATTGCCTTATTTGTATAAAAAAATTACGTAACTACTCATAAAAAATCATAAATGACATAATTAACGGAAAATGTATTATTAAGCTGATTACATACATTAATTATGCTCTATCATTATAATTTAAATGCTAGGTTTCTGCCCAAACTCACTTTCTGCCTCATATCATATTAAGAATTGTTCCAGAGGATAAATAAGGCGCATTACAAACAACAAAATAACAGTTCGACTTGACGTTACTTAGCGAGCAGCTCGCTGGTGAATAGCCTGAGCCAAAACATTTGTTAATGTAAGGGATACTTCAGTATTTTCAATTTTCAGGTTGGCGTAGTTCGCTAGATGGCAGCACAAACTTAGCGAGTGCTGATTATGCCAAGTCTTATTATGCTCGCTTGCATTCTATCTCGCATTATGCAAGCTGGCATTCTTGCTCGCATTCTTGCTCGTATTGTGCTTGCTTGCATTATGCTTGACTTCGTATTATGCCTGAATTCGTATTATGCCTGTCTTCATAATGCCTGACGTCGTATTATTGCAGATTATCTGCAATAATATGACATGTTGAATTATGGCCCTAATATCGTTCCATGATAATTTTAATTTTCGTTGGGAGTACCTGAACGCACTAACTATGCATACATTTTCGTAAATTATCTATTTAAAGGCTATTTTGGGTAAAATAGCGCAGTTGTAATAACATGTACGCACAATTTATTATATATATATATATATATATATATATATATATATATATATATATATATATATATATTACGCATATGGTTATATCAGCATTCGGCGTGTTTGTAAACACGATCCGTTTGAATGAGTGTGGTGTGAATAGATGCGGCCGGCCGAAACAAGAGACAACTTGCTGCGCTGATCGAAGCGACATCGGTCGCTGGCGCTCCAGTACATGTTGCGTAATTTTGTACCGGGCGACGGTCATGGGGCGTGGCAGAGACTGTCTGGCTGTGGCAGTCCACGCACGTGTGACTGTCTGTCGAACGATCATGGGATGTGCCGATTATGTTGCGGGGAGCAAGTAAAACTCGAAACAAGCGCATTTCACATGTTCTAAGCTGATACAGTTCTAAGCAATGGTTTAATTTGAAAGAAATGAGATTACTAATAACATTGAAAGTTTTCGAAAAGGCATCGATTGACGGCTTGTCTCTGCGACTAGATTACCCGGAAGTGAACCAGCACCATGACATTTAAGGTGGGTAAAGGCGGTGCAGAACTACATACTCTTTAAGGTGTATACCCAGCCAATACACTGCTAAGAAGGTCCACTTGGCTCTATGCTCTTTAATTAATTGCAGAACTTGTTTGACAGATAGAGATTATATTTGAGTTCTAATATCTGCAATGTTAAGAACTCCGTCAGCAAATGTGTTTAATAGTGATCATATTTTCAAAGCCACGGGTTTACTGTTCCAAAGAAATTGATATGCCATTGTTTTCAATTTTCAACCTTTTTTAATTGTTTGGTAGTGAGGTAAGTCTCCCTGTGTACCAAATGGACCAGCAGAACACTTTATAAGTGGACACATTTTTCTAAGGAATTGACACTGCGCTATGTAAGAAGTTACCTTTACCTTTTGTTAACTGAACACCCACGCCAACGTCTAAGCCACACCCTAAAGGTTTTCCATTTTTGAGATTGGCGAACTGTTAACCCCACATATCGCTCCACCCAGGTAGGCAAAACTGTCTCTTTGCTTAAGCTTCTTCCCGTCCAAGAGCCGTATTCATGTCGTGCAGATAAACTACCCAGAGGTAAATTACGTAACCGCCGATAGTAAAAGAATACAGAATCACGTGCCGTTATCCGGCGGATAGCGTTACATCCGGGTAGGAAGGCTTAGCCGGGCGACGTGAATACGGCTCCTGGTTTATTTATAGCTCTTTCCTTCTATATCCCACTGACATTACCTCCGTCTTAACCAAGCGTACTCTCAATCCATGTATGTTGAAAATATCTTTCCACTCAATCAACTGTTATTGGAGATTTGCTTCCCCATCCTCTACCACTGCCAGGCCACCTGCGTACAATAGTTTTTGGAGTACGGCTTTTATACAAATCTTTCTGCTTATCAGTTCCACAACAGCGATAAACAACAATGGGCTCAAGGCGCTCCCCTGTGTCAGACCAACATTTACTTTGGACTCTCCTGACACTCCCGGTCCACACAGCTCCCTGCTCTTCGTGTCCCCTCCACCAATCTGACCCCTCCCCCCGGGACCTCTATCCACATCAGTGTTCCCATTGTCATGTCTCTTGGGATTGTGGCATAGGCCTTTTCCAGGTCTATGAATCTAATTACCATATCCTCGTGTCCTTCCAGTTTCTTCTCAACTAGCTAACTCAGGGCAAACATCCCATCCGTTGTTCCTCTTCCTTTTCTAATCTCCAGCTGTTCATCAACGATTCCGCTTACACTACTGCTCTTATTCTGCCATCCACGATTCTTTTCAGAAACTTCAACACATGCCTTAGCAACGTAGTGCTTCTATTTTTCATGTGCCATGCACATCTCCGTTTCGTTTCTATATTCAGACTATCAGCCCCAGTATGCATTCCTCGGTGAACTTCCCCTCTCTCTTGCAGGTGTTCAGCAATTTTGTTTTGTCGATCATATTCCAACTCGCTCAGCCACCGCCAGCATCTCTACTCGCATTTCATCAATGCCTGTTTATCTTTCCGACTAGGCCTACACGATAAACAGTAAGAATGGCTCAGGCTGTGACAAGTTTCATAAAGCTTGCATTTAGGACAACTAACTGTAACCCCAAAAATGGTAGCTATGAAAATAAGAGATATGAAGGATAATAAATCACCAGGAGTGGATGGGATTCCTCCCAAATTACTACTGGAAATTGTAGAACAAATTAGCATACCACTTGCAACAGTGTTCAATTTGGCATTAGAGGAAGGAGTGGTTCCGGTAGAATGGAAAGAAGCAAACATCATACCATTATTTAAAAAAGGACCAAGAAGCAAGTCAGAGAACTATAGACCAGTGAGTTTAACATCGGTGATTTGTAAACTATTAGAAAGACTAATTAAAGATCACTTGGTTGATTTTCTTGTTAAAAATAAATTGATAAACACATCTCAACATGGGTTTTTAAAAGCGAGGTCATGCTTAACAAATATGTTATGTTTTTTGGAAGATGTCACAAAGTGGGTAGATGAGGGATCACCAGTAGATATAATCTACTTAGATTTTAAAAAAGCCTTTGACAAAGTGCCACACCAAAGATTACTACTTAAACTAAAGGCCCATGGCATAGGAAATAGTATGATTAACTGGATAGAAAAATGGCTTATTGATAGAAGACAAAGAGTAGTAGTTGATGGGGAGGTTTCAAATTGGAAATCTGTTTTGAGTGGAGTACCGCAAGGATCAGTATTGGGACCTATTTTATTCTTAATATATATCAATGATTTGGATGATGACATAACAAGCAAGGTGTTGAAGTTTGCGGACGACACAAAAGTGTTTAGGAAAATAAAAAGTGATGCAGATAGACAGCATTTACAAGATGATCTAAATAAGTTGATAGAATGGTCTGAGAAATGGCAAATGCTGTTTAACTTTGGAAAGTGTAAGTGCCTCCACACAGGACATGGGAATGAAAATGCACAATATACAATGGGTGGTACTGTACTAAATACTACTGTAAAGGAAAAGGACTTAGGTTTAACCATTAGTGCTGACATGAAGGTATCAGAGCAGTGTGGAATTGCAGCAGCGAAGGCAAACCAAATTCTTGGATTAATTAGGCGAAATATAGTATACAAAGAAAAAGAACTAATAATACCGCTTTATAAAACAATAGTTAGGCCTCATTTAGAATATTGTATACAAGCATGGAGGCCATATCGCAAGAAGGATATTGATATGCTAGAAAGAGTACAAAGGAGAGCAACAAAAATGATACAAAAACTCAGGAATATTAGTTATGAAATGCGTCTAAAAGAATGTGGTCTAACAACACTAGAAACCAGAAGATTGAGAGGAGATCAGATTGAGGTTTTTAAAATATTGAATGGGTATGAAAATATTGACAGAAATATTTTTTTCACGGTCAAGGAAGAGAGAAGGACTAGAGGACATGGAGTTGCATTAGCAAAGAAGCAGTGTAGACTAGATATTAGAAAATTTTCATTTTCCCAAAGAATAGTAAACGAATGGAACAAATTATCAGCTGATTGTGTAGGTGCTAGAAGTGTTAATATGTTTAAAAATAAAATTGACATATACCTAAGACGGGCAGGGTATACTTAGATAGATAGGTTGGACTCTCGATAAGCCAAACGGCTTCCTTGTCCACCTGCCATCTAGAGTTGATTCTCTAGGTGGCAATCTTGTTAAATCTTGTTAAATCTTGTTAAATTACCTCCCACCACTGTAAACCATTTACTGCGAAGCATGTCCCTTGGGAAGTTGTAATTGTTTTATTTTCAACCACAACAGTTATGAATTACACATCACAGTATTGGTGGAAAGGGATATGTTTCAACACACACGCACACGCACACGCACACACACACACACACACACACACACACACACACACACACACACACACACACACACGCATATACGCATACACGCTAGCACGCACGCATACACGCTAGCACGCACGCACGCACGCACACACGCACGTACGCACGCATGCACAGACACACACACACACACACACACACCCACACACACACACACACACACACACACACACACACACACACACACACACATAATACCCTTGTGATTATTATTTAAACCGTTCCTTTTGCATTTTAGCAAATAGATGAAAGAAATGCATAATAATAAATGAGTGGCGTTGCAATCCCTTATCGTTCTCATACGCAATGTGTCAGAGTGAAAAAGTTGGTAGTTTGTCTCTCTTTGTCTGTCTTCCTGCTAATTTACCTCCCTTACTTTAAACATACTAAACATTTTCTCCCTCCCTTCCTCCCTGCCTGGCCGCCCCTCCTCCTGTCCCTGTCCCTGTCCCTGTCCCTGTCCCTGTCCCTGTCCCTGTCCCTGTCCCTTCCCCCTGCCCCCTGCCCCTGCCCCTGCCCCTCTCCCTCTACCTCTACCTCACTTTCTTTAATCTCTACTATTTCCCTTATCACTTTCCCTCTACACCCCTCTTCCTCCATACTTTCATTCACCAATCCTTTTCACCCCTCCCATCATTCTAATTAAGCCGCAATTCAGTACGGTCATGGTTATTTGCACATTCGACAAGAAGAATGAAACTACTTGTGCAAGGCAACCGGGTTTTGTCCGTCGGTAATACCTGACATGTTTCATTGTCAATTAGCACAGACAATGCAAAGCTTCACTGCCGTGGACATTCTTAGCCTGACGTGCGGCCTCCGACAATGGTATGTTCTTGGTAACCTGTGTCGCGTTGCACCTGAGAGTTGCTACAAACAAATGACTTAAGCGTTCGATCGAAAGCATGGATTCGTCGAAGTGCAGTTGTAATCGAAATGCAGTTCTTCTGGTTTTCAGTACAAGACCAACTTTGACGTGTTTATGGATGGTTCGTGTTGGGTCGGGTGCAGCGTATTATATGATATTCAGCAAACGATACACATTTGACGCTTTGACAGTTGTTCTCGAACGAGCTGCACGTGTTGCAGTTTGGGAGCCGGGATAACAGTGGGATATACAACCAGACGCCGAAAAAGAGAACGACGACTGCTACAGAAAATTGCTTTAAGGTAGGTAGACTATGTGGTTAATGTTGTTATTGTATTTAGAACGTCAATACGCAACTGTGGGTAGAACATCACATATATTTCTATGTGGTATAGTGTCGACATTCTATATTGCTAACTTGCATAGTCAAACCAGCACGCATACGTAAGACTAAAATTGTTATCATTATGCATAAATGCTAGCGTCACTCTACTGTGAATATAATTACGCAGATAACCCATTTCTCATTAATCAAAACATGACTTGGGAACTTATTTGATATGTAATGAATAGATGCACTTGCTGATTTGCGTCGATATAAATCGTAGGTAAGCATTGTATTTATTAATAAAATAAAATAACAAATAACTAATAGGTTTTAATCCACCTCGGTTTATTATCTTAAATTATGAATTCTCATATACCAATGCGAGTTATATTATTCACTGTAGGATGTACTGTATTATGTATCTGCGTTTAAAAATAATGCCTTATTTAATTTTATGAAGGAGAAAACGTCGGCTATGTGTGCGGCATATTGTTGCCCAACTTCCGCTATAGAACCATGAATCTGCATAGGTCAACATTAATAATTATAGTTATGCATGTTAACATGTTTGATGTATCATATGATATAGTATGACATATAAGCATAGTTATAAAGTAATGCTGCAACATAAATAACGTCAGATGTATCAGCTTACGTGTCTTACAAGTTGACACCACAATTTCACCAGCTAAGGCTCGACATGGGTTTATAAGCAAACAAAATGGCTACCTTCATTGCAACCGAGTGTTTCGACCGCACGTGGCGGAAGGGGGTACCAGTGACGCTCGCCCTATGGAGGTCACAACCTGTCTGGCGCACAGGGGTTTGGGCCAGGTATTTCCCTCCCATAGGAACACTTCCGGCGGAAGTCGGTCAGTTGTGAGGGAGTAAGGATTGTGACCAACCGTGCCAGGGAACGTTATGAGGAGCAACCGATGAGGTATCTCTGGCCGAACTAGTTACATTAGATTGTACTACAGGCTATGTACACAGTGTCTCCCACTTCCTCATTCCCTCTTTTTTCTTTTTCAAAGTTTTTCTTTAAAACAGTAAATGTGTGACATTGACTGTTATTTTTAAGGTATTAAGAAAAATATTAATTAAATTAAATTCAAGGCTTTTAATGTTTAACTTTAAAACACATTTTGTTTTGTTTTAATCGTACACAACATCTCAGCTTCACGACAAGCTTTAGTTAATTTGTTGCACGTACGTAAATAGTAAATAGCTAAGATACAATAATTGTTACTATTTAAATATACTACTACATCTTTAATCGTCACTAAATAAATAAATCGAACTATAATATATTAATAATAATACATTCAATGTATGAATATATAGTTGCGATCATTCAATGTTAAGATACTTGTTAACATTTGGTTACGTTTATTTATACATGTATATGTTATCTAGTATAACCTTTGGTTATAATGTTTTCAATGCGATATTCATTAATGTTAAATTAATATTTATTTACTTGCATACGTGTACACAACACGTGACAAAGTACCTGCATAGATCAGTAAAACAACTAACACTATGACACATAACGAAAATATCGAAGATATCTTATACCTACATATTTTCATTATAAAAGTAGAAGAATTTGTTTTTATTTGACCATTATTTCAAAACAATATTTAAAAAAATTAGAACAATGCAAACATAAAAATACTGTTTTAACACTTAAAGCCCTGTCAAATGTTTCTCTAAATCATTTTGTTCACGTGCATAGTTTAGGGTAATGTCAGTTCAGTGTTGTGTGTGGCAGGTTCATACCCTGCTGGTGTTCCTTATGCAAACACTACATGTTGTGTGCACACACATTGATTCCATTTAATAAGTTTAGCTGGTTTTGTGGTATTTTAGAAATGCAATGAACTACTTGTATACATAAGCAGGAATATCAATTGTTTCTTTGTAAATGTTGTGCATCTTGATAGCCAAACAAAGAGCGATTAATATCCAACTCACACAAGTACAACGTAAGACCTACATGTGGGATGTAGAAGAAGGCAGATCACATGTTTCTCGCTGGCAGCATCATATGGCCAGCGTCAGAGTTCTGCCAGGTTATCAAGTTACACAACAATCATAACTCTTGTAAAGGTTAGCATAGAATATGTTGAGGACTGCAGTAGCCGTATCAAAGTATGGTAGTTACAAGAAGTCAAGGATGTAAGTAAAGCCCATATCCCAGAGGTGGACCATGTGCTGAAGAAACCTCATGTTTCAGACTGCTGCTATAAGAAAAATGGAGACTTCAATCCGACATATCATGATTGGCTGGAGAGAGAGAGAGATAGATAGAGACAGAGAGAGACAGAGAGGTGGTGTCCACAACAGAAGAGAGTAAAGTGGGTGAGAGTGGCTGATGAGAGAGAGAGAGAGAGAGAGGTGGTGTCCACAACAGAAGAGAGTAAAGTGGGTGAGAGTGGCTGATGAGAGTGAGAGAGAGACACACAGAGAGAGAGACAGACAGACAGACAGACAGACAGACACAGCGAGAGAGCGAGAGCGCGAGAGAGTGAGAGAGCGAGAGAGCGAGACGCGAGACGCGAGACGCGAGACGCGAGACGCGAGACGCGAGACAGCGAGACAGCGTGACAGCGTGACAGCGTGACAGCGTGACACAGAGACAGCGAGAGAGAGAGAGACACACAGACAGAGATAGAGAGAGAGAGACATACAGAGAGACAGAGAGACATACAGAGAGAGAGATAGAGAGAGAATGAGATATCGAAAGAAAGAGAGGATAGTGTACATGTCTGAATAGTGACAGTGAACATGGCTGAAGAGAGAGAGATGAAGAGTGAGAGAGCCAGATAATGAGGTAGAGAGATAGATACCTGTAGGGAAAAAATGTTGGTGAAGTGAAAGATTTGAATGTACCTGAAAAGAAATAGATGGTGAACACATCTAAAGTAAAAGATGTTGTGAACGTGACAGTGATGGCAGAGATTAAGAATATGGATTGTATTAACTTGGCTTAAACCATCTGCTGACAAATTAGTGAACCCGTGCATATGCACAAAACTGTTACTATGTATCGTTTTCTCAGTGTTTATGTACACCGCTTTGTGCTACCAAGGCTTTATAACAGTGTGGCACTGTTGTATGCATTAGTTATTCTTTTTTGTATCTATAAAGTACTTAACTTACCATTTATGAAATGTTTTGACAATTATGTTCCATTCAATTTCAATCTTTCTTGGAAATATTTGTGTAAATAGCAATCAACATTCACAGTGGAGATTAGAGAATACATATAAAATACATGGTAATATGTTACTGTTGATCTAATTTCTTAGATACTCTATGTTACATATAAATAACAACTATCCATATAAATGAAACCATGATCATGCATTCTTAAATCCCCTCCACCTTTATATATAACTCACCTGTGTATAATTCTAACTTCACTACACCCGCCAACACTTCTAGCTGTTCAGATATGCATTTATTTATGGGATCTAGACTGCCTTGGGAATGAATGTAGCATAGCAACAGGATGTCATGTTTATGAAATAGTCGTGTTTATGGGTTCAACACACGTTAATTTGTACTTTTACACACAAACCTATATTACAACAGTCACTACTCAACCGGTGGGACATACTGCACACATGTGGTAAATAGTACGTAATAGGTACATTAGGTGTTACATGGTTATAACAGCATTCTAAGTACAGTGAAATGCGTGCACATCCATGGTATGAAACAGCCACCACACATATTTTATACACATGTCAACAGTTCAAAAGAGAGGAAGGGAGAGAGAGGGAGTGAGAGACAATCCCTGAAAGTAGATAACCAGCATCAATAGATAAGGAATACAACTTAAGTTGACCGCAAGTTAAAATGTAATAATTAAGTTAACACATTGAATTTTATTATTATATTTGCATGGAAAACAAGTTTTATTTGTTCACATCAAATGTATGTTCACCTAGGTATCAGCTTACATGGATGTTGGGTTGTTAACAATTAATACATAAACACATATGAAACTGTTAATTTTATGATCTCAGTCCATAGCAATAAATATAAACAGAAAATGTGCTCACATGTGACATGCATAAAACACTGGACATAGTTTATCAACGTACACTATTGTTGCTACCATCTTGTCACATCAACTGCAGTAAGCAATGAATGACCTGTGGCAGGTCTAATTATCTAGGGTTGACATGATGACTCAATAAAATAAATGTTTTCAAGTTTGCTGTGCAAAGAGTGGACAAACAATTTGTAACAAGTCACAAAAATAGTCATCTATTTCAGTGGACAGTTCAGCAGAATACAGACATGTCTTCAAAATAAAGACACCCCAACAAAATCAAGATAACCCACCAGAATACATACAGCCCACCAGAATACAGCTGACCCACCAGAATAAAGATAACCCACCAAAATATACAGCCCACCAGAACAAAGATAGCCTAATCAAGCAGTAAATCTTCAACATGCATGTTGTAGTCATAAGGAGAAAATAGTAATTGAAAAAAAACCTAGGAGCTGGTAACCTCCCTAGTACTAGGCCTGGCAAATGTTAGAGAATGAATAATTTCAAAGAATGGTTGTAGCATGAAGCCCATTACACAAAAATATAATGGGACAATATACATATTTTGCATTCAGACTTCAACGTTACTTAACAACATGAGAGATGTGCAACTAATCAACAGAACTAATCAGGAGTAGGAATATATTATACATATACCAGTTTTGTGACACCCATGGAAATGTGTGCAAACATAGTTAATCACCATGGCAATATGTCAGCATAGCAGACCGTGCATAGCAAGCCTTGATAGAAGTGGGCCCAGCATCATGGCAACAGGTCAGAGTTGTCATCCTGTTAGAACCTACCCCACGTTGACACTGTTTATGCCTGCAACACACTGACAAATGTTAATGCGTGCAACCCACTGACACTGTTTGAGCTTGCAACACACTGACATTGTGACAGCCTGCAACACACTTATAAATGTTAATGCGTGCAACACACCGACATTGTGAGAGCTTGTAACACACTGACAAATGTTAATGCATGCAACACACTGACACTGTTAGAGCTTGCAACACACTGACATTGTGACAGCCTGCAAAACACTGATACTTTTAAAGCGTCAACATGCTGATATTGTTTCAGCCGGTAACACTGACACATAGAGCCTACATGACACTGACACTGAGAGAGTAGTAGGAAAAGTCTGAGAGAGAGACACACACACACACACACACACACACACACACACACACACACACACACACACACACACACACACAGACAGCGAGAGACAGCGAGAGACAGAGAGAGACAGAGAGAGACAGAGAGAGAGACAGAGAGAGAGACAGAGAGAGAGACAGAGAGAGAGAGAGACAGACAGACAGACAGACAGACAGAGGCAGAGGCAGAGGCAGAGGCAGAGGCAGAGGCAGAGGCAGAGGCAGAGGCAGAGGCAGAGGCAGAGGCAGAGGCAGAGGCAGAGGCAGAGGCAGAGGCAGAGGCAGAGGCAGAGGCAGAGGCAGAGGCAGAGGCAGAGGCAGAGGCAGAGGCAGAGGCAGAGGCAGAGGCAGAGGCAGAGGCAGAGGCAGAGGCAGAGGCAGAGGCAGAGGCAGAGGCAGAGGCAGAGGCAGAGGCAGAGGCAGAGGCAGAGGCAGAGGCAGAGGCAGAGGCAGAGGCAGAGGCAGAGGCAGAGGCAGAGGCAGAGGCAGAGGCAGAGGCAGAGGCAGAGGCAGAGGCAGAGGCAGAGGCAGAGGCAGAGGCAGAGGCAGAGGCAGAGGCAGAGGCAGAGGCAGAGGCAGAGGCAGAGGCAGAGGCAGAGGCAGAGGCAGAGGCAGAGGCAGAGGCAGAGGCAGAGGCAGAGGCAGAGGCAGAGGCAGAGGCAGAGGCAGAGGCAGAGGCAGAGGCAGAGGCAGAGGCAGAGGCAGAGGCAGAGGCAGAGGCAGAGGCAGAGGCAGAGGCAGAGGCAGAGGCAGAGGCAGAGGCAGAGGCAGAGGCAGAGGCAGAGGCAGAGGCAGAGGCAGAGGCAGAGGCAGAGGCAGAGGCAGAGGCAGAGGCAGAGGCAGAGGCAGAGGCAGAGGCAGAGGCAGAGGCAGAGGCAGAGGCAGAGGCAGAGGCAGAGGCAGAGGCAGAGGCAGAGGCAGAGGCAGAGGCAGAGGCAGAGGCAGAGGCAGAGGCAGAGGCAGAGGCAGAGGCAGAGGCAGAGGCAGAGGCAGAGGCAGAGGCAGAGGCAGAGGCAGAGGCAGAGGCAGAGGCAGAGGCAGAGGCAGAGGCAGAGGCAGAGGCAGAGGCAGAGGCAGAGGCAGAGGCAGACAGAGACAGACATAGACAGAGAGAGAGAGATACAGAGAGAGATACAGAGAGAGATATAGAGACAGGGAGAGAGAGAGACAGGGAGAGACAGGCAGACAGAAACAGAGACAGAGAGACTAGTCTGTTGCCAGCTCACCATGAGTTCTCTGTTCATCCTGAGCACCACTTGTTTCTTCGCCTCACAGTGGAGGAACTGAAGCACTCTCTGCGCCTCCTCCTATTCTACACCCCCTGTGCCAAACACCTCAGCCTCACCAACACTCACTTTCATCAAACCTATCTGTTATGTACAACAACTCTAACTTAGGACTGAACTATCGATTACATACAACTATATTCATATAGGACAAACCTGTCGATTACATACAACAACACTCAGGTCAGACATGTCTGTTGCATACAAGAAAAGTCAGAGAACAAGTAATAACAGAAAAAGTTGTCATCACATAATGAACTTGTACTGTGCTGCACTCTACCATCACATGACATAGACACATTTTCCCGTATTCTACTGTCTCATTACTGTCATATGATGTACTCACACTGGACCATACTTATTGTCACGTTACTGTCACATGACATACTTACATTATGCCTTTCTCGACTGTTGTATGCTGTGCTTACATTGTGTCATACTTGACTGATAGACTTCTGTGGTTTAAACAACGTTGTCATCCTATTTGCACACAAAGAAATACACAAACTTACTTGGATCTCACTTAACCAAAGAGACATGAAACAAATTGACCACCTTCTCATCAGTGGCAAGTGGCGACGATCCTTACAAGATGTACGTTTTAGAAGAGGAGCGGATGTTGGCAGCGATCACCACCTTGTTGTCGCACACATCAGACTGAAGCTTAAAATAACTGTAACACCGATTAGGCTGTTGAAATGGTTCGATGTCTCCAAGCTGAAAGATGCTGGCATCAGACCAGTACTGCAGTACTAGGACAGAAAGAGGAAACACAATGACTGGCTGAGTGGAGACATGTGGGCAACAACAAAATATCTCATCAGTTTACTTACAAACCTTGACCCTTCGACTGTGTGAATGTTTGGTCAGGATACAACAAAGTATGTCATGAATTACTTTACAAACGTTTTTATCTGCCTAAAAAATCAATGATTCTGCAAACATGAAATTTGTAATGAAATGATCAAGTTTTTCTTACAATGTTCACACAGATATTACGTTACATGTATCAAATCAGAACCTATAGCAATGCTTCATGTGTGGCTAATAATGACATCTGTGTATGAGAAATTTGGTTTCATGACTCCCTTACAGTATGTGAGATCTTTATCAAGCTTGCCTGAGTGCATTTTAAACATTGCATTACCATAACACATGCATAGACAGAAACACAAATTTCTCTTCGCGGTGAATGTGGCTGTGGTGATTCAAAAAACTTTATTATCCGTTTAAAAACATATTAAAAACGGAAATTTTTCTTTAGTCACACATAAAATGACAGTAATAAAAACATTGGTGAATCATATCTACAATTGTCAATACAATATAAAATGATAGTAAATATAGTCATCACTAAAATAGGTAAAGCATCATAATAAAATACGAATAAAAATAGCTACTAAGATAAATAAATAAGCATGTATAATTTCTTAAAATGGGTCTTTGATTGGAGACAATAATGTGTGTGTGCGTGTCTGTGGTGATGTGTATGTGTGTGTGTGCGTGTGTGTATGTGTGCGTGTGCGTGCGTGTGGTGTGTGTGTGCGTGCGTGTGTCTGTGGTGATGTATGTGTGTGTGTGTGTGTGTGTGTGTGTGTGTGTGTGTGTGTGTGTGTGTGTGTGTGTGTGTGTGTGTGCGTGCGCGCGCGTGTGTGTGTGCGTGGTGTGACTGCACATACGGGCGGCGCTGTCTTGTGAAGAGAGCTGCGTGAGCCGTATTTTCAACATGACACGACATCGAAATGGGACGTGTTGACAATTTTTGCGGTGACGTTCGCAATTTCTGAGTCGTCGGATATTGACCTCGGAAGACAAGACGGGGCGCTGCATTGGAGGAGGGGGGGGGTGGTAGTGTTTTGATACCTGTTCGCGGCGACGTTCCCAACTGAAGAATGTTAATGGCGGAACGTCTATGTGTGTGTGTGTGTGTGTGTGTGTGTGTGTGTGTGTGTGTGTGTGTGTGTGTGCGTGCGTGCGTGCGTGCGTGCGTGCGTGCGTGCGTGCGTGCGTGTGTATATGTATATATATATATATATATATATATATATATATATATATATATATTTAGACGCACTTCACCATCGAAGCGTATAGGAGATACGTTATTCTAATGAAAACATTGCGAGGCACAATTGCGACGATCTATCCATCAACACACCCTAGATATGTGGCCTCTTCGTCGTCAACAACCTGCATCCCAAGCCGAAAAAGAAAGAATTCTCAATCGCCACACGGTAGATCGTCGACCATTTTGAAGTATTGTTTTATTACCTAACAAAATGATACATCGAATGACGAAAAAGACACCGTCGACAATCAACCAGTCATTTACATTAGATATGATACATATCTGGTTAAAAATAACTGACAGTTGAAGACGGCGGGTAAGCCATGGAAGGAATCTGTCTGCAAGCCGGCGAACCTCCAACCCCTTTGGGGGAGGAGGAAGTCTGATTTCCCAATGCTTCAACAGCGAAAGGAGTTTACTCTCCTCCCGACCATGGTTACCGAAAATAAATTACACCGATCTACACCCTATAACACCCTAACATTTAACGTCCGATAATTGTGAATAAAGTCGGCAGCCACTTCAATAACTTAAATTGAATCTGATGTATCTTCTCGTGCGACCGACGTTCAATATGAAAGCCTCTTCGAGTTCCAATCCGATGGCCGTATTGTGCGCGTCGTATAGTTTGCAGGGCCTAGAGGCTATAGACTCTATAGTCCACATCTCGATTTCACCGTGGCCGTTTGCTACAACAACATTGAAGCGATTTAATAGTAAGTGTATCGATAACGAGCAGCTATAGACGGCGAGTAAGAAAACGACAAAAGAAGTGAGAAAACTCACCTGCAGCGGATCCATTTCGCCTTACATACATCTTACGCCCTTCTCGTTGTCTTCTCGTTGTCTCGTTGTTGGGCGGAAACTGCAATCACGTGACTACTAATTGTGCGAATCCGCAGTTGCGCAATGCGCAACTTCCTGGCAAAGCAGTGAACGTTTGCGCCTGCGCCTATTCTTATATTTCCTATGCGTGGATGTTCGCGGATGCGTTCGCGTATTTCTCTGTGTATTCGTGTTATTTTAAAACATTATACTTTTACGGTCCGTGTATATACCGTTTTTTCCTTTTTCGTTTTCAAATTTGCGAACGAAAAACGGATAACGAATTCGTTTTTCGTTTTCAAATTTGAAAACGAAAAACGAAAACGAATTCCGTTTTCGTTTTTCGTTTTCAAAAGTCAAGTAAGAAAAACGAAAAACGAATTCGTTTTTCGTTTTCAAAAGTCAAGTAAGAAAAACGAAAAACGAATTCGTTTTTGCATTTAGGATGCTTCGGTCGCACTGCCACTTCGGGTGGCCGGTAAATATTTGTAGTTTCGGCGGGATACTTCGGTCGCACTGGCAGCGTTTTGAAAACAAACTCGCAGAAATTGCATCGGCGAAGTGGTATATCTAAGAACCTACAGGTGAATATTGGTCGTTTCGGCGCTGTTTTTTATGTTTCGACAATTTAATCAACTTTACTCAACCTTATATATGATAGATCGAAAGATGGATAAATCGAGAGTAGATGTATTTATTTTGTAACTGCAACTATGTGATGCAATAGTTATTTTAAATTTAGTTTGTAAAATATTTGACTTAGGAGGCCCCTATTATAACTAATAAATTAATAGTCGCTATCTTAGGGACCACTTTGGGTTTTTAAATTAGCAATTTTTATGTAATTATTGAATTCCATTGTATTTAGGAGCATGTATATTCCTGAGTATTGTTTATTAACATTTGATACTTTACGCATATTATAAGTAGAGGATATATGGTAAAAATCAAACGACGACCCGTGATTTCACGTGTTCAGTAAGTGAATTCACGAGTTCAACTGGCTCAATTCACGTGTTTTCCGTACGTTAATTCACGGGATTCTGTCGACAAATTTGGTGTGTCGACACGTGTTTACTGCTCGTGAAATCACGAGTTTTTCCATTCGTGAAAAACACGTGATTTCTGCACGTGTATTCACCTGATTGCCGTACGTGAATTCACGGGATTCTGTCGACAAATTTGGTGTGTCGACACGTGATTACTGCACGTGAAATAACGAGTTTTCATTCGTGAAAATCACGTGTTTTCTGCACGTGTATTCACCTGATTGCCGTACGTGAATTCACGGGATTATGTGAACAAATTTGGTGTGTTGACACGTGATTACCGCACGTAAAATTACGTGTTTTCTGTACGTATATTCACCTATTGTCGTACGTGTATTCACGGGATTCTGCGAACAGTTGTGGTATTTTGACACGTGATTACGCACGTGTTTTCACCTGACTTCAGTACCTGACTTCACGGGATTCTTTGAACAAATTTCAAAATGAAAGTACGTGTTTCAGCACTGTTTTTGTACATGAAATAACCTCTTTTCCGTATGTTTATTTACGAGACTGAAGAAATTCACGGTGAGAACATCTGTTTCGATACGCATCGCTGCAAACTTGCTCAACGATTGACACGGCAGCACAGGATTCGAACACTGGTTCTCTTAGTCGGGAATCCGAAGAAGCTCTAGCCACTGCGCCCCTGCTCCACTGCGCTACTATAAACACGTGAAATCATCTGCAAATGACAAATGTCTGAAAATGGTTATAAATTGATTGGTGAAGATCACGTCCGGTCCGACGCAGAAGTCAAGTGATACCTACTATAGATTAAGACAGACCAACTCGTTGGACACAACAATTTTATTTTAAAGCAAAGAATAACTTAGTTACACATCACGTCCTCAGTGTGCCTAGTCAACTAGAATAGTCTACAGATAAATTTAAAACATGCACGTAACAACCAGGTTGCCATCAACTCTCTTCTACACTAACAGTAGGGGAAGTCCAGAAGGGGTGTAGCCATATTATTCGCCGCTCGCATCACTGTCGACAACTACGTCATGGCTTAGGTCGAGTTCGCCACCACCTTGCAAGTCCGCTGCCACCTGCAAGTAACATATACGTTCAAATAATGTATTTAGTCATTTGGAAAATTTCTGACAAATATGATTCACGCATTTCCTTGACATCATGGTCAAGACAAATAATTCTAGCCATAAATCGTACCATTTGGTCAACTTTCAATTAATTAATTTTTAATTAAAATCTGGCGTATGTTCAATTGGGAATGAACACAGCTAGGTATTTTGTATTTACCCAGAATAAAAAAAGATACACACACATCCACATACACATGCGCATGCACACGCGCACGCGCACACGCACACGCACACGCACACGCACACGCACACGCACACGCACACGCACACACACACACACACACACACACACACACACACACACTACTTTTGATATACGATTAACTATGGGTTATTAGCTAAATTTGAGATAGGTATAGCTGAAACATGTATTGAGGTATTCATATTATGTCTCTATATTATCTACCTTAATTTCTTTCCTTTTTGAATAAGACTTCAGTACTTCTGCTGTGTCTCTGAACAAATCCCCACTGGCTATGTCGAGCCGTCGGCCGACTCCTATAACAGAAGAACAAAGTTGCATTACAGATTGGAAGAATCACTTTCAATGTTATGCTAAACACGTAGGCGTGATTGAAATGCCCCCCCCCAAGCATGCAACTATGTTCAAGTCTCTCGACAGATTTCCTACGCTTTGTATGAAGTTAGCTGAAGTAAGCTCTAAACTGATTTCGCCGTACCACCGATATGTACAGTGCATACACCTCCACTCGCGACAGAACCCACGAGCTTCAAGAATCCCATATAACCACTCTTCCGACCATTCTGAACAACCGCTGAGCTTGATTAGCATGGCGTGGACATTGAAATAGTTTACACATTTATTTAAGATTTGTTTTATTTCAGTCTCTGTGAGAGTTCAGTTCCCTGAGCAACACGGTGAATCCCTGGAGAGATATTTAGTATGGGGTAAATACGTCACGTGAAGAATGCATCAATACAGAAAACTTCCAACTGGAACTCCCAACTGTTTCACCACATGTACCTACAATTTCCATATTAAATGTGCACATACATGGAGATTGTTGCTATCGGTTTTTATTAGTTTTTTTTTTACAAATCTTATATTTATGTGAATGTTATAACTATTCCATAAAACTCACAATTGTACACATGCTATTTGTAGTGTATTTATACCCTATTTTTAATAATTAATTTAATAACATATTCAGAAAATATCACGACTTATGTATTCATTTATTTTTATTTATTTATTTATTTTTATTACCGACTTATTTATTCTTTTATTTGTGCCCCATAACTGCTTTAATGATATTTATGTATTGCACTCAAGCCCATGTATTTTTATTCACATAATGTTCACTTATGACCTGATCCAGTATCCGTTTATATAAACACACTATGTATACTCACTCGTTATACATTTGTACAGGGTCAGCGACACGAAGCGACCTGCGGCACAGCCACTTTTTCAAACATCGTTCTCACGACATTCCTGCTTTTTCGTATTGGTGCCTGGCTGCACAGCCAGAATGTTTACCTAAACGAAGAGAAGGCAAAACATTATCCATCATAATTATCAGGTCCACATATTGCATGTGCGCATTAAAAATAGATTTTACATAAATTATAATTAAATAGCATACACGTACTACATAATATTACCATCCTTGCGCGCCTGGCACATCCCTTTTATAACTTCAGGTGATTTCAGCCACACGCGACTCCTGTTATAAAAACATTGCAATGTTTAGGATGTGAATGGGTCATTATAATTTTATTGGGATTCCCACCAGTCGGGTATTCGTCATGAAATTGGGGTGGGTATTTGCGCTATTCCGGCCAGGGGTAGAGTAGCATAGAGCAACGACCCCTGGCTTGCGATGATGAGTACTACACAATGTTATCGATACGCAAACGTATGAGCTGGACGGTTATTACTTCACAAAGTAGTGCAAATATACCGTAGTCTACTGCTATCGTGTATCACAGCGTATCGCGTTAAGGATATGTATGCATCTTAAATGTTACCGTACCGTGCAGTGTATATCGCGATCGATACCCGGGTACACCGATGCATAATAAACTGCCGTTTGGTATATATGCTGAGACATATTTGAAATGACTACAAGGAATGAGCTAGTTACTAACCAGTTCCACGCGTACACAAGTACAATTTTTTAATTAATGTAAGATTCCATGTAGATTATATGTAATATATGTATGATAAAAAATACACTTAAAATTAGTTTTATATAAAAGAATATTTCTTCATTCAAAAGTACATTTCATTATTCACAGTCAGTTCATGAGCCTTTATAAAATAAAAGCATACCATTAAAAAGGCATTTTACGTACATTGGTGTATACCTATATACTTTATAATCATCAGTACGCAATTGAATTTGTAGTGCCGTTTGTAGTGCATTAAACCTCATAACAAAATGATCACAACAAACATAATGACACGCATACACAAAATTCCGCTCTAACCATGCATATTTTCTGGTAACATTACGGATAGATATATTTTACGACGGGACAAAGACAAACCGTTAATCTCGCGCGCAAATCTGACAACAACCGGCTGCGCAGCCGTCAGTGCGCATCGTTATCTATATCTGGGCCCGCAGCGCGCTAGAGGCCGGGGTAAAACAGATAAGCAGGAAGGGTTGCAGTGGCTAACGTTAATATGCAGTGCCTGTGATTATAATGAACATCGCTAGTCAGTGACTGTGCTTAATGCCATACACATACAAGTCACAGGGTCACATATATAATGTATATATACGTTTCCACAGAATCAAGCGTGCGCTTATAAATTCATGCCACAAATGATTTGTTAATCTAGAAATATACAAAGGTTTACAACAAAATATAAACATACCTTCTCCCTGCACTGTAGCTGTGCTTCTGTTTAAGTCCTATGTGTCAGTGCAGTCAAGAAGCAGGGAAACTGTAGTCTCAAAGGTCATTCACTACCTCCAGTTTTCCACGCCTGGGAGCCTCAAGACTCGCAAGCTGGACTGACACATGGTAACTGGGGCTGTAATCACTGAAGTCACTCCCTGGGGTATCATCAGGCTACGCTAAATTTAACGACCTCGGAGTTCATTGACAGTTCAAGCTACACTTAACAATGAGAAGACATGTCTTGGAATAGTTTTCTTACAAAATAAACCAATATTGTTTTGAATATATTTTCACAGACTGGAATTTCTTTGGATATTCGAACTGTTTCTTCTAAAGATTATTTTCTTAGAACAGGTTTTTGTATAAGAAAAATAGTTTTGAAAAACACTTATGTGCAGGGAATATTGTGTAGGTACACCCTTGGTTGTGTTGTAGTAGGCCCTATGGCGGACGGCGGGACAATCGGATTACAGTGGCGCACAAAATATTGGAAACATTTAATAAAAATAAACACATCTAAACTCGCCCAATTTTTCTACAAATTACATTCACCACAATTAATGCGATATGTATTAAATTAGCTTTGCATGCGTTCATATTTGTAAAGGATATACAAAGTAAGATGTACTGCCAAACCCTTAATTGCTGCATATACGACATACGGAGTATGTATGTATGTATAACTATGTATGTATGTGTGTATGTATGTATTTATATTTTTTCGCTGAAAACATTATCGTTATCAGTGCATTTAAGGAATGTTCACACTGCAGTTTTTAACACAAAAGCGGACCATCACTAACCGATGCCGGTTATAACAAAAAGGTTCCTTCTTCTCCAACAACGTTCCGCAAACTTTTTGAGCAGAAGTCCACCCAACCGCTTGTTCGTCAACCGGCCCCGGAATGCGTTCTTGACATGATTCATAACCGAGAATCCAGATTCGCATAACCACGTACCACCGGAGCGTTTTGTGCTCTCTCGCCGTTAACGGTGGCGCTCCCGAACCAGTACTTTTGTCGCCCATAACAGCAATATGCAAGTCGTTCTTTTCATTGACAAACTCTTGTTTCAAGCTCGGCACAACCTTGAAATCAATTATATCTTCCAGCAACGCCGCTTCATCGGCACCAAACATCTGCGACAACATTTTGCAAAACATGTCGCTCCCTTCCCCTCACCCACGCATACATCAACATGTGTGTAACTTCCTTCAGTCGGTCACGTTTCTCCGGATCAACAATGTCATAATGGTTCTTACGTTTCGAGTCATAATGTCGCTTCATATTGTCATTTTAGACTTCTACCTCCGCTCTCGCGGCAAACACGTGAATTCGCGTGACTACTCGTTCCCCTAGAACCGTACAAGTTTCCCCAGTGACACACGTGAATGAACACGTGAACTCGCGTGACTACTCGTTCCCCTGGAACCGTACCAGTTTCCCCAGTTAGACACGTGAACGAACACGTGAATTCGCGTGAATACTCGTACCGCTAGAACCGTACCAGTTTCCCCAGTTAGACACGTGAATGAACTCGTGAATTAACGTGAATACTCGTACCGCTAGAACCGTACCAGTTTCCCCAGTTAGACACGTGAATGAACTCGTGAATTAACGTGAATACTCGTACTGCTAGAACCGTTCCAGTTCCCCCAGTTAGACACGTGAATGAACACGTGAATTCGCGTGAATACTCGTTCCGCTAGAACCGTACCAGTTTCCCCAGTTAGACACGTGAATGAACTCGTGAATTAACGTGAATACTCGTACCGCTAGAACCGTACCAGTTTCCCCATTTAGACACGTGTATGAACACGTGAATTCGCGTGAATACTCGTACCACTAGAACCGTACCAGTTTCCCCATTTAGACACGTGTATGAACACGTGAATTCGCGTGAATACTCGTACCACTAGAACCGTACCAGTTTCCCCAGTTAAACACGTGGAAGATCACGTGAATTCACGTGAAGACACGTACCAGTGAAACCGTACCAGTTCTGACCCAGTTCGACACGTGTCAAACTCGTGACAACAGATAGAACACGTGTATTCACGTGAATACACATGAAAACACGTACTGGTGGAGCGGTACCAATGATGAACCAGTATGACACGTGTCAACTGGTTCAGAAATGGTTCCTTGTTTGCTGGGAGCTGTCTTGCCACATCGGAAACATCTTTCGAATTTGAACTTATACATGCCTGTGGCGCATGCTTGCCGCCACAACGCCAACACTGTTGTCCTGGTGCCTGCTGACTCTCTTTTCCGAATCTGTTGACCTGTCTACAATACCACTGCTCAGTCTGTTTTGGCATAGATATACTAACTCTGTGGTTTCGGGGCGAATCTCACTCGATTAACGTTCAACAGTGGTGCCGCCTGGCGAATGAAACTGCCGTACGTGTTCCTTTACCATCGACATATTTACAGCAATTTCCACCGCCCGCTCGAAAGTTAGATTCGTCATATTTCTGAGTTTATCCTGAACTGCTACGTGACTGCGATTTATTTCCGTCACAAACCTGTCACGCAACCAACGGTTAAGGTCTGGGAAATTTGCATGGATACTCAATTTCTGAATTGCCAGACTGTAGTCGGTGATGCTTTCGTTATCCTTCTGTACCCGTGTCCAGAATATAAATGATTCATCCATTTTATTTAGCACTGGTTCAAAATGGTCCTTCAACTTCTTCAACAGTTGGTCTAACGTTTAACTAGCCGCCTTGTCAGGGCTACATAAATCGGGCAATACCTGACAAATGTTCCTTCTTACTTTACTTAGCCTTAGGAATATCGCTTTGCGCCTGTCCGCGTTATTTGCCGTCAAATACAACAGCAAACGTCCCTCGATCATAACACGACAGCGTCTCTGTTTTGGGGTCAAACTTTCCCAACCTTTCGATCAGACCCGCCATCTCGTCTGGCATGCTCACGTGCCGCGTCAGCTAAACGCACCACAATGTCGTCACGCACAAAATCGTCTTTGCCCCTTAATGTCATGTTTCTTACAACTGACAGCGAGCGCCTCTGATACTAGGCTGTCGATCGCCATTTGCGCCATAGGCGAAACGGTTTTCTATTTGGCGAAAATAAATTAAACCTCTTCGCCAAATTGGCGAAACGTTATATCTGTCATTATTATTGATGTTATCAGCAATACATGACTGCATTATTCAACACCCAGCTCTGTTAAAGTTGCCTAAACGATCGCACATTCAACTGACCCAAATAACCAGTCAGCGTAACGTGACCCGCTGGGTAAACAATAGGTCGCTAATCCCTCCACTTAGCCATGCTCACAGACAATAGGGGAGCTTAAATCAATCAAAAATTGTGTTTACTAGACAATGGGGACCTGCCTGATGGCACTAATTACAAGTTTGAGGCAAGTACAACGCTGTACCCTTCAGGTTCCATATTATCGCTCAGTATCGCCGGCGCAGTCACATGGCATTGTCAATGATTAATCAATGTGCCATCTGGTAACTATTCAATAAAATGCCAATATAGATTGTAATTCATGTATGTTTGACAAGTTTCACCACCAGAAACATTACATATAGAAAGATGCATATGTCAAAAACGTGTTTTATTAAATATAGCCTGCGTCACCCAGGCCAGGATTACCGTCAGCCACAGTTAACTAATTTGGTGAATTACTGTATTCAGTTACTGAGCAGTGAAATGAAGTTTTAAGATAGGTAATAATTATTATCAATACACTGTTTGAATCACTGCGGGGCAGCAAGAGTAGAGTAGGTAGTTCTTAATTATTTTACCTTGTTATAAAAGTGTATCTTTCAATTTAAGTTATACACACCTGTAATGTAAATTTTATTACATTAATAGTAAGTGTTAGGTGCTGTTTCTTTATATTTTGCAAAATTCCCAACAGTTGTTCAGGTTTCATTTTATTGTTAAACAATGTTCTGTTAAATTATACTGGATGTTTGTTTGCGTTATATATGTTTAGCTAAATACATAAATGTTTAGTTAATTAAAATAGGAATTTTTTTCTTGTGGATATTGTATAGAATTTTTTTATTATATTATGTCTTGTTTTGCACTTTTATACCGGGTAATTTAATTGATCTAAAAAATGGCTAAAGAGAATCTCATTTGGCTAAACAAATTTCTGACCTTTAGCCAAATTGGCTAAACAGATTTTAGGCACAGCGCTAGCCTAGTGATATGTGCACTGGACCAACGGGAACTTCCATATCCCATCCTCGTCACCAGTAAATGTTATATAACCTATCTCTATAGTAAGGATAACATTCTCGGTGTCGAACATAACAACTTTATTAAACATGGCAGGCTGGCAGACGACTACACGGGAACTAGTTTAGTCTCGCTTAACCGACTGTCGTTCGGCTGCGGAACTACGCCGAGAAGACAGTCTGGCTACATTAACGGCTTTTGTTTGGGTAGCAGCCGTGATCTATAAAATGCTGCCACCTCACGGGCACTGCCGTAATATATATTTTATAAACAACTGCAAATTTGTATTTCTATTTATTTTGTGTTAATATAAGTTTAATTTTTAACAGTTTTTTTATAATACAGCATTATTTGATCAAAAGGTTTCCTTATTTAATTTGTATGCTATCCGTGTCGAGCTAGACAATGCTGCCACCTCACGGATACTGGTTAATCCTGCCGTAATTCTTATTTTATAAACAACGGTAAATTTGAATTTTTACTTACTTTTGTGTTAATATAAGTTCAATGGTGAATACTTTTCATATGATATTATTATCTTGTAAAAGTATATCGTTATTAAAATTTCTATTTCATAGTTGGCCTGAGAACCAATCAGCGTCTCTACCCTAATCTGGGGTAAGGCTGCCCGGATGTAGAAACTTAAAGGACAAACAAAGTTAACTTTTACGTGGCATACACCTAGTAGAGTTGATATAAAGTAACAATTTCCACATATACTCAATTTTTTTACGCCAGCGGTTTACCAGACAAATATTTTTTAACACCCAGCTATCCAAATTCTATGCGCTACCCCATCTTAGACGAAGAATGACGTCACGACGGTGATCGAGGCGCTCTCCGCGTAGATTCCCTGCATAGGGTTTGGCTGTTGTCATGAAATGGCTGGAACTCGGCAACGCGCGTAACATGCTGATGACGGTAAATATAAAGTTGTCTATTATTGTTATCGCTGAAATCATCCCATCAACTGATGATACATGTCTACATCAAAGCATTTCTCCTCAAAATGGACCGAGCAAAGTGACAAACTGTACGCCCGCAAATCACCAACGTGAATCCATTGCTTCAATACTACCGGTTGTTTAAACTATTATTGCAACCGTATGCCGAACACGAAGGCATAATTACTAAAGTTTACCATAGATTTAACCACAGATTTAGATATACGTCTATAAGCAGCTGCTACATGTCACGCCAACTGACCGAACTGTCGAAGACTCGAAGTTGTTGACCCTTAACGACGTCGCCGGAAGCTGACCGAGATATAGAATGCCGCGCGCTGAATGGCCAAGCCAAATTAACCCTTCACCTATGGCGACGTCTAGACCATCGTGGATTTCATTAGAATTTTAGACTTTAAAGTCACATTCTGAGTAAACCGCTGACGTTAAAAAATTGAGTATATGTGGAAATTGTTACTTTGTATAAACTCTATTAGGTGTATGACACGAAGCCGTAGCCTTTTTTTGTCCTTTAAGCCCATATACTTGTTACGTCCAGTCTCGGAATAATTGTCAATCTCGAGATTGGACGTCCGCCATCTTTGCCCGTTTCGGAATCTTTCGGAATTCCGAGATGGGACGGTCAATCTCGGAATACTGCGTAGCATGGTAGCTTTCATATGATTGGCCGTAACTGACCAGTTATCATGGCCGGGACAGACGGACATGTGCCAGGCATGTCGGCCGACCTGTCAACTCGGTCTTGTTCGAGACATACATCGGGCCCGATTTTTAGACAACTCGGTCCCTGTTTGGGGGCAGTCATTTCAACATCGATAGTTTCTCGTTCCGAGTAATCTACATACAGGTCTTATATATTTGTAATTTTTACTTTATAAGTGGTATAATATGAATGTAATGTAAGTCGGTTTTCAAATGTCTTAATCCAAGGACCACACTGAACACAAGTATATGTGTATGTTCTTGCCTCATCATTAATTGTATATTATGTTCTCTACATTAAATCTATATATGTGCAAGATTACATGTATATTGAATAGACCAACAACACCCTACATACATTAAGTTATCACAAAAATGTGTGACTGTAAAGTGCAGCGTTCAGGGTTGGCGTTGATTTAATCAAATTGATTAAATCATCGATTAAATCATTGATTTAATCAACATGAAAACAATCAAGATATTGATTTTTTCGATTTTTTTCTTCAGATTATCTTAAATTCATGCTTATGTTGCGTGCTACTACCAGTTAATTTAACTGTATCTATTTTTAAATAAAAGTAAAATTTGTACAAACAACTTTGCTTAATTTTTTTTTTAATGCTAAGAATGAAATGTTCAGCCTATTAGGTATATTATGATATTCCATACTTTTATTTATTTTCGAATTTCGATTGTCGGAATGTTAAAAAAATCGAATAAATCGATTTAAACAAAAAAATCCGATACATTCGAAAAAATCAAGATTTGTTCCAACCCTGGAAGCGTTATACGACAAATTTGACATGAATGATTTTTTGTTCTACGTACGAACCCTTTTTAGTACTAATCGTACATAAATATTATTAATCTATGTAATTTACACGTGGACACGTGGCTGTGATAATTTAAATGGTATCATAACGATTATAGTTTGAGAAAGTAGCGGTAAACCAAGGTAAATCCATAGTAAATCATAGTAAACCATAGTAACCCATAGTAGGTTATATTTTACCATGCTTTCACCATAGTAAATATATATGTAGACATAGTAAACCATAGTAAATAATAGTAATTTATAGTAAACTACAGTATACTACGTTTTACTATGCTTTAGTGCTATATAGTGAACTGTAGTGTAGTAAATCCATAGTAAGCTATAGTCAACCATAGTTTACTAAATTTTTCAATACTGTGGTAAAGTCATGGTAAGCATGATAAACCATGATATCACTGATATAAATTAATACATTTAACTAAATTTTTATAAATGAACATTAAACCATTTAGCAAACCATGATACAACAAAAGTAAATTAATTATGACAAGCATTTTTTGTTTATGGCCATATTTTAAATTGTTTATGCAAAACTTGTTTATGCATCTACCACTGATCTATTACGGTTTAGCCCAGACAACTAATAGAAAACACAGTAAGCCATTACAATTCCCACAGCATACTCTATTTTTATCATCCCTGCTAAATAAATTACTATGGTTTACTACAGTAAATTTACTATGCCTTACTACAGTAAAACACTGTGTATTTGCGGAATTTTTTTGCTTTACCATAGTAAATACTGTGGTTTACTATAGGAAATACTACGTTTTACCATGATTTACTACAGTAAATACCACATTTTACTATGGTTTACTATGGTGAATATCACAATTTACTATGTTTTACTATATTAAATATAATTTATGCAATGTTTAGAACCACATGAAACATTATGATCAACCTTCAATAAATACATGTCATTACAGCATAAATAATAACTTTATTAATAAATATTTATTAATTAGCAAGCTCAACAGAACAATGCATGACAATGAAGCACAGTTGTCATACTTCACTTGCTTATGGGTGAATGTGTGGCTACAGGTTGGACAAATGCTGCAGGCTCATACATACATAATATAATGAGCTATGTAATGATAGACTTGTAATAATTAGCAAAAAGTATTTTTCTGAGTTTGGGATGAATTTTTTTGAGATTATGTATGGTACAATATGTATAATGGTAATAGTAGACTGTATGCATGGTGCCCTTAGGTAGGATTATGTGTAGTATATGTGTGTACATACTGTGTGTTCCTATATATGTGTAAAGTTATTTTTGTACATACATTCAGATACTATGAATACGACTCATCAGGAATCTATTAAGATGACTCCGTATGAACCAGTGTTTGGCCAGAAGGCCAGAAGTGAGACAACGCCAAACATCGGACCAGGCTTGTTCTTTGTAGGGGACTCAATGGATGATGTCATCCCCATCATTCACAGGTCAGTTTCAGTAGCAAGACTAAGGTATGTAGCACTTCTTCCCCTTGCTCCCTGTTGCCAGGTGGGTTCATGCAGTGACAATCCATTCACCTGTAGAGGGCGCCACTATGTGAAAAAATGTAAAAGCCTATAAATGCTGCATTGTGTTTGCTCCATGGGCTTCAGCTAGTATAGGTATGTTATAAGTAAGCTTAACATTTCTGTTATGCTTTTCATTACTATATGATAAGTAATAAGTGCTGTTGTGTATGTGCAATTTACCAATTCAGTGAACATCCGTACCACGTACCTTGTGCTGATGTGCATCAAGAAGCTGATGTTAAACCAGAAAGTGACATTTCCAGTATTGCTGATTCAACGAAGTAACTTCACTAGACTGCATGAACTCACTTCATTGGGCTTCTTTACCAGTCATATATGTGTATTGGATGATAAACATTTCGGTATATCGGTACTAATTTTCCATTTCAATGTTCATACATATAATTTACCTTGCAGTGAGATGTGTCATATGAAACTGATGAAGAGCCACAAAGTAACATTTTTGCAAATGATGTCTTCAGTGATGGTGGATCATCAAAGTAAGTTTATATTACATTTCCAGGATACAAAGGATTATGTAATGCTGAATACATACAATTTCTTCCTTGTTTTATTACAGCTTGCCTGAAAACATACTAATATGCAGTATGGTGATCCTTTGAGTATACAAAAAAGTATAGTCATTACTGACGTACGTGTACATCAATTTATAGGCACGCGCTGAAGAGAATGTGATGACATGCTGCACCTGTCCACCAAGATGTCTGATCTAGACAACTATCTGAATGAAAGTAAGCTTTTTTACAGTTTCGAAATATGGCAAATTTTCTGACAACCTAGCTGTCTACAAGCTCTCCCATAATATGCACATTATCATAAATGATGATGGTGATGGTTTATTATATAAACCAAACAAGCATTAAAATGTACACAGTATAGATTTGATCATATTGTCAATGTTTCTATGATGACACTGATACGCCACAAGTGGCAGATGTTCCCTCCAATACATGGAATACACATGTAACTTTTATCCATGGCTTCTGATATTGACATGATTTGTAACTCTTATTTTTATCACCAGACATCTCAATGGACGACATTCTAGTGCCAGATATTGCAACAGAGGAGATTGTTGAAACCACCTATCAAGCCATGCAACATGCTGATGAGGTAATTATTGTTTGTGGTACTGTCATTTCTCTGAATATAGTAACAAATAGTAGTAATAATTGTGTGGAGCGCAAGATTTAAATCATGGCGCAGGAGAACCCCCGAACTCGCAGTGTCAGCCGAAGCGTATTTTCTGCTGAAGTTGTAATTCGCTGTAAGATTGTAATTTGACTGTGAGATTCAAGTTGAACATAATTCCGGCCTAGTACAATAATATCAAGATTTAACTTCTACAATTTGTTTACTTAGTAATGGTGTGGATGGTGTGTGTTCGCGGTTAGTCACCAGATGGTGACACTTAATTCTCAAGTTATGTTGTGATGTTTGAATCATAATTGTAAATGTTGGTTATAGTCAGGCAGGTATCTAAATCTTGTCAGTTGCCTAGTATGCTGTGCCTAGTTGTACTTCTAATACTTTGCATTCTGCAGGTGATGGTTCAACTGACAGATTAGGGCCATCATGCTTAGTACCAGTTGTTGTTGTTGTTGGTTTTTGTTTTTAGTTGTTGTTTGTTATTAGTTATTTCGGATTTGGTGACCATGTAAACTAGAGGAGTGGAGTCATTGTTGTGACCGATGTGAATTTGTAATTGTTCTTACGTGATTGTTACTAAATGGTTTTACTCATAAATCCTTTTGTCTTTTCCGTTACGCTAAAGAGAAATAACTTTGTTTGTATTTTGTTTGTAGTATAACTATATACAGTAATGACTTTTTCCGTGGCCTAATTTATAACAGTAAGCAGGGCTTACACATAGATGAGTATTAACGCTTGTCTTGTTACAACAATTCAACTAATTATTACAATTCGGCTTATTCAACTTCAGCTAAATGACTTTGACGCAAATTTTTTCACTCCACATTGCTCCAGTTCACTTAGCTGTATGAGTACCTGGCTATAAATAGTGGTGGATATGTGTACGAGCAGCTTTCGCACAATAAGTGTGGCTGGATGCTTTCCAGAGAAGTTGAAATGGTATTTGATTGAACAGGTCTGCCGGGGAAGTAAAGTGTAAAAGCACTTTGAGCAGTCCCAAGGACCGGATACTGCGCTATATAGAAACTGAACTTAATTTTTTTTACGTGAATAGGCATGTCACATTTGGCTCAGTTTTGTTTTTATATTTTATTTGGTGTACTTCTTTTCCTGTTGATGTTGTGTTAGTGCATTTAAACTAAATAGGGAGGATATAAAAGAGGTCACTAGTACCTTGGCCACATTGTCTACAATGATGTTATAGATGACATATATAATGTGTGTCAACAACTATATGCATGTAGTAATGTACTGTACTCTGGAAATGTACTCAGGAAATGTTATGTGTGCATGCACTGATAATGTAACAGTTATGCTGTTTAATAAATTCTGCTCATCTGTGTACACCTTCCAACGACGAGTAAAATCTTTATATTCATGATGACATACCTTTGGAGTAATGGCAGTGGAGTTGTTCGGCCCCTGTATTGCTAGGGTAATTTAACGAGGCTAAAATTATAAGTTCTATTCAAACTCATACATTCATTGGTATATAATAATTTATGGTCTTACAACAAATCTACAGCCATTCTAATAAACTGGCATGGTGTTTTTGTGAAATTACAGATAATTACACATACGTACACTCATTGTATGTACTGCGGTATATTATAATTAGGAAGATATTATTTTGGAGCTAACATACATATGTAAGGACATCTACAGTACTCCGTGCTAAATATAGTGAATATTTCTATGTCGTAATTCAATTGCTTTATCAAATGTGGTATTACCCCAGATTTACATTTCTTTCGAATAAAGTGGCGCAAACGAACGGGATCTTTGTTGCAACCTACATATAGCAAAACGCATTATTTATTTGTAAAAAGTTTTCGATATACAGTAGTACTTACAATTTCTTGATCACGTGATAAGTATCTAATTGCATATTCCGAGATTGACCGTCCCATCTCGGAATTCCGAAACGGGCAAAGATGGCGGACGTCCAATCTCGAGATTGACTTTATCCCGAGACTGGACGTAACAATACTGTCCCAGGCGGAGTTGAGGGGGCTTAAAGTGCTGCCACCTCGCGGAGTCTGGGTAACCGAGGCTAGAACTAGTTCAGTTCCGGCGAGGCGTATACAAAAGATCAAATCGATCTACGATACATTATAACAGAGAGCATGGTTAATTTGGTTATATGCACATGGTTATATGAATTCTTTTAGAGTAGTTGTCTAGGCGTACGACTCTCGTACGGCTGTAGGCGTAGTCACTCATTCAATTAGACTCCCGTTCTCGGCATTGACGTGGTGAAAATGTCACCAACAACAGGAGAAAGACACAAGTGGGCACTAGATCTTGCACAAGAGTAAGTATATCACATATATAAATTTAGTTCATATCAGCTAGTCACATTCATATAAGACATTGTTTTAAAAATAGTTAACCAGATTATCACCCAGAGAATTAATTATAGAAGGCAGGTGGACAAGGAAGCCCTTTGGCTTAACAGTTGTCCAACCTTTTTTTCTACGTGTATCTCGCCATTCTGAAATGAGTGTCGATTTTATTGTTAAAATGTATTCATGTAATTCTCGATCACCTCCACACAATCAGCGGATACTCTGTTCCCTTCAATTCCTTGTCAGGTTTGCTATGTATTTTCCTTCATTTTTTTAAACCCATATGCCAATTAACAATTCTGTAAACGTTATGATATAGTACGTAGTAAATATAAAAACGAATGGTTACATTTTTTAAAGAAAAGCCAATGTGACGGTCATTTTGGATTCTTGAAATGGTGAACAAATAATTGTTCTCGAACATGTATCCACACTACTAATAGTGATAGAGCCGTATAAAATTATACTTGTCTAGTTCGAAGCTCGGGACTGAACCTATATTTACTGCACTGTTAACAAAATATAACAAAATGTCTGACTCTACATCTATATCTATGCCTAGCATTGCTGAAAGATATTTGCAGTAATGAAAAAAAATCCAATATTGAATATACTTTTTGGCGGTAATTTGTAGGCAACTCCAAGACAGACAAGGCGAATGTGAACTGTCAGCTCCACCCGGATATATGACGAAACGTGAGCTGAAACGTGTGAGGGAACGTACTCGTAAACATAAGCATGGTCAAAACACAAACAATCAGTCGGATCAAGTTCGTGACGTCAACTTCCTGAAGAATAAGGTACAGATCAGTGCCTGCTGCTAAGCTGCATCTACAATTACCAATGCATTAGACATATGCGTCTTAGATATTTTCATTTGCAACTATAGTGAAGATTAGTAGTTTCAATAATAGGTTCCTATGATGATATTATTATGAAATAATGTACCGGATATCACCAGTGAATGGTGTTGTTTTCAGAGCTCATGGGACACTGCTCTGCAACCAATATATCAGATTTTCATGAATCTGTTCTTCATGTTGATGGCTGGCAATTCCATTTCCTACGTATCCGTCATGATGGTCGGCATGATGTTCAAATCTCCCTTACAAGCACTCGTGGCTATCAAGCAGAGTAAGTGACGGCGACGTGTTCGCAGCCTGTTTCGTGGTTTGGGGCAGACAAAAAAGTACCGCCGTTTCGAAACTTAGGCAGTTTCGTTCACCCCACATTTACCTGTGTCTTTCGGAAGAGACACTAAAAGCCTGTGGTCCCTTCTATCTGGTGTCTATGCCAGGGGAAGTAAAATATCTCACGCAGGGGGTGAATGTGTAACCTGTAGTGGACTCGGTAATCCTAGAGAGAAGGATAATATATATATATATATATATATATATATATATATATATATATATATATATATATATATATATATATATATATATATATATATACTCCTGCATTAGCCCAAGTTTGTTCTGCCACGATCAATTATAATCATAAGCAAAACGATAACAATCGTATGTTGGTTTCTATTGTACATTCGCATGGTACACACCATACATTTGTGACATTACACCTACAACATATTCATGCATGAAATGAAATAGAAATGATATGACCCGACGGGAATGTAGTGATGTAATATAATAATATGTGCAAATGTACATCTCATTTGTAATCGGTCACGCCTTAGAAGTGTGACATTGCTACGCAAACAAATAGTTTCCTTCTAAAAGCATGCTAACACTAAGATATAGCTTATTAACATGCATTTGTGCAGCCAGCGTGTTATGATAGACATACTTGATAACACGGTATACATACTTCCATGTTGTTGCAGCGTTCGAGACGATGAAGGGTGACCAGGCACCGATTGCTCGGACGGTGTACATCGGTGCTACCCTGCTGCATTTGGTGTTCGCGATCTACCAGTGCCACCGGATGGGTGTACTGCCCATATATCCGTCCGACTGGCTCGCCTTCGTAGAGCCACAGCAGGTGCGTGCATATCAGTATTTATCTTTCATCTGTATAAGACAAGCAAGGCGAGTCTCCTCTTTGTTTTTGTGTCACTCCCCTTCGCTGAAATGTCCACCCATTATGGTTCTGTCTATTTCTCAACACAAAAACTGTGTTATCTGGTGATCATTATTAAGAAATTTAAATAACATGTTGTGCTTCTCTTTGAGTGTTAAAATCATCAAACCTGTTTCTGTCACTCGTTTGGTGGATATGTGAAGTCTGTCCGCAATAAGTGCTGTGTGGCTGAGAATTTTTCAAAGAAGTCAAGATGGTACTGGAACCTGCTGGGTTGTGGAGTGTGACGTGTTAAGCAGTCGCAAGGACTACATATCATACTACTTAACATTTTACTTTTCTTTCTCCATATGAATTGTTAATTATGCATCTGTGTTAAATAAAATATAAAATAAATTACATTTTGAATCAAAATAAGATTTTATAGTATTGTAATGTCGCTATACCTACAGTTGTTTGTTTTCAGCGAATTGAATGGAGTGGAGGTGGCGTGATGTTTTGAAGAGAACTTAAAGTAATCCTAGGTGGTACCATGCACAGGTAGGTAAAGGAATAACAACTTTATTAAACGTTCCTTGTGGTTAGTGGTAGTTGATAGCCTGATGTCAATCGTTAGTTTTCATAATTGCTGTGCAAGTAAATTCAGACAGTGACCAAAGTTTACCCAGTTAATAACAAAGAAAGTGGATATTCAGGTTCCGGCAGTTGTCACCAGACCCGCTGTCCAGGAGGTGTCACATCAGTGAACATGAACACCAGTGTGAATGTTGCATTTGGCACACACGTCATTAGAAAGAGGGTGTGGTAAGGCGTTGTTTAACTGTATAGCTAACGAAAAATAGGCAGTACTGAGGTATTATTGGATGAGCCTTCTTCCTATCCACTACCAACAACTGTAGGACAAAGCATATGTTATGGTATATACGCGCGCTCTCGCGCGTGCTCACACGCATGCACGCACGCACGCACGCACGCACGCACGCATGCATACACGCACACACGCGCGCACGCACGCACAAACAAACACACACACACACACACACACACACACACACACACACACACACACGATTCAACATTGTCACGCAGCAATAATCGTTGGACATCAAAGCAAGTCTTTATTGTTCGTCCATGTTTGAATATTATCAATCAATTCAAATACGATTAGGTATTGCCTAGAATTAACTGGTTTATACATGCGCGGAACACAATAACCTGCATTAAGCAAAGTTGTTCTGTTCCTCTGTAACGGTAATTAGAGTCGACAAAGGCTTTGAATAGCACAATCAAGACAGGCACATAAACATTGGTGTCTGTCTACAAGATAAGTGCAAAACCATTTTCCGCACAGGCAGGCGGTTGCAACAGAATATAATAACCACTGTTTGGAGCATAATTGCCATTAGGTAAGCAACTATAGTTGTGAACATATTAATTATAAACAAGCACGTTTTAAATGGTGTAGCACATCGAACAATGTCTGGTAAGATACTGCAATGCAGCCGGACCTGGCTTATACCAGCACAAATATCATAATAATTATCATTTATATCGCTACGCGTACACAGAATGCGTATACAATCAATGCAACGTCCATAACATTTCGCCGAAACAGACACGTAATCGTTGGTTTCTACACTGGGTGTGCCAAATATTTCTGACGTGTTTAATGACTAAATTAGCGTTAATTAACGTGCGATATGCTTACGGAAATCACCAATCGCTACGGTACAGATGTTTACAAAACGAAAATAATTATTAGAAGTTGACGGCTCATTATAGTGGCAGATAAAACGTCAACGGTTTTACGAACCACGTCTCCTGACAATCCCGTGTATATAGACCTACTATTATAGTGCAGTTAACCTGTTTCAAGTAAGACTGGTTGTCACTAAGTAAACTTTTATATTGCAATGGTAGGCCTACACACATAAACAGACGTAAGTGTGTGTGTGTGTGCGTGTGCGTGTGTGTGTGTGGGTGTGGGTGCGTGCGCGCACGCATGCATGCATGCGTGTGTAGATATTGTTCAGGGATAACATACATGTATTTACAACTATTAGTATATTTAGGGCTCCTAAGTTTTGTATGCAGGCTAATAATTATGTAATTACAAGGAGGACTGTTTACCCCGCGAAGAGACCCGCCAAAGGGGTCCAAAAGTTCATTGGCACCTTGTCAATATTTCTAGCGGTTACAAACTAGCCTATAATTTCTTGGGCCATCTGGTCTGGGAAAAGAGAACCCTGCCATGTTATTTTGGTACATTGACAGATACTGAACAGAACTATGCTCCGATCGAAAAGGAATTGTTGGCGTTAGTGTTCGCATGAGAGAGTTTCAACGACTAGATCTATGGACGAGATGTGGTCCACGTTGAAACAGACCACAAACCGCTTGAAAGTATTTTCAAGAAAGAATTACATATGGCACCTAAACGTTTGCAGCGCATGAGACTGCGACTGCAGAAGTACCCACTTGAAATGAGGTACAAGAGATGTATGTGGCCGATACGTTGAGCCGAGCGTACAATACAGAAACGAAACGAGATATTGAGAGTGATGTCAATAAAAAGGACGACTCGGAGTAGAGTATGTACAGGGAGAACAAGATGCTCCCTGAACAGAAGCTGATCGAGCTGCAACACGCCACGAGGAATGTTTTAGGAGCTTGAGAAGGCCATCAAGACAGGGTGGCCAACCGTGAGTACTATAAATGTTGTACTAAAGCGGTGTTTGCAGTTCAAGGACGAACTGTTAGCTGAAGATGGACTAGTCTTCAAGGGCGACAGGCTAGTAATCCCCCGTATGATGCGAGCGGAAATTATCAAACAAATACATCAGGGACATGGTGGTGTAGAGGGATGCCTGCGCAGGGCGCGCGAGGTCATCTATTGGCCCGGTATGAACGCTGACGTGAAGGACCACGTCAGCAAGTGCGACGTTTGCAACGCACACAGGCTGGAATAGTGTCGCGAGGAGCTACAAACACATGAGTTCCCCCATCTGCCGTGGGCCAAGGTTGCAACAGATTGCCCGCGTTACGCGTAAAGCAACGGGAAAGCAGAGAACGCTGTGAAAACAGCAACATTCTGGAGTGCGCGAGCACACCAACAGAAGGCTTGGAAAGTACACCAGCGCAACGTCTGACGTCACGCCGCACTAGGACACTGTTGCCGACTCGAGACAGTCACAGTGCACCAGAAGTACAAGGGAGAAATGTCAGTGACGCAATCAATCAAAAAAAGAAAGCAGAAATACCAACGACGTTACGACACACACTCAATGCCCCTGAAAGAGTTAAGTGTACGCTGGATATGCAGACTGTGCAGATAAAGTTGCCTGGACGCAACACTTGGAGTCTGGGTGTGTGTGGACGTGTGTTAGGACAACGGTCCTACATCGTGGAGGTCGCGGGTCACACCTATCGGCGCAACAGACGACAACTGAGGTCAACCAACGAATTGGTGCCCCTTGCTGATGATCAAACGGAGGTGATTCGGTCACCCGAGCGCCAATCTCCCAACAGACCGGTCAACGACAACCAGTTTGTAAGGTTGCACCCCGTTTGTGTCGCGTGCGTGGGGTGGTCATCCTCACGGTGTGTAGGAAATGATGAGAATGTGTCTAGTAGATGAGCTCGCCATAATTAGAATTACACCCCTGATTTTAGCTCGTGAAGTAAGAAACGCTCGTCCAAGGTTCGGCTTCGAATGTATTCATACTGAAAAGAGTTCATCGTCATACATACAACTAGGTAGACAGAGTACGTATTGCGTTGGCAATATATATTTTAAGATCTGATATCAAGACTTTGAGTGCCCTACTGTACTTCGGGACTTCTGCAAAACCTCTACAAGTTACATGTTTAAAGATCACCGTACAATTTAGACTTCCGTGAAAAATATGAGCAACCGTCTCATATTAGTAAAGCAATTTTAAACGCCAAAATGGTAGACCGCAATCGTCTTCGTACGCATTCGATCTCTTCCCCTCTGCTAAAATCCTCCCCTTTTAAAATCCCTAATCTATCCCAGATTAGTCTGCTTCCCTCTAACTGCACATGCGTAACCCTGACCGCTGCGACGTATAATCCACGTATTGTCCTTCGAGATGGCATCAGTTCTCCCAGATCAGTCTGTTTCCCTCACATCTGTAGCTAACTGCACATGCGTAAGTCGTAACCCTGACCCGTTGCAACGCATAATCTACGTATTGTCCTTCAAAGTGGCTCAGACCAACCCTAACCCACAACTGGGCCATTAATCACATACAAGGCTTGACCGGACCGGTACCGGCAGTCACTATCCCTCGTCCTTCGTATAAACGATTCTGCCTTCCTATGTGAACTATGTTGTCTGAGTAAACGTGTTTCTACATGTCTAGTAGCCAGTGCACAATTGTATAAAAAATTGTCTTAGTCAGCTTATTTCTACATATCTGGTAGCCTGGTAGCCAGTACATTGTGATTATATAATTAAATATTAAAATATAAGCGGTGGTTCTTTACAAGTTGTTGTTGTTGACATTCCGATGTCGCCGTGGCCTCGCCTGACCTCCGTAATCGTGTTAACATTAAGCCACCACGACTGTTCTTTAATGATATGTGAATCTTAGATCATGTTGACCTTAATTATACCACACGGCAACTCATTAATAAGAGTCGACAAAGATTTTGAATAGTACAATCAGGACAGGAACGGAAACACTGGTGCCTCTCTACAAGATAAGTGCAAACACATTAACCGCAAAGGCAGTAATTGTATACGCGTTCTGCCTACGCGTAGTTATATAAATAATAAGGCCTTATGATTATCAGATATTTTTCGAAGCCAACTGGGTTACACCATTAAAAAGTGCTTGCGTATAATGTTTGTTTATATATTATGTTGCAACGTCAATAACACTTCACCGAAACAGACACGTAATCGTTGGTTTCTACATTGGGTGTGCCAAACATTTCTGACGTAGTTAATGACTAAATTAGCTTTAATCAACGTGCGATAGGCTTACGGAAGTCACCAATCGTTGCGGTACAGATGTTTACAAAACGAAAATAATTATTAGAAGTTGACGGCTCATTATAGTGGCAGGTAAGACGCCAACAATTATGCGAACCACGTCTCCTGACGAGAATATATAATATAGTATTTATTATTGTCATCTTCAGTATGTTTCATAATAATTATTCAAGTGTTTGTTTTTGCAGAAAACATCACCGTCTAACTAGCCAACGAATTCTGCTCATCCAGCCAAATTCTCTCCAGATGATAAATATTCTTGGCAGAAGAATCTTGTTGAAGAAACGGTTTGGACTTCTGCCAACGCAGCAGCAGAAACCTGTCTTATAGCACAAAACATCTGTGACAGAAATATGTTACGAAGGGACCCTAGAGAGCGATCAGAGTTGATAAGAAATGGACATGAGTGCATACTGAATACACGTCGAATAAATAACCAAAAACATCACCACATAAACAGTGCACTTAGCCACTTATTCTGACAAGTTGTCACCAGTTATGACACTTGTTGCATTTTGGAATGAATGATCATGACATTTTATGAAGTTTTGCCTTTTGTGAATATCAGCACCAGAATAATGTATGCATAGCACTAGAGCCATCTATTTATTAACAACAAAACATTGCACAATGCTATAACCGAGATTAATTGAACTGTGTGTACAGGTTTTAAGGTTTAAAAGTAAAATATATATATATGTACAATGGCAACTATTGTTTTGCATTTGTACACTGGACCTTGCAATCCCCACACATGACCATCACAAATGACACTGCGGGGAAATAACCAGGCACATTTTTTATTATTTAGTAATATTTTGTTTATCCTGTTTAATTTTCAGTGATACTTACAGCATGTTATTTGTGCTTTTGTTGGGCAAACATTGTATCCAAACAACCTGATTTAGGAAATTATTTGATAAAAGTTACAACAAAAGACAAAATCGTGTTCATGTTTTCTGTCCATGTGTTTATTGCAACAGTTAGGAGCAGACATCGTGCGTGGCCATGGCTCTGTACAACCAGTAGTCATCACTGCTGAACCCAACGTAGGTGTACGTGTTGTCTCCCCCCATGAAGAAACCATGCTCATGTTTACCCCATGAGACGGGGGAGTCGACAAATCCATGCACTGTGAGACTGAACCATGGGCAGTGGCACGTCTTCACGTGGCCTCTACAAAGTACATTCATCAGATATCAGTGGTCTTACATGACGTGAAACATTTTTATTCCAACACAGAGTTGCACTTCAGTTCACAACAGCCTAAAATGTATAACATTCCCAATTCATCATATCTTCTTCTTCCGGATACCGCCTAGTCTCAACATGCTGAGGATACAGGCGGGCGAAAAGGAAAAATCAGAAATATTTTTATTTTTTTTGGGTGCAATGCAATGTATCAGAACAGTAATTAGTGCATGTAAACAGTAATGCGTGCAAAAGAACTAGTTATATATAAAAAGTGGAATAATGCAAAGTCTGGATATTGCTCTTAAAGGAATCAAGGCTGTTTTTATTTCCAACATGGGGAAATCAATAGGCACAATGGTACCATCCACTGGGTGAAACCGACATGAATGCACTTTGACAGTAGTACACTACTGTCGCGTGTGGATGTTGACAAAGTAGCAATGTGGGTAATGATTTGATAACATGGTGCATTTTTGTAGCAATTGTAATTACTCAAAACATTACATTCCACACCTTAGGATTGGTAAGGGACTTGACACCAATACCATAGACTATAACTTGTTTAAAGCTTATCAACGGAAACACCTTTAAAGGGATTTCTGATGGTGAAAGTTGTACCTGAGTTTGTCGAGAATGTTGGTGACACTCTCCGTGGTGATGAGCCCGCCGCGTACTTTACAAGTGACACATGACACTGTGGGGGTGCGGGGGGTGGGACAGCAGAAGGAGCTGAGGTAGTTCTCTGGACCCCCCTCCATGCTGGCAACACAGACACATACCACATTGTCAAACTATCCACATTTGCAACACCAACAATGATGTCAGGTATGACAGAAAATTCACACAATTGTCAGTAGGAACATAAACCACAAACAGGAAATATACACGTAACCAAAAAAATCTGGAGTACAAATTTCTTGGTGTATGTTATATCTATGATTGTTAATGTAAGGTTGATACATAAATAATAAAACAAGTCTGAAAAAACCCCATCTGCAAACAGTATATATATGACAATATTATATATGATTGTTAATGCTAGATTGATAAAAAAGAAAAGTTTGAAAAAGCACATTTACAAACACTATTGGAGTATAACAAGTTGTCTTGCAGATTTGTTTTCAACTTTATTATTTAATTCTTTATTTATCAACACAACATTAGTCAACCTTATTAACAAACTTCATGGATTCAGCACTTTTAATTGCCTGCCTCCAAGGTAAAGTTGTAACTTAAGGTTTGGGACAACAAAGCGATCACAAAACTACTGCAACAGTAACAATTCCAACACTGTACTGGCATCAGTTTCTCACCAGTCGATGCCACATGCCACTGCCCCAAGCCACTCGTAGAATTGTTCATAATCACAAGCATCTGCACCCCCTTTTGTGCATTCACTGCGAATCACCGGACACGACGCCATCATCTTCTTGGTCCGCTGTGTCTGCCTACACTGTGTGCATTCATAGCCATTGTTGCTAAAGTAGGCACCTATAGAACTAGGGCTGATAGACTCATCTGCAAAGAGAAAGGAATGTGTTACTGATACGACTGTGCAAAATGGTACGTAGTAAATGTGAATTTGTTCAACATTTTAATTGACCCTTTACCAATCATGTAATTCAAAATATCAGAATTTTTCTGTTCTTCTCCCAGTCTAATTATTTTTATTCTCGCCCAGCTGTGAGACTTTGCCAAGATGGTTTGGTGGTAGATAATTAATCGACTAACTGTCAGATGGCAGTGAATCCGGAGTCGCAAGAGACGTCTTCACATTGTTTAAATCTTGAATATTTTAGTCATATTTAACTAGTAGTAATAAGTATTATTGTTATAATTATTATAATAATTAGAATGATTATACCAACAATAGGCTGCCTGCTAAATTACATTTTCCAAAGCACTTCACAATTTGCGATTTTACCCACATAACGTTCATATTACAAGTATATAACACGACCGAATGGTCAACTGTAGTGGAGGCAAATTATTCTAACTGCAAGTGCATGCTCTTTGAACTTGGGTAAGCACATTTTGTTGCCACAACAAAGCTAGCAAGTGGGATGAAGTATACATGAACTTCCTGCTAATACTAGTTTGAGTCGAGGCTTCTGGGTAATGGACAGAGAGGGGTGGTTTGATAGGGTCTGCTGGAGGACTAGCCTCGGTTACCCAGACTCCGTCAGGTGGCAGCACTTTTAAGCCCCCTCAACTACGCCTGGGACAGTATATATGCTTAAGTTTCTACATCCGGGCAGCCTTACCCCAGAATAGGGTAGAGACGCTGATTGGCTCTCAGGCCAACTATGAAATAAAAATTTAAATAACGATATAGTTTTACAAGATAATAATATCATTTGAAAAGTATTCACCATTGAACTTATATTAACACAACAGTAAGTAACAATTCAAATTTACCGTTGTTTATAAAATAAGAATTACGGCAGGATTAACCAGTATCCGTGAGGTGGCAGCATTGTCTAGCCCGACACGGATAGCATACAAATTAAATAAGGAAACCTTTTGATCAAATAATGCTGTATTATAAAAACTATTAAAAATTAAACTTATATTAACCCAAAATAAATAGAAATACAAATTTGCAGTTATTTATTTAAAAAAATATTACGGCAGTGTCCGTGAGGTGGCAGCATTTTATAGATCACGCGGATACCAAACAAAAGCCGGCAAATGTCACCAGACTGTCTTCTCGGCGTAGTTCCGCAGCCGACCGACAGTCGGTTAAGCGAGACTACTGGAGGACACGCACCGTTTGGTAGCCAGGTGATGAGGAAGTCAAACTGTAGATCTAAGAACTCGGTGAAGCTTCGGAGCACTCTTTGGTAGTTCTTCTTTTCGGGCTTGAAGTGTGGCGCAATTAGGTCAATGGTCACCACTGGGGAGAAATTTCAAGATCATCTCAAAATGCAACAGTAAAAACACAGAAACTGAATGTAGTTGGCAGCTACCATTGTGATTGATATTGTGTTTCCCTGTTGCCAAAAAAATGAAAACTCACGAGACCTGCATTCCTCAACTAGTGTTGTGTCAACTATTTAATGTACGTATCAAAAATTATGAATTTTTTTAAAGGGCATCTTATCAAGTGGCATTTATGTCAGATTCCTCCAGATTTGGCATCAAAAGACTTGGTCTAGAGCTATAAGTGTTAATAGGCAGTCACCTTGCCATATTATGTCTGATTGAGGCGGTTTAGTTCTAGTACATTGTTGTAATTATGCCAAAAATTATATTAAAACAAATTGTTTTGATAATTTGAACAAGGAAAGGTACCCTCTTTTAATTGCTTTACAAAGATGGCGTAATTTGTACAGATAATTTGTATGAACTATACAGCTAGTTTAACGTGTTCACCATATTTCCGCCGCCTCTTGCCATTGAACAGGGATGGCTTTCCTTCCAGGCCCATCTTCTCGTATGTGTCCTTGTCCACGTTTAACATAAGTTCTCCTGCACAGCAAACACAACAAAGTCTTTAACACAAACAATAAAACAAATATATATATATATATATATATATATATTTTTCCCCATGTTCCAAAACATGCAACCAATAATAGTTACCACGGGGGTACTCATTTTTAGCAAATATTCATTTTTTTTTAAATATATTTCTTACCCCCATCAACAATCAAAGGATGGCTATTGTTGAAAGGTGGCGCCACCTGGAGACTGGATGACAAACACGCTTACCTGTAGGAATGACCGCGACACATGTCTCTATGTCTATTTGTGTCCCTTCCGATATCATGTACATATCTCCTGCAAGTATAAATGTGGAACATTATAAAAATACCTGTCAGTTCCACAGAAATTACAAAAACTACCGAGATTGGTTTAATCGCAGGTATGACTGAGTAGCTGTCCAACATCACCAGAAATAAGTTATGGTCTTATTTGAGCAGGTTTATAAGTCATAGTCGCATTTGAGCAGGTTGTTCACATGGTGCTGAGTACATGTACAATAAATAATTAGCACCTAACAACAGGTTGAAAGGCTGTTAGTACAAGTTTCATAACAAAGTGTCAACTTTACAAATGAACTAATCCGTGCTATGAATTTGATGATGCGTTATGCTACAATGTATTGTTGAAACAAGAGATTAGTTACCTCTTTTAACAAAGGCTTCGATGAACTCTACGTTAATCAGCCTGCCGAGAGGCAGGTTCTTGACGAGATATACTTGTTGTGCTGAGATGTCCTTCAACAGGTCATCAGGACATTTGCCAGTATCTGGCATAAGTATGTCAATCTGCAAAACATCATAATTTATTAAAACTGGGATGATTTTCCATCTTAGTAAACACATTTATATATTCACCTGTAAAGGAGGCCTACCACTGCAGAACATGACACCAGCTAAATTGCTGTTTTCTTGCAGCATAACTTAGTCAGATTTGGACAATAATCTGTATCATGCCAATCCCATCTTACCACACCATTTAAAAATCAGCATTATTTTTATTTACAAAATAAATCCCCTGAATCAGAGCTACATTAAATACCAAATGTTAGTAACAACAATCAGGAAATGTTATGCCAGAAATTTACTAGAATAACATCATAGAATATTATTGGACATGGGCAGCTCCATTGTAACAGGACAGCTGACATCACCAATGCCAACTCAGCCAAATTTGCCAGTCTATAAATACAGTGTGTATTGTTCCAGTTTGTGTCACCAAATTTCTTTTAGTGCTATAAGGGTAAGTACAACTTTTTTTATCCGCATGGTGCACTGTTTGGCATTATAACAGTTGTTAAAAACGTGACTCTGAATCGAATGGAATATAAGAAACGAGCTGGCATATTCATATAATAATGAATCAAGGCCATTTGATGCAACACTGCAATGACTGCAGTGACCATGTCAGAAAAGCTCCACGCCTTAACCAGTGATGCATCAGAGACAGAGGCAGTCATCAATGTCAGCCGTCAGAAACTGAGATTTCACGAGAATCTTCCAAGTGCTTTAAAAATTAAGTATGAACAAGCCACATGCATGTCATGATGATACTGTTGACTGACCTGACCCAGTGTTACAAACGGTTCCATTTTAATAAGGAATGTTTATCTAATTTTTAACTTAACTGATTGGTCTGAAATTGGTGTGTGATAGTAAGAAATGTAACATATTTATGTGTGACAGGTATCCTTGTCAAAACAGCTCAATTTCTGTGTATGTCTTCTTCTTATACGACCCATGGCATGCCTCTGATCATGCCTATGCCGTCAACCACATGATGGACACTCTCCAACATGTCGTGAATAGCTTTACATACTCATTATCGCCCAAAAAAGAGTGTATGTCCAATGTACGAACTAGTATCATAACTAACGGTTTGACAAGTATACGTACTCCATGATTGAAGAAATGTTTGTCTACTATATATTTATGGGACGATTTTTCTGCTGCAAAATTTGATTTTTCGAATAATAACTTATATTGCGGCGCGTCAAAGGAAGCGGCCATGTTGGAAGCTGCAGCGATATCATTGAATATTGTTTACTTTGAGAGATTCCACCATTTCGGAGCAAGATAAAATCCTTTTAATAAACATATGCACGCATTGCGCCTTTATACATATGTTTATCTCGAATATCAATCCATACAACCATATTCGTTTTAAAATATGTTTTCGTAATTGTTTTATAAGATTTGTAGTCGCAACGCTATGTCATTTGTTTTACGAATTACCTATTTATCAGTAGTACAGTATTTAATTTTTTTGTAACAGTATTCTTATTTTCATGCGATAACATATTTACTTTGGCTGGCAAAGATTGTGGCAAGTTTAATGTAAGGACGTTAATGTAATTGAGCTAAATCGTGACATGTATTATCAGTGGAAATTATGAACGGAGTCCAATTATGAATGCAATACACAAGACACACCGTGTCGTTATGCAGCTGATTGTGGCATTTTCAGAGGATAAAAATAGAACAACCAATCACGCAAACCATAACAGTCCACCAATGGAACCATAAATGAACGATAACTGGGCGGGGAGGTGCTCGTTTTGCTGTTTTTTTATGAACAAATTGACATGGCGCCCTAAGACTAAGTCTCAGAATTGTTAACATTCTTTTGATACACTGTTCGAGCCTAATTGCCTGACAACATGGGTTGAAACTCCTTACTCCCGTGTTTTAAAGATGAACATGATGCTGACAGAGACAGATACTGAGATAGTGCGGAGACCGCCGATCTGAGACTCGGCTTCTGCTCCAAGCGAAGCGGTAGCCGGCGGTGTTGGTAACGATTGCTTTGAAATGTCGGTGTGGAAACCATGCTCTTGTCCTGGGTATTCAGTTATCGTTAAATTCACATACTATCGTGTCATTACGTCAATTGTATTTGAGAAGATGCTTACGAATAATTGTATAAACACATAATTTTTTATTTAGTCGTAGACTAGGCTAGGCCTAGGATAGTTACTAAAAGTACATAATAATAACTGATGTGGAAGTTGCGGTAGCTAGAGTTAGCCAGAATGGATGACGTCAGTCAGTTACTTGCGGCATGCGAGGAAGGCAGTGTCGAGACTGTTGAGAGTCTACTTGACCAGGGCATGTGTGTTGACTCGACGGATGAGAGCGAGATTACTCCTTTGCAAGTGGCTGCCGCTAACGGCCATGAGCAATTAGTTCGCCAGCTCCTCATGCGGGGCGCTGCTCTCGACAAGCCAAATGCGATGGGGTGGACACCACTGCTTCACGCCGCTCGATACGGCCACATCCATGTCGCATCACGTTTACTACAAAACCAGGCAGACATCAACGCAAGGACAAAACTTGGTGCAAACGCAATAATGCTGGCTGCACGTGGCGGTCATCTCCCAACGTGTAAGTGTCTGGTGGAGGCTGGAATTGACCTGTGTCCAACCACGGGTGTTGGCAGCACAGCGTGTGAGTTCACGCCAGTGATGGCAGCCGCTCACTATGGTCATGACACCGTGGTCAGATATCTGCTTGACCGAGGCTTTGATGTCAACAGTCGGACGCCTTCGATGGGGGTCAGTGCACTCATGTTGACCGCACTTAATGGTCACATGACCACAGCACAAGTTCTCATTGAAAGGGGTGCAGACCCAAACTTTACAAATGTGAATGGCCAAACTGCTCTAGATATTGCGACTGCCCGGGGCCACAGGGAAGTACGCGGCTACCTCGATCGTAAGACCTCCAACAAGCCTCACCATGGTGAGTCAGTCTATAGTCTACCACACTAACAGCTACCAAGAATGAATGTGGTGTGTGTATAATAAGATGTATAAGTGTTGGTTTGCCCAACTGTACTGGAAAAATACACACATTTAGTTTCTCATGAAGACGTTTTAAGAAATATTTCCCAACATTTGATGACAGATTTGTTTAAAGTGAAAAAAAAAGGCAACAGTTTAGTGTTATGCACCTAAAAGAGTTTACACTAGCTAATCATTTGCATCTACAATCCAATTTTTCACCTTAGTGGTTACCTCAGAAAGTGGTCTTAAAGTGGGAAAATCTAGCTAAATCACCGACACCATGAACCGGCCCCTCTTGGACCTTGCAACCAATCACAACCCAGCAGTTTGGAAAAGTAATACGTCAGAGAGTCGTCTGCTGGTTCAGCTGTCATAACAGAGAGCCAAGCGGTACGCTAAAAGTTGCCTTACGTCGGTTTACCACGAAATCGCGACAGCAATATGCCACACTGTTCCTCATACGCTTATGGTAACAGTACAGTGAAAGACAGCATCACTAAGATGTCTTCTTGTTAACCTTTGAATCGAGCAGAACTGAAACAGTGTTTCGGTGGATTCGTTGGGACAGTCACAGACACAGCGCCGATCCAAGACGACCCAATTTGATTGACCTAACCATCAAAACGACCACCAACAGCCGCCAAACTTATCCTAACGTATGTTACATACATATACATACACTACGTTATAAAATAAAATCACTTGCATTCCTCTAACGAAGAAAATCCATAAAACAAATGCGCTGATGTCGACGGCAATATACAAAACACTGTATTAATTATCGGGACAATAAATCACTGAAATTTAAGCAGAATATGAATATAATATGGGAAATATATGGTGGTAGAAAAAGAAGGTTTTGGAGCATTCAAAAATAATATTATGTTATTGTTTCGTTATCATTGTTAAAAACATCGTTTATATAATAGCTTGCATGCTTGCAGTACACGTGGGATGTTTATAGAAATATTCTGAAAATTAACAATGTGAAATCATCGAACAACACGTAATTTTATGCAAACACATGCATTTTTTTAATATTACCTGTGGGTAGCATTCTTCTTATTGCATATATTTTAATAACATCATATTGTGAAGCGCCACAAACAATTATGGATTTGGCGCTATAAGAAAAAAAATATTATAATTATATTATAAGAAAACTTAATATTTTCTGAAGATCTTTGTAATGATAATAATTAATTATTACTTGATTAATTAAACTATTTCGCGCGTGTGAATGCAGTAAATAAAGTTTATAAATTCGCACGCACCACCACGCCGCCTAACGTTATTTTGTGTAAATCTAACTTTTATAGCGATGTTACGGTAACCGAAGAGCCTGAGTTGCCGTAGGGATCTGCGATCGAGTTACTTTTGTGAATTTTCTTCGTTAGAGGAATGCAAGTGATTTTATTTTATAACATAGTGTATGTATATGTATGTAAGACAAGTGATGAGAAGTTTGGCGGCTGCTGGCGGTCGTTTTCATGGTTAGGTCGGACAGTACATGTCATTGTTGACACCAGTCGATGCCGTGTCTGCCTCTGGACTGGTTGTTTCTCTTCTCGTCATTTCAATTTCCCTTGGGTCTTCACCACCACGCACATCTGGTCTGTCTGACAACACATGCCTTTGTCTTTGTGGCTGAAATCTATATCCAGCCACTTCTGAATCCGTGCTATTTCCGTCAGACGAAGAATCAGAAAATCCATGTTATTATTTACGCTCTTTTGTGAGCGCAAAGTCACAGCGCCACCCGACGGAGTTGCCAAGAAGTAGTACGACAACCACTGGCCTATCAGTGGCGGCGAGTCTCATACGTCACTGTTTTTTTTAAATGGCGTTTTCCATAGACTTTCTATAGATATATGTTCTACAATTTTTTTCTGCTAAACCGCTGACGTTAAAAATGTGATTGAGGTTGGAAATTGTTAGTTTTTCTTAGCTCTATTAGGCCCATATCACCAAACCGTTGCCTTTGTTTTCCCTTTAATATTTGGCTGTCATGACATGTGGCATTGTTAATGTTATGGGTGGACTAAAATATTACTAACTTACTGCACGTTTTTACAGCCACAGAAGATGTGAAGCCAGACATCATTGAGGCAGTGAAACAAGGTCAGTTGTAATAGATATTGTAAATTAGTGTAATGACTTGGTGTAATTTCTGCTAGAGTTCTATGGCCAAAGAATTAACCCACATCCATTGGTTTATACATTACAGCACGTCTGGGGGTCGAATGATTGGATTTGCACTTAGCTTTTTAAAATAGCAATTGCCTGTAGTGAGTTGTAGTTACCAAGATAATCAATGGAGTTCAGTTACATAAATTTTGTATTTTTAATCCAAAATATAAATAATAATACTGTTTTCTTAATTTCTATACATGTTGCATGTCCATCTTAGTTGTATAAATGATATTATAATGTAACAAAATTAATTGATTTTAATTCGGATTGTAAAATATAGCTATTTAATAATTATTTAATAGATGTTGCTACTTTAATTTCTTGCATGCACAGTTTTTGTTGCGAGTTTTCCAGAATCTGTCTTGTGGATGTCAAGCAATTGAATTTTGAGACATCAGCCTATTTAATAATATTTTCCTGTGTATGTTAGCTGCTGCTTGTTGCCCCAGGAGTCGTGGTACGGGTCGAAGAGATTTTGCGTGATGACGTCACACAGCGTGATGCCTGCTCACCAGAAGATGGCGCCACCCCACTGATGTTTGCTGCGATGACGGGTCGACTTGACATCTGTCAGCTGCTGCTTAAAAGTGGGTGTGACATCAACAAGCAGGACACGGTCAGTGGGTGGACCGCTCTCATGCAGGGCATCTACCACGGGTGAATATAAAATTATTTATTTCAATTATTTAAATAGTATAGTCTGTTGCTAATTGTTTACTAACTAATTAATGATGTTCTTAAGATTAATTTGAAGATACATTTTCTACCAAGTTGTGCTTAGTATGTCTGTAATAGTGTTTGCAGATTGAAAGTTACGACCCCACAACATGATCAACTGGTAGTAAACAAAACACCCAGCTTATATTTTCTGTTTCTGCTCATTTGTTGCATTCTTTTACTTCCCAGGCATTGACTCCAGACAGAAAGGTCTCTTACAAAAGACTCGGGCCACATGGGGTGAATCAAATCAAATGGTCAAAATGATGACAGACAGATTTGAACCAGCGTTAACAGTTTGTCACTTCATCAACTGGACCGTCACACCCAGCCAAGACAAAACTACTGCACTTGGACAGTTTTGTTTAGCATTCCCTCACCGAATTTTTACAGTGAAAATTTAGGTTACACTGTTTTCATTAATACAAATAAAAACGTTGGAACAACGTGATATAAAAAGTTGATTCTTTGTTTCAACAAACTTGTAATGATTGTGAATGATTTATTTTTCAGAAAGAAAGCTGTGGCAAAGTTTCTCATTAACGCGGGTGCCGATGTCCTCATACCTGCCAAGAATGGATGCACAGCATTTGACATGGCGTCACTGATCGGTAGACTACTGGATATTTTATTCTGAAACAAATGACTTGTGATAATAGTTGCCTGCCCAAGCCACATGGTCAGCATTGCAACCTAAATCTGTATTTTCTATCTGCTGCTTTTGTGGGCTATGGAGAGACTAAGCACCTTCTAGCGTGAAATCAGTTGAAAATATTGCTAAATTCCGTCATCATTTAAAAACATATCTGTACAATCTGGCCTATCCACCATAGCTCCCTGGCGCATCAATCAATCTGATGACAACTTGATTTGTTTACCGACTATGAGATCGATTAATCCTTTTTTGTTTTGATGCGCCTCTGAGCTTGGTTTCTAAGGATATAGGCGCAATAGAAGTTAACTAATTATTATTATTATTATTGTAAACTCGCCACTTAAGATCAACCATTTTAATAAAACAATGAAGCTTGAGACTCCTTTCTATGGGTACTTGAGTCTACTCAAGAATTTTGTTTTTGTAGTACTTTTATTTTATTTCATGACCTATTTATTTATTTTATTACCCACTTATTTATAATTTTACTTGTACCCCATAATTGCTTTAGTTGTTTTTTAAGTATTGTACTTTTTTATTTTATTTTATTTTGTATTATATTATATTTTATGTATACATATGGACTATTTGTCAGAAATAAACATACAGCCTGTACTACTACTACTACTGTTGTTTTAGATGATGTCGACACTGAGTTGTATCGGTTGATGGCCGCGAAGGCTGTCCAGATAAATCGGACAGAAAAGAAGAGCAAGACTTGGTCGAACAATTCACGACAGAGCAGCACTGTGTCTGCTGTGACTGATTTGGAGCATAAGTACGAGGCTGGGTCAGTACACGACTGGACACTCAGTGTAGTGTGTCTTTGGCAACTTCTATTAATAGTAGTAGTATGTTTATTTCAGACAAATAGTCCATATATGTATACATAAAATATAATACAATTTAAAAAAGTACAATACTTAAAAACAACTAATGCAATTATGGGGGACAAGTAAAATAATAAATAAGTGGGTAATGTAATAACAATAAATATATAGGTCATGAAATACAATTGAATAAATAGGGTAAAGAATACAATACAATATTATGTGTACAATAGGTATCTCCAGTATGTGTACATCAAGCTTCTAAATTTGTGTCAGTATGAAAGTAATTGACAAATAAACGGTTTTCAGACTGATGAAGGCAACATAAAAGGCTAAATATTGATGAACGAATATGTTCATTAACAGATTTATGTTGATTGACCATTCTCTTGTGTGACCTCCGACTTGTGTCACCATAATGTTAAGTGTGGATTGTTTGTAAGAATAATAGACATAGCAAACGCCACCAATGATCACATAAGTGGATCATGTTCTCTGTAGCAATTACAAATGATCACCACATGCTGTCAAAATGTGAGTGAACAGGTTGCAAAAGAACCTACAGTGATGTGGATAAGTTGTACAAGTTGACGTGAATGAGAGAGGACCACAAATATTGAAGATTATCCACATTTTGCTTGTTACCATGGAACCATGGCTTGGCACTGAAGTTCAACACATGTTTTACATAGTACATCTTATCCAGGTGACATGTATTACTAACATACGTGTAAAGTTTACGATATTGTTTTGATTCAGGAATGTGGAACAACAGAAAAATGGCTTGAAGGTGAGATTTTAAACCTCCATTACGAGTCTTTCTCTGGCATGTTATTTGTATATTATTTTTTCCATTTGAAATCATATTAGTTTATTTTCCACGTATGTACACACATATGTACACTTATGAAACTTACAGTAATAGTTTTTTTTTATAGCTTTGCATTGTCAAAGGCAAGAATCAATATGATTGTATTTAAGAATATTATTTCAGATTTTTTTTATATATATATATATATACTATATACTTTATATAGACTTGTTCCTTATGTCACATGAATATTCAGAACTTTTTGTATCGGTGCTGCCACCTTGTGTGCTGTAGGCCTGGTGGAGCCGAATGTCGAATAGATTCCGCAACTTGAAGCTCGGTCGTACGTTCAACTTCAACACCAATCGTCTCGCACCACACCCAGGGGAAGGCAGCAGTAATGCCACCAGCAGCGACACCATCCTCAAACGCAGCCCTGCGTTGTCAAATGTACGTATTGTGATGTTTGCAGCGTTACATTTCAGCTGCTTGACATGAGAGAGTCTGTTTAGAAACAGTTATTTAAAGTACCAGAATTACCCAACTTGGTAATATATAACAGGAAGTGTTAAATATTTATTTGTTTGTTTGTTTCTTTGTTTCTTTCTTTCTTTCTTTATTTTTATTTATTTATTTATTTATTTATTTATTTATTAGCTTAATATAATAATTTTTAAATAGATAATTGATCATATTAAAGGACATTATGGGTCACTCTGGTGACCTTTGCTGATTTTGGCATCAACCCAAAGCTGGGCACTATGACACTATGACAGTTTAGCTAAGTCTTATCACATTACATATAAAAAGGTAGTTTTTGCATATATACTAAAAAAAATGGATGTTGCTACAAATATTTACACTTAGCCCACAGAACTGTTTCATTCCTTTTTATGACCTCGTACGCCCAGTTTTGCTCTTTAAAATGAACTTGGATCTTGTGCACTAAAAACTGTCAACACCAGGAATTGTCACCAGAACACATTCTCTGGCTCATCACGGAAATACAGTGTACTGAATCTGATGGCAGAATGAGAGATGTGACATTAATTTTGATTCAGCGTTTGACGTCAACCAACAAGAAGGGAGTGAAGGTAGATGTCACTGAGATGACATCAGCCATCAGCACTATCACCAGCTACGACACGATGCTGCTAGAGACCCAGGAGAGTGCGGCCGTCTACACACTGGTAACAGTTCACACCCACACTTCCTCATTACATAGGCTTAACTCATAGGGACAGTAAATATTCATTCCAATGTCTGTACGACTTCAACGATAAGCACCTCTGACGTTATGTGTGTATGTTGTATGTTGTTTCTTTTGTTTTTATTTGTGAAACGACGACCACAATTATAACTATAATTTTAAATTATATTGTAGATTAGTCTTGTATTTTATTTTGATTAATGTTTACATACCGTTTTAATAATTAATTTATCTCTATTTTTATTTCTCTTCTCCTGTATTTTATATATTTATGACGAACGCTGCAAAATTACTTTTTCCAGTCTGGGACAATAAAGTTTTATTGTATTGTATTGTTAATCATGACAGGGGATTCACATTGGTTGTTAAGCCATAGCTGTTTTATACTTAGGTTGCATGTTTATTTTTATTTCGGTCTACACTGAATAACTACCTTCGTGTTGTTAGAAATGTGTCTCCAATTAATAATAAAAATAATTTTATTTGTAAAGCACTGTATATCAGAGGCACATAAAATACATACATATTTAAAATATTCATAATCAATATAAACTTACATGTAAAGACGAAATGCTAAAAGATAATAAATAGACAACATTCTAAAAATCCTAGTTCATAAGCTAAACTTATCAGCAATAAATAGATAAAATTAACTAACAAATAACTAATCAAATAAATTAATAAGTTAATAATAAAGTAAGTAAAACAAATTGCAAAACTATAATTACAGTTAAAATAAATTCATTATAAAATACCATACAAGTAGTTTACAAATGTGGCCTTAAAAAGATGTGTTTTTTAAGTTGGCAATTCAGATCTGAATGGTCCCTTTGTGTTTTTATAAATGTTTCACCAGTTGGCAGTTTAGATCCCAATGGTCTAATGAAGTGAATGACCAAATAGTCATTGTTAGAGGTCCACGGAAGAGATGTTGCTGGAGATGATTGTCCCTGAGGTATTACTGTTATATAGATTTTTATCTACACACATGACTTGCTGCTTCAGGGCATGAACTCTGTGAGTCCGAGCATTCAGGACAGAACAATCAAGCCAGTCATTCCACCATTCCTGCCGCCACCCACCTTCGAAACAGACCGTCCCAAAATGCCTCCTGTTAGCACTCGCCGCTATATCGCATCGTTTGGCAGTACATCTACCCTGGTGAGTTCAGTCGCAGTCATTTGGCAGTACATCTACACTGATGAGTTCAGTTAGAGTTGTTTGGCAGTACATCTACACTGGTGAGTTCAGTCAGAGTTGTTTGGCAGTACATCTAAACTGGTGAGTTCAGTCAGTCGTTTGGCAGTACATCTACACTGGTGAGTTCAGTCAGAGTCGTTTGGCAGTACATCTAAACTGGTGAGTTCAGTCAGAGTCGTTTGGCAGTACATCTACACTGGTGAGCTAAGTCTGAGTCTTTTGGCAGTACATCTACACTGGTGAGTTCAGTCAGAGTCTTTTGGCAGTACATCTACACTGGTGAGTTCAGTTAGAGTCGTTTGTCAGCACCAAAGCTCTGTGTCCATGTTGCTGAGATTTCACTGGAATCTCCACTTTGAAAATATGTTGTGAACAAACTACAAGCATAATATTGTTGCATGATATTGTTTGTATTCATTCTTAGTTGTATTGGCGTTTCCATTTAAGATGATTTCGTAACTAAACTGATTTTATAACAAAAATGTAATCTTCTATAATCAACCATTTAGTTTGATTAATTTTTGTTGTGATAAATTGTCAGACACACTATTGAGATACTTGTATTGCATCTGATAAAAATAATTCTCCACAAGCTGTAGGATAACTTAAATGTGTAAGCGAACATTTCAGACATCCGCCCGTCCGATAGTGCCCCCTGTGAAGCTCCTGCAGAGTTACTCGACGCAGAACCTCGCGAGTACTCCAGCCAGTCCCTCCGCCTCACTCCGCCTCCAACACAGCAACAACGCCAGTCCCTCGTCATCAGGGGGCGCCAGCGGTGTGAGTGTGTTCACGCGGTCACGGTCCAGTGCAACCAGCAGCACGCTGACGGCGGGCAGCGATCGTAAATTAGGTACAGTTATTTTTTATTTTAAATCTTTTTTTTTTAATTTAATTTTATTTAAAAAAATATTGATTTGATTTTTTTTCATTGGATGGCATTGTAACAGGATTGTATGTTATAAAAAAATAATTCAGAAGTATAAATTATTACATTATTTTGTTGTAAATTATGTATGTTGATTCGAGAATATATAGATTAATAATTAATAATAATAATAGACAGTGTTTACCGTTTCCTATCTAAATATTGCTGTTGGTACAATTACCGTCATGGTACATTCATCAATGTTGTTAAATGTCACTCTCGATAGTCATGTGTCATTACAGGTGATTGTTACGCGACGGCTGTCATAAGAATATATCACAGGAAGATTGTCACCTGCTGTCAAATGACAGTCAACCCTGACACTGGTGACAGCTTCTTTGAGCCAACAGAACCATTAAAACAGACAACTGATAATCTCATCAAATTAATTATAAGTGATGCTGATGAACTTACAATGTTTTAAATTGTTATAAAGACAGTGCAAGCTTGTGTATTCTTTAGAAATGTTTTGCAGGTTCCCTCAGGGATTCGTCCAGCTCCACCCTTCAGCCCCAGTTTCCACCCATCAACTCTCCCAACTTCCTGGCCATGCAGCACTACTACAGGTGAGTAGGGGGCAGTGCAGCACTACTACAGGTGAGTAGGGGGCAGTGCAGCACTACTACAGGTGAGTAGGGGGCAGTGCAGCACTACTACAGGTGAGTAGGGGGCAGTGCAGCACTACTACAGGTGAGTAGGGGGCAGTGGAGCACTACTACAGGTGAGTAGGGGGCAGTGCAGCACTACTACAGGTGAGTGGGGGGCAGTGGAGCACTACTACAGGTGAGTGGGGGGCAGTGCAGCACTACTACAGGTGAGTGGGGGGCAGTGCAGCACTACTACAGGTGAGTAGGGGGCAGTGGAGCACTCTTGTTACAGGTCTTCTTAGTTCTTAGGTTGTTTCCTCCAAACAGCCCAAACATGGGCTAACGCAGTTGTTCTTCTCTAGAATTAGTGAGTCCACTACAGGTTACACATTTACCCCCTGTGTGGGATCTTTTACTTCCCCTGGCATAGACACCAGATGGAAGGGACCACCGGCTTTTAGTATCTCTTCCGAAAGACACAGGCAAATGTGGGGTAAACGAAATTGCCTAAGTTTCGAAACGGTGGTAGGTGGGATTGAACCACCGTCCCCTCGATTGACAGTCCGGCGCTCTACTGCGCGACCACCACTTCCCACTTTCAGAGGGGTGCAAGACAACAGCGTGGTTGTAGATACATGTAAAAGTCTTTGTACGTTGTTACACGTATATGCTACAAGCCAAACTGGTGGGAATCATTCAGGGTTAGCTCATACATTCCCTAGAACAGCAGTTGTTAGCAAAGACCTAACACAGCACTGACAGGATGCTAACCATAACCAAAAGGAGTTTTATAAGTTCATTTGTACGTGAGGTCCCACCTCATGCTCGGAAGGCATCCTGGTGAAGTTGTCTCATGTTTAGGTCCGCAAATGCCGCCTCAAGTCACACCAGGAGTCGCGGTGGGTCGTCAAAGGACACAAGCTCGACACTGACGCCAATGACAGCCCACACTCCCCGGGTGAGTGGTCATTGTTCCTGGACACTGGACATTCAGTGGAGTGGACACTGGCACTGGATGTCCAGTTAAGTGGCAGTTTTCCACTTTTTTGCAATTCAGGATGCAGGTCTAAACCTGTAATGGTAATCATGAATTTGATAGACAACTTATGTTGATAGAAGGTGTCACATGTGTGTGTGACGTGTCATGTCATGTCACATGTGTGTGTGACAGTCTTGAATTGATTATTCAACTATATATTTAGCTATAGGGTTTTTAGTGGAATGTAATGCAAAAATCTATTTGTGTGGTTCTCGTAGCACACAATGAAAAAATTGTCACATAAAAACCACTACATTGGGTGTGTCTATTTGCAGACTGGTCACGGCAACCGTGTTTCCCCTCAGCCTACTATTACTGTTGCTGATGATGGTAAGATATATGTGCATCATATACCACACACACAAGCCCTTTCATCCAAACAACCTACATTTTCAGTGCTCCTTCCAGCAGGAAAGCACAGGCAGCTTCAGTTACTTTCTCTGCCCAGAATTGGAACCAACATTGGAACTTCTTCCATCTCAGTTATTTAAGACTCTTTGATATTCACATGCTGCTAGTGTTAGGTCAATATGACGCACCATGTCGAATCTTAGGCAAATTTGTTCACTCCATGTTGGTACAGTTCACTCAGCTGTATAAATGAGTACATGGCTATAGATAGTGGTGGATACAGATAGTCTCCTGTACTACTTGAAGCCGAGAAGTCACGATAATTTTCAACTGCCAAGGAATGTTGTGTAAAACACTTTGAGAACTTCTAATGAATGGGTACGGCAATTTATAACTTACATTTAACACGTTTTTCATTTTGCGAACTCGTAAGGCGTAAGTCACACTGGAATGTGTCTCTCTTCCAGATGACTTGAGCAGCATCCTGAAGATGTTGTCCCTGGAGCGGTATCAGCCCATCTTTGAGGAGCAGGAGGTGGGTCAGAGGTCACCAAGGGCAGCCAGTCATGGTGTTTGCGTTTGGATAGGATCCAAACTGTGAGGTGTTTTCTGGAGTTGTTTATTTTCATGTAGTGGGAAGGTGTCTGTCTGACCAGTTGACACACGATCCAGTGTCTACTTAACCAGTTGAGACCATCGTCTACAACATCCAATGTGTCTAACTAGTTGTGACCGCTTGTCAGTGTTTGTCTGACCAGCTGAGACCACACACTGTCCAGCATTTGTCTGACTGACTGTGTGTGTCTGACCAGTTGGGCCCACAGTCCATTGTCTCACCAGTTGAGCCCACAGTCCATTGTCTGTCTGACCAGTTGCAACCACTGTTCAGTGTCTGACTGGTCAGTTGTGATCTTGGTCCAAAGTCTGACTGGTCAGTTGTGATCTTGGTCCAAAGTCTGACTGGTCAGTTGTGATCTCGGTTCAAGGTCTGACTGGTCAGTTGTGACCAAAGGCCAGTGACTGACTAATTGTGACCACAGTCCATTGTCTGACTGACCACTTGTGACCAGTGTCTGTGTGCCCTCAGGTGGACATGGAGGCCTTTCTGACCCTGACAGAGAATGACCTACAGGAGATTGGTATCTCGCAGGAGACGTCTCGCAACCAGATCCTCTCAGCCATCTCAGAACTCAACAGTGGCAAGGTGAGGTCTATTGTCACGTAGGAATAATACTACTAAGTTTTATTTGTAAAAGCGCCGTATATCCGGAAAAATGTCCGCTCAGAGGCGCATAAAATACATTGTAACACACACATATTTAAAATATTCACAATCAGTTCAAACATGCACGTAAAGACGAAACGTTAAATGATAATAAATAGATAATAAAATAAAGCTTCTAAAAATCCTAGCTCATAAGCTAAACTTATCAGCAATAAATAGATAAAATAATAAATAAATAATAACATATACTAATAATTCAATAATAAAGTAAAAAGCTATAATTACAGTTAAAATACATCCATCATAAAATACCCTACAAGTAGTTTACAAATGCGGCCTTAAAAAGATGTGTTTTTAAGTTGGACTTCAAAAGTTCAAGTGAGTGTATTAGGCGCAGACCACTTGCAACGTGATTCTGCACTTGTCAATAAATTGTCAAGAACAAACCATGTCATGACCTCTAGGTTGGTGCCGTCATCATGTTTGAGGTTGACATTGGCATGACATCATAGATCCTCTCATTATTCAGAGGTAGATTATGTCATGAACCACAGGTGTAGTTCTTCACAAAACAGTTCAGATAACAAATAATACAAGATATGCTGACTGTTAGTCAAAGTAGGTTGTTGTAGTGGATGATGATGTTTGACAGTAACTCATGGTCTCCTTCAGGGTCGTGAAAGGCTGAACTACCAGGAGTGTATGTCACAGTTTGACACAATGTACTTACGAAATGCGGGTAAGTATAAATAATGCAACTACAGGGTGTAACATTGCTTGGTCCCACCATGTTCTTAAATAAACGCATCTTATATACGTATTTTGGCCAGTCTCCCATCCCCTGCTAGTTTTGGGGGCTAACATCCCTTACTTTTATGGCCAACTTCCAATCTCCAGCCTGTTTTAGGGCCAACTTTCCAAGCACCGGTACATGTCCTTGTTTTTTTAGGGGATATCCTGCCATCTTTTCCTTGTCTTATAGTAATTTTCTCATCTCTTGTCTTAGTGCCATCCTAGCCTGCCCTCTGTGTTAGGGTAAATTTTTCTTCTCATCTACCTGAGGTCAACCTCCCAACATAAAGTTTGACCTGTGTCATGTGTTTGTTGCTGTAGGTTCCGACACAGCCGACTGCTGGAGCATGCAGGATGATGACGCGAGAACGACAGAGTTGACTAAACCTTGTGTCTCCTGACACATCCCAGCATGCACCACTGTGTCACCAACTGTGCTGTTAATCCATCACGAATGTCACATTGGATTTGTCACTAGTCGTACCACAGTGTGATATGTCCAAGCAAGCGCTATCACAAGATGACAAGGAGAACCTCTCCGTGCCTCACAAGGAGAACCTGTCCGTGCCTCGCAAGGAGAACATCTTTGTGCCTCACAAGGAGAACCACCCTGTGCCTTGCAAGGAGAACCTGTCCCAGCATCGCAAGGAGAACCTTTCCGTGCCTCACAAGAACTTCTGTGTGCCTCGCAAGGAGAACCTCTCCGTGCCTCGCAAGGAGAACATCTTTGTGCCTCACAAGGAGAACCACCCTGTGCCTTGCAAGGAGAACCTCTCCCTGCATCGCAAGGAGAACCTTTCCGTGCCTCACAAGAACTTCTGTGTGCCTCACAAGGAGAACCTCTCCATGCCTCGCAAGGAGAACCTTTCCGTGCCTCGCAAGGAGAACTCTCCATGCCTCACAATGAGAACCTTTCCGTGCCTCACAAGAACTTCTGTGTGCCTCACAAGGAGAACCTCTCTGTGCCTCGCAAGGAGAACCTCTCCGTGCCTCACAAGGAGAACCTCTCCATGCCTCGCAAGGAGAACCTCTCCGTGCCTCACAAGGAGAACCTCTCCGTGCCTCGCAAGGAGAACCTCTCCGTGCCTCACAAGGAGAACCTCTCCATACCTCGCAAGGAGAACCTGTCAGTACCTCACTAAACACTTAGTGCAATATGAACCTCATTTGAAAATCTGATTGTGCCCCCGGGGTTATTAAGTTGTGCCTCCAGGGTTGGTTATCAAGTAGTTCAACTACCCCGTGTTAGACACCTTCATTGTACACCTACCTGTGCAATGTTGGTATTTAGGTTGTCGTGTCAATCAACAATTAGTGTTCAGTACAACTATGCAAGTCAGAAAGCGTCTTCAAATGTTTCAGCTATGTTCTATGTATGTATATGATATTTAATGTTATTATTTTTACTAGATGTATTATGCACAAAGCATGTCGAAGAGAGCATGTAGCTGCCATGGCATATATTCATGTTGTTTTAGTATATTAGATTGTACATTTACAAATAGCTATTTATCTGTGATATACATATTGTAAATTCACTCAATAAAGTGCCATACAAACTGAAACCAGAGTTGGATCAAGTTGTGTAACTGTGTTTGTAACTGATTAAGCAATTGCTGTAAGTAAATGTATTTGATTAGTGTCGTACTTTGTCATGTCAGTTAGCATATTTTGTATGTCACATCTAAAATACATCAAAGCAGCAGCCTCAAAGATTGTGTTCAATACTACATAAAAAGGACATGTTGTTAGTTATTCAGGAAGACTGCACTGGTGCCGGGTGTCATCAGCCAACAGTGCAAAAGTAGACAGCTAGTAGTACATAGTATTGCCTCCTCAGAGAACACAGTTGTGGAGTGGCACCAAAGAGAGCACCTGCCAACAAGGAATTTTCAAACAGGATGCAGTTGAGGATTCTGTTACCCTTAAATTCCGATGCCCTCCATGCAGACCAAAGAGTGTGTGTGTGTGTGTAAAGGTATGTGTGGAAGAATGTGCAGTACAAGTACCATCCGTGGAACAAGTTGTCTAATGGATTGATGCCAATAATCCAGTGTGGTGATCGCCAAGAAGAGTCTGGAATATCACATCCAGGCAGTGGCAATAACATGTTCATGAACGAGGACTTCAGCAGTGGTGTCTACTGGCTGCAGGGCCATGAACATGCACAACGTATCTTCTTAAACCTTGAGTCACCCAAAATAATTATTGTACAGTGACGCCATCTAGTGGATGGGTATAAAAACGTAAACAGCCACTAGGGTGTTTGAATGTTTGGACAATATATTGGACATAACGTTTTGGATCAAGTAAGTGCAGAAATGTTGTCGTTTTAATAATGGTTGAGATCTACCTGCAAAATATGAGTGTGTTTTCTCTGAACATGACTTTTCCAACCAGATCAATCCTATGAATATATAAAATTTATTTATATACACCTGTTACATTTGTACATTACACTAAGACATTGCAAAGATGAGGCTCTGCCTCATAATAGCAGGAAATATAACGTACACGTTGCAAGCATGACTGCTTGTTGCAAGTAATTCTACATGTACAATACAATGGGTGTCTACTGGAGTCAACTGTTGCCACCCATGCTAACATCTAGTTAAATCTCGCTAATAACATGGTCCAATCAACTGTCACCCATGCTAAGATCCAGGTAATTGTCACCCATGCTATGATCTAGTTAAATATCACCAGTGCTATGATCAATCAATTTTGCTAAGATCCAGTTAATTGTCGCCCGTATAAGGATGCCATTCCATGAATGTGATGACAAAGTTAAAAATTTATATTTAAAAAACTGAGTCATGATACAGTTAATTATATTGTCACTACTCAAAGCAGTGACCAAGTTAAAAAGATCACTCACAGACCGTCATGGCCCACCTAGCTGCGTAACTAATATGTTGTCAGTATTTGACATTGTCCCCAGTCAGTAACTAACAGTGACACCACATACGACGGACATGTTCTACGATGAATGACTGAGTAACTGTGACGCGGGTGTGTGTTGTGATGACGTCGACGTTTGAGAACTGCGTTGTCTCCGATCTTTGTTCTTCAACATGAACACGCTGCGGGCCGACGTGTGGATCTTGGCGAGGTGTGTCTTGAGCGGCACCGACATGGCACCGGCACTGGCCAGGTTCCGCAGACCCTCGATCACATTCGGTCCTTCGAAGCGCACACGACAGTGAAACGGGCCGTCTCGGGACATGCCTGGGGCGTGAGGGTGACCGCAGAACTTGGTGAGCATCTGGGGACAGCAGAAACAATAAAAAGGTAAGTTTTATATAGCGCAGTATCCAGTCCAGTCAAGAAAATGGAGGTGGATAGGACATACACTCAGGAAACCACCAGAAACAATCATCCGTTAAGCCATCACATGGAACCCCCCAGGGAAGAGGAGAAGAGGTAGAACACGAAACACATGGCAGAGAGAGACACCGAAAAAGAAACAAAGGAGATGGGATGCACCAGGATGGCCACTGACAGAAAACAGTGGCATTCCTATGCAACCAGGGAGTAAAAAGTCATAAGTAAGTTGTATCCATTCCTTAGGGCTGCTCAAAGCGCTTTTACACTTCCTCGACAGACCTGTTCAATCATACACCATCTCAACTTCTCTGGGAAGCATCCAGCCACATGCTACAATTAATGCGCGAAGGTTGCTCGTACACATAATCACCACTGTCTATAGCCAGGTACTCATTTATACCGCTGAGTGAACAGGAGCAATGTAGAGTGAACAAAATTGCCCAAGGTTTTAACACCGCAGCACAGAATTTGAACCCGGGTTCTCTTAGTCAAGAGCCTGAAGCTTTACCCCTGAACCATTGCGCTCTACAATACTTTCTAACAAACCGATGGGGAAACACACCAAGAGATTCACTTACCATCAAGACAGTATGTTTTATTAAACTCGTCCATAGCGATGCCATCTGGATTTGCATACCACGTAATTGAAAAATCACTGAATATTATAACCCATTTATCGAACATTTTTTTAAAAACAAAAACCAGTCAGGGAAAGATGTCGAAGTGAGAAATGTACGAGTAATGTTTGATCTAGGAGTTGTCATGTCGTGATAATAATGCAATTCATACATTTAAAGCAAAAGCTGTGCAGACGAGGTGGCTGGCTACCAGAGAAGTGTCCAACATTGCATCTGTAAAATATCCTCTACATATACACTGTATCGGTTCACATCAGTCTGCCTCACTTCTAAGTGTTTATAGAAAATTAAGTATCGTTGACATCATTCGTACCTGATATTCAATTTTCTCTAATGTTGGCTGCTGGTTTGGCCCAAACGTCTCTGCCACGGTCTCGTCGTCTCTCTCCCTCTCCTGGCGATTCTCATACACAATGTCGTCACTCAACCGTGACGGCAGATCTACAAACGTAATGGCAAGTTGACTTTTTAAATTCAGATATCTCGTTTGGTTCGAATAAAGTAAAATTACAAAGCGTAACTATCACTAACTGTCTTAATTTGATAAACATGCTCAGAATGTTGCTATGGCAGACTGTTGAGTTTATGACAGTTGTTGGCATAGAATAGAGCAATCAATCGAGAGGCGTTAAAAATACCAGTGTCTATGAAAAGGGAAGTAAAAGGTCCTACAAAGAGGATAAGTTTGTAGCCTATAGTGGACAGTGTCTGAATGTATCTCTTACCCACAGTGCCTTGCTTCTTATGGTGGCTACAGCTCACTGAGTGGATCAGAACTGGCGCACACAAGGAAGTCATGTGGCTGTGCTTGACTTGCACCGTGAACAACTGCACTCACTAACCTTGTTTGGGTGTGAGTGTGCGTCCTGACAGAGGGTTTGGGTCGACCTGGTTGAGTCGGTACTGACTGAAGGACCCCTGCAACAAACACCACACAGTCAAACATACGAACATTAATCACAAAATCCACTTATACATTTCACACATATTTTCCTAAAGGGTTATTTATTCCACTGCAGACTTTGTAGTGTCATTAAAAAACAATAGTGGGGATTAAAGGCCCTCTACCAAGTCCTACCCTGGCTTCTGGCCCACATTAATTCACAAGAATAGAGGGCCCTGTACTCAGGCCCATCTTGACTCCCGAGGATGGAGGGCCCTGTACTCAGGCACACCCTGATTCTTCCTGAGGATGGATGGCCCTGTACTGAGGCCCACCCTGACTCCTGAGGATGGAGGGCCTTGTACTGAGGCCCACCCTGACCCCTGGTGATGGAGGGCCCTGTACTGAGGCCCACCCTGACTCCTGAGGATGGAGGGCCCTATACTGAGGCCCACCCTGACTTCCGAGGATCGGGGGCCCTATACTAAGTCCCACCCTGACTCCCGAGGATGGAGGGCCCTATACTAAGTCCCACCCTGACTCCCGAGGATGGAGGGCCCTATACTAAGTCCCACCCTGACTCCCGAGGATGGAGGGCCCTATACTGAGGCCCACCCTGGACTGAGGCATACCTGTGAGTGTCTGTTGAGGACGAGTTGACCAAGGGAGTTGACGCAGTGACCCCTCAGGTGAAGCTCCTCCACCTCCTTGCAGTCCAGCACGTCCACAAACGCCTGCCAGGATACACAACGCATACTCAGTACACACTCTTGACAAGTTACATCTGCCTTTCCTTCTGGTTATCACACCATCTCGAGGTGAGATGAAATGGTTCTAAATAAGTAACTATATAAAATAATTCATGACTTTGTTTTCCTACTTGATAAAACATTTGAGAAAAGATCTCTGCCTTTCAAATACATATCTTCATTCAAAGCTTTTTTATGGCAATGGTTGGCGTATGAATGGTTTTGAATTTCTAATATGACACCTGTAGTTCCTAAGAAATCCCAACACAGATATGCAACAGTTCAGAATCATGAAATGTGATCTCATGAAGTGAAATGCAAAAAATAACAACAACAAATAGCAGGTGGTCTGTTACTTGTCATTAAGCGTAGGGCATGTTTGGTCCTGTTTCAAAGTTTTTAAAACAGTACAAAATATGCCCTATACCTGATGACAATTAACAGCCCACATGCTGTTTTTTGTTGTTATTTTTTGCATGTCACTTCATGAGATCACATTTCATGAGTCTGCACTGTTGCATATGCGTGTTGGGGTTTCTTAGGAACTACACGTGTCATATTAGAAGCTTAAAACCATTCAGACGCCAGCCATTGTCATTAAACTACCACCCAGAGAGCCGCCCACCTCAACCACTGACAAACGCAGTGATAAACTTAAGATACTGAGCGACCAAAAATGGCTTTCAAAACCAGTCCCAGTGAATTCACCAAACATCAACTGCAAGACACAGTCTACCACACTGCGTCGCTCTCACATCCAGAACTGGTTTAACATGCATCATCATCTGCTACTGCGGCAATTAATTTCCCTCATACATGTGATCTGCAATAATTACTAAACAACCTACCACCAACATGTAGCGCATTCACATTTTACGGGACTTTAGGAACCTTCGTGACCACCAACACTTTGATATTATAGAAGTCTTGTCACTATCAGTGGCGGGTCAGTGCCTGTGGAACAACCTACCGGACAGTCTGCGCCTAATAGACTCACAGCAACTTTTTAAGTCCAATTTAAAAACACATGTTTTTAAGGCTGCATTTGTAAATTACTTGTAGGGTATTTTATAATGAATTTATTTTAACTGTAATTATAGTTTTGCAATTTCACTTACTTTATTATTAAGTTACTAATATATTTTATTATTTATTTATTATTTTATCTATTTATTGCTGATAAGTTTAGCTTATGAACTAGGACTTTTAGAAGCTTTATTTAATTATCAATTATTATAATTTAACATTTCGTCTTTACGTGCAAGTTTAACTGATTATGAATATTTTACATATGTATGTGTTACAATGTATTTTATGTGCCTCTGAGCAGAAATATTTCCGGATATACGGTGTTTTACAAATAAAAATGATTATCTCTATGGTGAACCAGGAGCAGTCGTACCTGCATGATGTACTCTGCCTCGGCTGCCTTCATCTTGGCCGCGAGCAGGTAGGGCGCGTGTGGGTGGTACACAAAGTATGTGACATCGTTGATGAGTGACGCCGCCTTGGTGGGGCCGTCAGGGCACATGCGAACACGCACCCAGAATGCATGGCTCTCTACACGCACGCACACGTCCTGTAAGGGCAGAGGCTTAGTGAACAGAAGTACTCTCTGATCAAAGAGGTGGACCAGGAAATATAAACATTACACTAGTACTTCCTATGATATATTCATGTTAATATGCAAAATCAAAATGAAAACAATATTTTATGTTATTAAACATGTATAATATACACATACATATATATATATATATATACATGTATATATATATACATGCATATATATATATATATATATATATATATATATATATATATATGCATGTATATATATGCATGTATATATATATATATATATATATATATATATATATATATAGTAAACAAAAAAGTAAACAAAATATAGTTTTTTTTATTAAGAAGACCTTGCAAGGGTGTCAAATTTATTTATACCACAGCTGAGACATATTTATTTAAATTTGTTCCTGTATATAAAATAGGTCATACGTAACCAATAATATGATAACCTGATTTTGTGTCTAACAGAGAAAGCAACTGGTGAATGCATATTCATTCAGTAATTGCAGATGTCACTCAGCAGTGTCTACCAACAAAAGCCAGTTTCCTTTGCTTAATTCAGGCTGGTGTATGAGCAGTGTGTATGAGAAATGGTCTGGTGTGAACAGTACTTCTCAGAACTCGATGAAAGCAATCAGATGAAACCAGCCCCAGATGGTGTTTACATAATGAAGTTCCTAAACGTTATCCATCAGTGACAATGACCAGCAGAACAGGATATAACCACCACTGTGCTGGCTCAGACATAACAACTGGGTCAGCTATTTATGGATGTAGATATGTCAACTGGACGCAATTTATTATTCTTTTTTTAACTGGTTTTGAATATTTTTTACTGAAGATTTTCGTTAGCTGGAACTGGTTTTAAAAGGATGCTTTGTAAGCAAATGATATAATAAAAACAAGTATCTGCCAGATAAAACTGTGTGTTGGGACAGAGACTGCCAGGAAAGTAGAGCGCAATGGCTCAGGGGTAGAGCTTCGGAATCTCGACTACGAGAATCCGGGTTCGAATCCTGTGCTGCGGTGTTAAAGCCTTGGGCAAGTTTGTTCACTCTACATTGCTCCAGTTCACTCAGCTATACAAATGAGTACCTGGCTATAGACAGTGGTGGATATGTTTATGAGCAGCCTTCGCGCATTAATTGTAGCATATGGCTGGATGCTTCCCAGAGAAGCCGAGATGGTGTCTGAGTGAACAGGTATGTCAGGGAAGTAAAGTGTAGAACCTAACTCTCCCATGAGCAAATACCATCTAGCAGGCCAACAAATTTGTAGCTTGATATACAGTTTTATAAATGTGAAACTTGCATTATAAGGAGACAACTTTACAAATAGACAAAGGTAACTATTTTCATGATTAGTATCTATATTAGGACATACCACTTTGAAGTAGAGTGACAAGGCTTTGTGTAGTCGACTGCTGAACTCAGCCGGTGTCTGTAGAGCTTTCGTTGTCGTCCCATCTAAATTGAAAACAGTAAAGATTTTTATCTCAAAACACTCATTAGTTCCATGGAAGAAGACGAATTGCGACAATTCGTACCAGGAATTATTTTATTTTTGGGGGTTCAAAAAAGTTCATTGGGTTCGAAAAAGTGATCGTGGTGGAGAAATTCAACTTACAATTTTGTTACTGGTAGGACAGTATTGGCAAACTTGTATTTGTTTGTTAGGTAATAGTATGACCCAGAGTTTCAAACTTAAATGGGTAGGAGGGAGATTAGGACCGCTGTAATACTGAGTAACTACATCACTAAATGAAACAAGTGTACTTAAAAAACAAAGCATATAATATGGTGTGACTTACTCCTTCAGACTACTGACAGAACAATTACAACAATATACCAAATGTAACCAAGAAAACGTAAAATTAATGTATGTTGCATGTTTGTCTGACATGATTCACTCACCGACAATCTTTTGTAACTGAAACACCGTCCATATCAGCTTTTTCGAATACTTGTGGACATCTGCACAAAAATCATAAATATACTCTTCTAATTTGTTCCAATTAATAATACTGATACCTTACATAAAAATGTAGTACATTTGTGGTGAAAACCACATAATTACTTGTGTGCAAAAAATATAATAAACGTATAGGGTGGAACTGCACTTTAGATTATACAGTTTTGGGTGACTTTACGCCAAGAAATAATAAACAGAAACTGGTGCCAGCCAGTTTAAACTTTGTCTTTGAGGTGCTGCATAACTAACTAAATACACCATTCTGAGCTCCGGGGAACTCAGGATTCAGACTGATTCACCTAAACAGACAACAAAAGTCCAACAGTATAACACGTTGAGATAAAAATCAACAATCGCATGAGGCCTGACTGTTGCTACGAATGATGCAAACTTAGCCATATGTATGATGGTCCCATGATGCTCAGTGACAGATCAATCGCTCTGGCAAATAGCATGAGATAATGATCACTCTTCTAAAAAGATATTCTGCTGGCAAAGATCTCTAAATCTAATAAATGTATAGTGCAAAATAAGCTCGTGGATATCAGGCAGCATTACTTTATTAAATAAATAAACCTACTGGGATGTTTGTTAGGGCACAAAAGTATTATAATAATAATAATAATTGTAAAATTTCTATAGCACCTAAATACTTACAAATATTCAAGCTCAGAGGTGGAACAAACAAAATCATTGAGCTCGTCACACGCGGGAACAGGCACAAGTCGTCATTGGAGCATGGAACCACCAACATTTTATGGTGGAAAAGCAACTTCAAACAAATGTGTTTTCAATTTCTTATGAAAGATGTCTATAATTTCAGAAGATTTAATCGCAATAGGGAGTTTATTCTAAATTGTTGGCACAGCCACAGAGAAAGCACGTCAGCCAATATTCATTTAGCTTAGTTTTATGAACAAAAAGTAGTTTGGAAACGGATGATCTAAGGGTCCTAGAGATATCAGAGCAATGTACCAGATTAATAAGTACGTCAGTTGTTGGGCAGAAAGAGTGTGGTGTGTAATTGTTTTATTTAATTTGGTATACAATTGGAAGCCGACTGCTCTCTACAGAAACTGAATGCAAGTCCTGCTGTGAGACTGTAACTGTCAGAGGAAACATGGCACAAGCCACAACACAACTTACATATAAGATCCAGTTGAGCAATGTCTTTTCTTTTAATCTTGTCTTTCTGCAAACATTAACATACAATATTTAAATGCATTTGTTTCTAATAACAGATCAAGTGTATTGACATAATGATCCTATGGTTCTTGACAATTATCATATCGACATAGACACAGGAATACACAATCATTGCAAAAATTATATGTATATAAAAGTCAACGATCGTAGGCCTAGCCCCGGTTAGCTCAGTGCAATCACACATATTGAGAAAATGTGTTGGTAATGTCAAGGATGGATGCGGAGCGGTGGCGCTGACACACAAACAAGACAAGACCTTGTCCACAGTCCGACGTCAGGAACACATGCTTCTACTACCAAGTCCTCAGTGCAGCAATTATGCAAAGCAACTTCCCACTGGAAAACACAGCCTCGTGGTTTGGCTCATTGCTTCTCTCCCCTAAATCCCGCTATCTTCCCACCGATCAAACTGCAGAGTGACACATATTGTCAAGTGCTGCTAGTCAACAGTAACCATTAATCACCAGGTGGAGTCACTGATTACTGAACAAAATAAATTCACAAAATACATATATAAATATAATAGCGTCATGACAGTAACCAATCAGAATCCCCTGCAGATACCACCAGATAGAGTTCACTCAGATATATAGACAGAATCACCTCCAGATAGAAGCCGTTTCCCTCAGAGAAAGTGTTGTCTGAGAGGGAATTCTGGTTTGAGGGGATTTGTCCTGGATTCACATTACTCACAAATAAAATATTCTGCTAGTGGGCACAGTGGATGTCAGAATGGTTAGAGTGTCAAAATGTTATCAGAGGAACTATGGTTCAAACTCTGACCTGGTGGCAGCCAATCAATGATTCGGTACTGGTTTTGGCCACCGTATAATGTGTTAATACTTTATGTTCGTCAATTCAAGGAATCCATAGATCAACCCCTGAAAATGTTGCGTCACCAGCTTACATCGATGACCTGTGTATGCTCAAGGTTTTCATGATCTTGATTTTAAAACAATCTAATGTTGGCTATGGCGTGACCACACAGAGTGACCACAGGTAGACAAGGAAAGTCTGACTTATCAAGAGTACAACCAATGGATGTAGGTTTATTTATTTTTAAACATATCAACAGATTGATAAATCAGCAGTCTTGCTTAAATGACTCTTGCGCAGCTGTGTAAGTTTTTCAAGAAGTCTGGTGAAACATATGGTTTACTTTCATTGCTTTTTTGCTTGTGTTTCTGTTTATTTTTGTGTGAATATACGTTTTAATTTAATATTGAATACTTTTAATAATATTTTCTTATAAATTAAAAGTGTATCCTGATTGATTATTTTAGTTTATATTTCATAAAATGCATAGCTGGTCTGGGACTGAGATCCAAACAGCATCTCTACCGTATTCTGGGGTAAGGTCGCCCTGGTGGGAACATTGGCGAAGCATTACGGACCCAGAATAGGGCGTGTAAGTCTCGCGTGCGAAAACGAGGCTGGGGACAATTGGGGGCAGGAAGTCCATATTCTCCATGTTAACGTATAGGACTTCGTTTTGTTTTTGGTTGTAATAATCAAACTGTTCCAGCCTAACTATTTCAGTTACAGTGTCCGAAGGATTATTACAAGCAGAAGCAGTGGAACACTTTGCCGGTGACAATGCTCACGGAAATCATGAATTTTAATCGATTATTATGATGGTTGCCATGGCATCGCCGGCTTGTACTTGTGTTTGGCGATCTTGACTAATAATGAAAAGTGCCATTTTTCGCACAAGTAGGCCCTACAAGTCGGCGATGCCATGGCAACCACCATAACAATCGATTAAAATTCATGATTTCCGTGAGCATTGTCACCGGCAAAGTGTTCCACTGCTTCTGCTTGTAATGATCCTTCGGACAGTATAACTGAACGAAATAGTTAGACTGGAACAGTTTGATTATTACAAGCAAAAACAAAACGAAGCCCTATACGTTAACATGGAGAATATGGACTTCCTGCCCCCAGCCTCGTTTTCGCGCGCGAGACTTACACGCCCTATTACAACCTCAGGCAGATGTGAGGGGCTAAAAACGGAGCCTGGCCCTGGGTGATCGAGGCAAATAAAGTAGGTGTCGCGATAGTCACTTATTATCGCCCCTACCGCGCACACAACGTCACAAGGTTAAGCCATTTGAATGCATATTTGATAATAAAACCAGGTTTCCGCTATATCAATTCCAAGTGACAGGCATATGTCATCATCACCACATCCCGGAACAGATTAATGAAACCCTGGATTACCTTTGCGATTTCCAAAACACGGTTAACCAACGCGATTTTCCTTTTCAAACGTAAAATACTATCAAGTTTCCTATTACGCAGATATGGCCATCGTTTACAAATTTCGTTAAAATCACTTATTTTAAATCGATTCAAAATCTTGCGCAACGCATCGTTTTCCATTTTTAACTTTAAAAACTGTAAAAATAACGGCAAAACTTCGAAAGACCGCCGACCATAATCATAAAAACATTACCACATTTGCCTAACCATGCAGATGTTTCTCAAGACAGAAACATTACTTTAATAATTAATTATTACTTTTATTATACATCGTCATCGAACGAATATATATATATATATATATATATATATATATATATATATATATATATATATATATATAAACTACAATAATAATAATAATTATTATTCATATTTCGACTACTACTAATATGGATATATTACAATAATAATATTATATTGTATTGTATTGTATTGTATTGTATTGTATTGTATTGTATTGTATTGTATTGTATTATATTATATTATATTATATTATATTATATTATATTATATTATATTATATTATATTATATTATATTATATTATATTATTTGGCATGGCATGGCATGGCATTTGTAATTTTATTATTATTTTAATATATCGATAGTATTTATAATATATATATATATATAATTTATATATAATTTATATATATATATATAATTATATATATATAATTATATATGTATATAATTTATATATATATATATATATATATATATATATATAAATTATATACATATATAGTTATATATATATATATATATATATATATATATATATATATATATATATATATATATATATTATATATATATAATATTATATATATATATTATATATAATATTATATATATATATATTATATATAATATTATATATATTATATATAATATTTATATAATATTATATATAATATTATATATAATATTATATATAATATTATATATAATATTATATATAATATTATATATAATATTATATATAATATTATATATAATATTATATATAATATTATATATAATATTATATATAATATTATATATAATATTATATATAATATTATATATAATATTATATATAATATTATATAATGTCGCAATGCATCGCACAGCACAACATATAATATAATATAAATTATGAATATTATATTTTATTTGTAATTGTATTATTGTTTTAATATATCGGTAGTAGTAATAGTACTAGAAGTATATTACAACTAATAATAATAATTAGTAGTAGTAGTAGCCATTATTATTATTTTACACTTCGTGTTTACAATTTACAAGCTATTGCTAAATGTTTACAATTTTTGCATTATATCTAAAATACATAAAATCGCATAGGGAGCTGATAAGGGATATAGTTATTATGCAAAAAATCCCAGTTTATATAATGTAGGGTTGTCCTCGGGTATATATCAAACTGGTCAGTATTTTGGCTGTTCTTCTGTCCTCCCATCTAGCATAGCCTATGGCTATGGTTACTATGCTCGTGACTACCTCCACCGAACGTGTTCATCGTAAACGCTGATGTGTGGTCCGTTGGAATCTATAGCATCTGTTGTGTAGGCAATTAAGACGCAAAACAACGGTAGGCGTGAGTTTGTTTTTGCTACACAGTTTTGTTCAAACAACAAATATTTTAACACTACAACTTTTGTGTCATTGTTGTTATATATTGTTGTTGTAGTTTATCAGTACAGTCGGAGTTTGCATAGTGGCACGATTTTTCATTTCGTGCTGGTAAAGATCTTTCAGTGTAACTCGTATTATCGCCCAGGATGATACGTCCTTCATGAAAATAATGTTCAGCATTTAATTAGATATCTGGCTTATGCAGCGACTGTAGCACTTTGCCGTTATTCCAGACATTGTACATTTTGGATCTAACAGAAAGGTTTGGACACTTTGATATGTAAATGGGGTAAAATAGATTATTTGCATAAGTTACATTTAGAAACATTGGCATGTAATGTTGAAAGTCATTTGATTTTTAGTTATTTACCAGTTATTTGCACCTGAAGTTAGACATAATTGTATTGTTTATTTGATTTGGAACTATGGATACAAAATGTATGGGTATCCAAATATACTTGTGTGTACCAATGGGACTCCGTAGCATAGTGTTTAGAACATCAGACCCTTAATCAAGGAAACCGATCCTCACACATGTGGTAGCTGTCTACAGTCTACATCTCTGGTTCTAGTTGTTTCCAACATTCTGGCAGATATTTTGTTTTCAAATTTGTAGAAGTCTGTGACCTCTGGCATGAACGTGTCCGTTCACCCAGCTCTATAACACAATATCTTATATCTGGCTACATATAGTGGTCAGTATCAGTTAATGAATTATCAGAGCATAGTAATTTCAACAGTTGGAATTTCTACCAGAATTTTTTTAATAAATAATATTCAAATAAAGTTATCTGCCAGAGTGACCTGTGTGAAGTGCTGTGAGTATAAGTAGATTAAGTACTACAAATGACCTAAAAATGACTTACTTGTATTTGATGAGTTATGTTACTTATGTTCAGTTGTTCACTGGTATGTGCGTGACACCCAATGTAGGTACACGCGTGTGTGTGTGTGTGTAACTAATACATGTAGCAGTATACACAATTTACAGGGTGAATCACAAATGAGTGATCTTCATTCAAAATATGTCTAGTAAGTTTGACATTCTTATTAGGAATATAATTTGTTTTTCTGAAAGATTTTCGGGTTTGTCTACTTTCAGCTTACCAACATTCTCAGTCATAACATGTAAGAGATTAGTCTAATGGTATCCATATACAGTGTATGTGTGTTGCAGTAAGATAACTCTCAACGATGCATCCTGATCTATCTGCCCATCTCCACACGCCGGAATGCAATGTCATCATTAAACAGCTCAAGGACTGCTACAGAGAGGTAACTGATTGTTCTAGCAAGGAGCAGGGTTGGGTTCAAATACGTATTTGAATACAGAAATGTTGTGTATTTGTAATTGAATTGAAAATCACAAAAGGGCATGTATTTGATATTTGGTCTGTATTTGAAAAGTATTTGCAGATACAATCAAATACACATACAAATTAGCAACACAAGGTAAAGCACTGCCTGGCTCAGGAGTCATGACATAATGTTTGTCACACCTGGTCAACAGTGGGTAGGCAGCACTGAGAAAATTGGCCTACAGTGAAGCTGCTCAAACATTAGCATCAATGAATGAATGGGAAGACAGGGAAGCTTATCTATGGCCATAAAGGCATGTATTCACAGGGAAGGTGCTTCAAAGAATCCTGCTGTCACCTGCTGTGTAAACACCCAGGTTTCCTCCAGTGCAGGGGAAGAGCTACCCACTAGTTGGTACTAGTACAGATACAGACAGTCTAGTAAAACTGCCTGCCAATTAGTCTACAGCAGTCAATCAAGCCAAAGAAAAATTCCACCCACTGATACATTTGAACTATAATTGAAACATGGGCCACATATTTGAATCTTATTTGAATCAAATTTCAAAAATGGCAATTGAATCATATTTTAATTTAAAAAAATAGCAGTGTATTTTATTTGAAATTTTTATTTGTTATTTGAATTGAAATCTGGAAAAACAATGTATTTTATTTATATTTAGAATTTTTGATCCAACCCTGGCAAGTTGCAGCACAATTTCAATCGATATGTGTCGATTAATTGCCTACACAACAGATTTGCCACAAAATTGGGTATATTTGTATGTGTCCCTGGGCCCAAGGATGATTCGTCAAAGTATTCAATTAAGACTACTAGTGTGTCAAAACAGCATTACCTTTACACCTCATATGGAATTTCTGTAGTTATCCAGCTGTTGGGATTGTTTTTGTCACCTTGGAAGTAATAGTCTCTATTGTGCAGAAACTGTAAGTAAATAATGTGCATGTCTTTCTCAACAGTTCACAATATATACACATTATATTCAGAGTCATGTCAGAAGTAGAACATTTTCCACTGGTATGTATGTTGCATATTTGCAGTTCGAGATTCGAGTTCGATTCTTAAACAGCAATACTTGTTTTTTTGCAGCACACTGTCCGGAAGTTTGTTGGTTATTGCAACAAATATGACAATGCAGTGTTGGCTTGCTTGAAGAAAGAGGTATGTTTAGTTCAGTCATAGCAACATCATAAGTAATGTAGTCTCTTCATGTGATGGATCTTTTTTCATCATATAGCACTTTTACTATTTTAAAGCTGATTTCTGACAACATGTTATAACAATTTATCAGTTTGTCTCATGATTTCACTAGAATTTTTTGTATAATGTATTATAAAAATGCGTAAAGGTTTTCAAGGTGAGTATTTGTATTATTCAAATCTGAGTTGTACTTACAGCCAGAAACAACAGGAACAGTTCAGTCAAAATATGTTTACAAATATGTTCACTTGTCTACATGTCCTGCTTGTTTGATTGCAGCGCCTGACAAAGCGAGACAAGAACATACAAGTGTCGAAAAAATGGAAGGAAAAGATTTACGATGACACACCTGCACCGACAAGTTGAAGATTGTGAAAGAAGCTAATAATACTTCCTGATGTACCGAACTGGATTGGCTCCCTGTGCTAAGACTACATCTAAGCAAAAAGAATACAGTTTGCATGCAATGTGAAACCAACATTGGGATTGCAATCAGGAAAAGTAATCACTGAATGAAGTGTGTGATAAACGTGTAATGTAAGGTTTCATTTGTTGTACAGTTTTGCTGTCTATACAGAAATCAGTGTGTGTGTGTGTGTGCTGTTTGCACATCAGTTGATGCAGATTTTAAATAAAGATGATCTGAGTTGATGCACAGGTGATATAAGGATGGTTTGAGATCATTTATACAGGTTTATGTATATTCTCAACAAAAGATATGAATTTAGGAGCAATGATTAGCTGACATATGATAGCTTTGGACCAGTGCAAAGGGAAAACATTTTGTTGGTTAATTCGGTGAAATATAATGTATTTGTCCATTGACTTCACTGTTCACGTGCCACCTGGAGCACTGGTAACACAGCTGTAATAAAAATATATTTTTATGAGTGGCCTTAAGGAAATATCATTAAAACATCATTAAAAGCAAGTACATAATTCTTTATAATGTATATAATATATACATAGGTCTATATCTATAGTATCTATACATACATGTATTGGCATATGTAGTAATATCAAAAAATACAAGATGTTCAGTCAAAAATGTAATAATGTACGTACATTTTCAGAAAACATAATTTTGTAACATCACTATGTTTGTTTATTGCATGCAAACTTGGTGTATAACAATATGAATACAGTATATATTTGGTTGTTGATTATGGTCATATAATTAGAATTCACTGCCAGTTTAATGGGTACGTAAAAATATATGAATTCTGGAAATTTCACACAAAAACTGTTATACGTATCACATCATCGTAGTCTATGACTCATGCGAGGTCACTGGGTCGGTATTTGTAGCGTTGTCGTCAGCCTAGACAAACGGGGCTGGCTGCCACTCCCCACTTGTGCCGAGATACTTGATGGAATGTACCTTGTCACAATTGATGTGACGCTATATTTATACCGCTGTGTTTCCCAGCACACTGCGTAGAAAGATGCTTTGCACAATAACGGGTACCACCCCCAGTTTTCTGCACATGTCTGACATTAGAATTGGCAGGGAGTGGCGACAAAGTCACGTAACGATCCAATGATTAGGACTGGTAATTATCGTTCGTCTCGACTGGCTTCCCTGTGTATTCGTGATCGTGTGGAATCGTGCACCAAGTATGAAGAGACCTGGCCTACGATCCTCGCGTGCAAGATCTTGCTAGCAACATGTTGACTGACATAAAAATTTTGTGCAAGAATTAGGCATCTATGAATTCATCAGTGCGTGACTGGCTCGTCACTGCCATAAACGACACATGTGTACGCCAACAGATCTGTACCAAGCGACTGCGTAATATCCAGGGGCGGGGTTAAGCGAAACATGTTCTTATGTGTTATTCGTAACGTTACGACACCTACGTATAATCGATTTCTGTTTTGAAATGAACATGAAATGTGTCTACCGATATAGCGTTAGGGCGTAGGCCACGTACGCGTCAAAACACGGACGCTGCCGAATTGTCAGTACTACGTAAGAGTCAACTTTGTCACGTATACCTGACGTAGAACCTACGTTGTTCGTCTTACTCATGAGTACGAATGTTACTTTCCGGTCAGGTTCATACGGGTCCTTTTCTGGCTGTGAAGGCATTCCTGCCTCTTGGGCCAGCTCTGTCTGTTAACTTGTGTTACCTTTTATTGATTAACACAACTTCGCCTGCGGCACTGGGAACTATACCTTTTGGCAGGTGATCCGTCTGGGAAGTGGCCAAATAACAAAGAGAAGCGTGACCCTGCATGATTGGAACAGGATTAAGATATCAGTGCCCAGTAACGACACGCATGAGTGAACACGCTACGCGGAGATCACACAGAGATGTTAGGATTAACGACGCGATAAATATATAAGAGCATGTGATATAAAATGTCAAACACACGACTGGCTGTTTTATCCTCGGCTGTGGCTAAGGCCATTCAGTTCTTCAAGACAAAATCGCTATAAGTAATACATGCAATATATTATCTATGATATGTTTGTAATATATGTAACACGTCAGCGATGTTGTGTGTCAAGTACTTCCTTCAAATATGACGCTTGTACTAGGATACTAATGAAGTAGAAACTGCCAAAGCCTGTAATACCAATCCACAAAACATAGAGGCAATTAACTGGAGACAAAAATGTATTAGTTTCGGCTTTATCAACACTCTTACAACGCGTAATAGGCAGTCACGAAATTGTCTGATCGTGCGAGCATACGTGCGTTCGTATGTGGGCGCGTGTGAAGTTCTGAATCAAACGTTCAACACGGCTTAGAGTCGGCGCGCCACCTTGTACCATTCCTGCGGCTTATTCGATCTTATCATAATTAATATTTTACCGTTTTTTTATGACGCCTGCACGAGGCGTGTACACCTGTAATTAACCGCCCTGCGCCAGCCGCGTTTTCTGGGTTAGTTGATGGCGTGGCGGCAGTGAGTAATGGCTGTTGATCTGGGCGGTTTATCCATCAAGACGACCAACTGTTCTCTTTCTTCATCGACGCCTGGGTCTCAGTTCCGTATTCCCGACAGGACCAGATTACCCAGTCTTTAGAAGTTTGGTGTTTCTTCACCGTTGCGTGCCGTCTGTATTCAGTCGTTCGTTAATTACCCCGCTTACATTCGGCGAATGAAGTAATTTGACACACGAGGATGAGATGGCTTCTGTGTGTTGTCTCGTATGGGTGCGTCTACGCTGCAGCGTTTAACAACGGATTGTTGTTTTCCCAGTAACAATATGTCACTTGATGGCCAAGTCAGCATGCACCAAGGAAAACATGTACTTTGGTAATACTCAGAAAAGGGTCGGTGGAATCTCGATTTACCGATGGCTTCCTTGTGCGCTTAGGACTGGATACCCTCAGGACTCAGGTGGTCATTGGTTTGGTTGTTTTTAACTTCGGTTAAACACACACACACACACACACACACACACACACACACACACACACACACACACACACACAAAATGTTTAATCTTATTTAAAATACCACGCATAGCGCATCACAAGGTTCATCTGATAACACTCAGAGAAGAGAAATATATATGAAACGCACTCCGCTTTCTACTAATCACTCGTAATATGATATATTATAGCTTCTATACGCCTTACCCACTACATACCCAAAGTCCGGGTCAAATAAATCGTACCCCTACATCAGCCCTAGCTGTAACTTAGGGTTAGGGGAGACCGGGGCTAGTTGTAACACGGGCAATGACAACAGTTTCGATCGGTTAAGAAACTCATCAGCAATCCTCAAATTTTTTGTTACAACTTGCCCCGTATCGGGGTAAGTTGTAACACTTTAGGACACCTCATATAATACACCATACCGTAAATGTGAAATATCCCAGGCAATTAATTATCTCCAGTTAACTGCGGCAGATATGTGAGGACTTATTGGCATAAAAAAAGTTTCGATCGGTTACGAAACCCTTCCGCAATCCTGAAATATGTTGTTTTTTTTACAACTAGCCCCGGTCTCCCCTACATTTATTAGCACACGTCTTCCCCGCATCGCAGTGAGACCGGTTTGCTCTTTCACACATCCAAGTCGTGATGTTCATGTCTGTGCTGGAACTTCACGATTCTACAGTTTATTTAGGGATTTCATTTGAGACAGCGTGCGTGCGTGCGTGCGTGCGTGCGTGCGTGCGTGCGTGCGTGCGTGCGTTGTCTCACATGAAAATAGAATTATGATTCGGCTACAATACATTGTTTTATAATTGTTTAGCCTATCTGTGTATGTTAATTGGATGATGGTTCGTCCTCGTTAATGAATTATTTATGACATGCTTTTGACTGAACAACACGTCCCAAGCAAAACTGATTGGTGTCTTGGAAACCTAACCATCTTGCCTCGTGTTTATGTCTATTTATTCACTACTCGAACATTACTAGGCCGGGATCAGTCGATTGGGTACGATGTCACGTGGCCTACACTACCAGGCAACACCCGACTAAATCACGCTTGTAACAAGTAAATTTAAATGAAAAATACTTTTCGCTTCTTTTTGTCTACTTTTCTCTTTGTAACGTGATTTTACCTGGCCGCAACTCATTCGATCAATGCTGGGTTCCGCCAACGTGTTTGTTAACGTAGGGTCTAGGTCTATCTAACAGCATAATGTTATCATTCAGGTTTTTTTGCCTGAGGCTTGACAGCAAAGTAAATAAGACATCTACGTGTCACCGGGTGTTTATTATAAAAGAATATTTTTCTAGGTGAATGATTTCACGCAAGTTGCCCCTTTCGTTATGCAAATTAGTCAGTCATAACGCCGACTTGGTCTAACCGGTGGCGACAGTAACCCAGGTAATTCTTTCAATCAGTATCACGCATATTATATGTATAATAATAAGAAGAAGAACACTTATTTAGCACAATGAATCTAGATAAAATCACTTAGGAGGCGTCATAAATGTGTATATATGCAGAATATTAATAAATAAATTTAATAAAAAAATTATAAATGACAATACATAAAATGTGTATGGAAATAATATATAATATAAATAATAAATAAACAAGTTACATTAAAAGATGATTATTAAAAAGGTATATTGATAATAAATGAGTGAAGACGTTATGTACAATTAGTGTAAAAAGATGTACAAGACAGTAAATAGGTAAAATAAATATTACCAGTTAAATTAGCTGACAGGTGTCTACACTGCATACACAACCCGGAAAAGATGAGTTTCCAGCAATTTTTTAAAAGTCACGAAGCAACAAGTTTTGTAGGCTCTAATATCCGGCGAACGTGATGAGCGTGGCGTGTGTGCGTGCGAGGGTGCGTGCATGCGTGCGAGCGAGCGCT